>JAXQQM020087728.1:0-308349 GCA_034641835.2 Pinus albicaulis | reverse complement strand
ATGGAATAGCAAAGCAAATAAAGGATTGAACAACAATTCTGAAATAGAACAGCAAGTCTAAAATGGAACAGCAATTGAATAACTAAGTCCCGCAGGTTGTAACCAAACTTAATCTATTAACTCAAATGCATTCTTTGCAATCAAATAACATTCTTTCACTCTAAAAGCAATTCACACAAATCACACTAATGGAACAGCAATAACTATTAATGAATTATGGAACAGTACTGATAAATCAGAAACGCGCACAACACGAACGTTTAGTATAACAGCTCTGTAACAAAACAGTAAGAACATGCAATTAACTCTTGAAAGGATTAATAACTTGATGCGGAGTCAACACACGATTCTATCTGTAAAAAACCTCAATGATTCAATCTTTAACAAAGCATGTAATATGAACTTATAAAGCATATCAAATTACCAAATAACAATGATAAACAAACCACACAAAAGTCAAGTCGTAATGGTACAGAAGCAAGTGTCCTTCGGGGCCGGGCCCTTAGCCTCCAAGGATACACCGCTTTAAGTTAATCCAGACGCAGAGATGAAATAATCACCAAGCTTTTATTAATGCATCGGTCAAAAATACATTGAACCAGTTCTCAACGAGACTCAATAATCAAAGTTGATGTTTTACAGAAAATTACATAAAAGCGTATCCTATCTATCAAGCTAACAGTGTTGTCCCTTTATATAAAGGTGATGGCGGAGATGTCCAAGTAACATGATAAATAAAGCAGCGATCCCTCAGGATCGAAGATCCTGAGGGATTCGCCAAACTGTTAATTCTTCATCCTTTCCTTTCTTTGGCGCCGAGCTGGTGTCTTCTCCTTCTTTTCCGAGCCGATTTGCTGTAATCTATTTAGCCTTGTTTGCATTCGGTTCTCGTTCAGAGGGACAGCAGTTATCTCGACTTTGTCCTTTCCTTTGGAACGGAAATTCCTCGTTTTCTCCTTTTCCTGTACAGAAAATAACCATTATCAGTGGCTAAGTCTTGCATATCAATTCTCACATGTTTTGTTATGGTTCCTTATTACTTTCCAAATTCATGATACAAAAAGGTTCACAAATTCTATTAAAAAGCCACTGAAATAGTCATCAAAAGCATACCAAACGTATCTTATCTCGCCATTCTCTCCCCTAAACTAACAGTGCTGTCTCTTTTTAGAAGGACGATGGCGGAGATGTCCAAGCAGCTAGATAAATAAAGCAGCGATCCCTCAGGATCTTCGATCCTGAGGGATTCGCCAAACAGTTAACTCTTCATCCTGTCTTTGCTATTGCGCTGAGCTGGTGTCCTCTCCTTCTTTCCCGAGCCGATTCACCTTGATCTTGTTTCCCTATGTTTGCGTTCGGTTCTCATCCAGAGGGACAGCAGTTATCTCTACTTCGTTCTTATCTTTAGAGCGGCAACTCTTCGTTTTCTTCTTTCCCTGTATAAAAAATAACCATTATCAGTGGCTAAGTTATACACATCGATTCTCACATGTTTTGTGATAGTTCCTTATGACTTTCCAAATCCATGATACAAAAGGTTCACAAATTGTATTAAAAAGTCATTAAAGTAATCAGCAAAATCATACCTTTTCGGTACTCCACACACCCCCCTGCTTACCTTGTTTCATGTCCTCATGAAAACATTGTAGTTGACATGTAATGCAGTGAGAGAGTATGCTGGAGAAGGAGTTTCATGCGGAGGCCTACAACCATGTTGAGTGATTAAATAATCAAAGAACTGACCTACTTGCCCCTCAGGCATATCATACAGGGCCTGGTATCCATGTGCAGGATGCCAAATAATTGGAGCGCGAAATCTATACCCTAACCAAGATGACCCTGCTTTCAGAAGGCTCTGGCCATAGAGATTCAAACGGTCAGCGGCTAACTCAAAGTTCTCATACTTAAATGGTTCTCTCAGCTGGATGTGTGGATCAGAGATTCGATATCGAAATTTGGCTGCATTAATGGCCAAGTCTTTGATGGAAAAGAAATACTCTAAACCCTCTTGAATGAGTGCCTCATGCATAGGCCCTAATGTTACAATGACACCTGGAGTCCTTATGTGGTTTATATGAGTTGTCCATAACTGTACTGGGTTCCTAGGCTCAGCCCTAACTCTTAAATCTAGACCATTTTCTTGACTCTGGAAGGTATCATAGGCTTTCAGCCACTTAATCTGATTAGCCCCGAATGAAATGAATGCTTGGAATTGAATATCACCAATGGAGGGACCAGGGTTCACTTCAGTCTCCTGACTTAGCACAAGGTTGTGTAAATAAAGTTCACACAACAATCTCTGGACTTTCACTCCATAATGTTTACAACAGTCGATAAAATCATTGACATTGTTGATCTGTATAGGGGTGCCTGCCTTAACATCTTTTATTTGTAATTGTAAATATCGTTCTAATAGAAACAGAGCATAGTTTTTAGCAGGAGCCCTACATGCTAAAACATTATTATATAAAGAACACAAGTCATTCATCTGTTTGATAGTAGTATCTAGTTTACAAGTTACCTATGTGACTTCCTCTTGTTCCTTCATCCATCCTTCAAAAACCTGTCTTTTAGATTGACTGACATCCCTTAGTTGCTGCTGCAACTCTTCATATTTTTCTAGGGGAACCGTTTGCTCTTTAAGTTGCTCCATTTCTTGCTGTGCTTGTTTCACCATCTTGTGCAAGGATTTTGTCTTTTGATCTTTCCTCCATGCATCAGTGGAGGCCGGGAGTTTTACCTGAACCTTTTTGTTATGCTGTTTGGAGTTCAGGACCCTGATTACCCCTGAGGGTGGTGCCTCCGTCTGAATTTGCTTATCATCCTTTTCTGTCTTAATCGGAACGGCAGCTGGATCCTCAGAGTCTTGGAAAACAGGCTGTTTGTTGGCCCTCTTTTTCCTCTTTACCTTCTAGTTCTTTTTCAAAATCCTAATTTGTTGCCTGAGCTGGGTTATCGTGTTTAACAGTTTAGTCCGTTCCTTCCTCAACTTCTTGATTTCCATTGATTCCTTTGAAGGAACGACAGTCTGTCGATGGTGGACTGGATCATGACCAGTTGCTAACTCTTCCTCCTGGGGTTCTTCCTCACTGCTCTGCTCCGGCTGTTCTGGTGTATGCACCTCAACTGGTTCTGATTCTTCCTCCTGGGGTTCTTCCTCTAGACTTTCCTCTTGTGACATGGGAACAGATTGTTCCTGTTCGGTATTTTCTTCCTCTTCATCATGCATAGGCATGTTCTCTTCTTGAAATTGGTCGTGGGGATTCTTTGAGCTAGAAGGTTGACCGTATTTACTCATATTGGCTAGGATGGCGGCCAAGTCATCTTCTCTTAGTAGGTCTTGTAATGGACTATTCCCCTGCTGTCCCCTTTCTTCCTCCTGTTCAGTTTCTGCTTCTTTTTTTGTTCCCGAAGGTTCGGGTACTTCTTCTTCGGGTTGCTCATATTCAATTATTACTGGTTGGCTGGTGCTTCCCTGAAGCTGTTCCAGCCTTCCCCTTATTCGAGCCAACCGGGCTGACTTTCTGGGTTTAGTTATGCTTCCTCTCATCTGAGCTAACCGAGCTGATTTCCTGGGTTCCTCTGGTTGCTCGGGTGAATCAACTACATGCTTTCGCTTTGCGGGTTCTTGGTGTGTCTCTGGTTGTTGTGATGTACTAGCAACATTTTCTCTGCGTTTTGCCGGTTGTTCTGGTGGGTTTATAGAATGTCTACGTTTCAGGGATGGTTCTGTCGATCCCCCTTCAATCAGTGAAATGAGTCTTTCCCAGCTGCTCTGCTGCTGGGTAAGACTATAACTAACAACAAGTCGGATTAACCCGTGGTGACTAACAATTGCCTCTACGTGCTGTGCCCTTTTCATACTTTGTGCAACATCATGCAATAACGAGTTTAAGAGTGCCGGTAAATTCACAGAGCATTTTTGTTTTAGAACAGCTAAAAGTTTAAGGTGTCGTGGTCTTACCACGTCTTTTCTTCCTTCGCAAGTAATGTAGCTCTGTACTATTCTTGCTAGCTCTGTCCAGGGTTCGCCTAGGGTCGCTGGCATAATTCCCTTCCCTTTGATTGTCAAATGCTGGCCTTCATCCTGGAAGATGTCGATGACCTTCTGTAATCGTTCCTTTTTGAATGTCCATACCGGTCCAGTAGCTGGTAGTCCTGAGACTTCTGCAATTATGGCATCAGTGACCGCTATTCGTTTCCCTCTTACTATGGAGTAGTCATCTTGTAAATTCTGCAAGAACTCAATTGCTACTGTCTCATTACCCTCTTGTAAGCGATTGAAATAGTTTAACCATCCTGCTCTTTCCAGGATTTCTCGGGTAGCAGCAGAGATCGTTAGCTGTTGAGGCTCACTACGAATTGCCTTTCCCCCCATGATTTCGCTGTGATTTCTAAATGGAACAGCAAAAAAACGTTTTCGGTTTGAAACACAGAGAGCAAGGTTTCGCAAAAGAAAACACAGAGTATGCAATAGTGCAGCAAAAACAACTTGTGCGAAAAAAAAAAAAAAAAAATATGCCATGCCGTGAAACCATGCCAAATCGTCGTGAACCAGATTTTCCGAATGATGAATTGACACGTAATACAGGGAATGATGAGGTTAACCTCCCCCCCCCTCAGTGTGATAGGCTATCCCAGCCGGCAAATAATGGAGCGGCACCCAGTCTGTAATCAAGTCAGAAAGGAACATCATGTGAATTTATGCCATGTTGAGAGAGGACAACAGATTACCGAAATCGAGGCGGAGGATGGATCGCGTGTTATGATTTGAGGCTGATGGATAGGCATGTATCGTACTCGCCAATCTTAAGCGGTCATGGTCACCTCCGTTGCCATGATTGGTAATGATAAATATTCATGCGGTGTATAAATCAGGAAATAACATATAATTAGTGCCTAGGATATGAAAACAAAAGAGTGTTAATATCTTACCTATTGGTGTAAGCAAGGTGACTTCGATACCATTAACATTACTCTGCTGCCAACAGGTGTCCATTACCTTGGCAGAGTTGTTTTTCACCCCCGGAACCATGATCCTGTGTGTATACTTAGGACTGTTATTATGTCAGAATGTAGACCATTATGCTGGCTTGGTGACCAGTTAACCATAATGCCATTCACGAGGAAAGAGCGAAACGTGGGCAGGCCGGCTCTTAATGAGACCTCCTGTTCCAAGGTTTGTTTATTTTGATACACCTTTTGGACCATATCCCCGGTGTGGTGGCCAGAATGGGAATGCCACTTCACTTCCCTCCTCATGATCATGGTAGGCTGGCTCTCAATGAGACCCCCTATCCTGCATTTGACATTTGACATGTTTTTTCTTTTTCCTTATTTATACACAAAGGGTGGTTCAGCACTCCTTAAGAGTAGGAATGGTGGAAGAAGTCTTATTATCTCAATAGGAAGATATAAACTCTTTGCTCTTATTCCCAAGTACTAATAAAAAGATTTTTAAGGGAATCAGCATGATAAAGATAACCAATCAGGGCAAAATTAGTAAAACCATGTCACAAAAGGTAAGAAATAAGTATGTCCTTCCATCTGTCCTCTTATTAATGCAGAGCCTTATAGATATAGCGATTTATGATTTGCAGATTTTCAGTATGCTGTGTTTTTATATTTCATCGCACAAATACATAGCTGAAGCTTGAAGACTAGAAAGAAGACGGGAAAAAGCATCCTCAATTTAAATCAGCAAAGAGATCAAAAGTATGCAGATGGTGTTCCATTGAAAAAGCAACAACGATGGATAATAGAAAAAGGAACAAAACTGCAAATGCCGTTCCTTTTGGGAAAAGGAACGGCAATCATACTAAACACTCAATATGCCATTCCGTTGAAAAAAGTCAACACAGAAATAAAAGAACGCTGTTTCTTTGAAGGAAAAGGAACAATGGTAACCAAAAAGGAACAACGATAGACGTAACAATATCGTTCTTCTGAAAAAGGAACAACAGAGATCCGAATGCTGTTCCTTTAGAAAAGGAACAGCAGAACAAGCAAAACCAAAAAAAAAAAAAAAAAAACATACATATGCTATTAGAAGAGCAACAATCAAACTTTGTGGAAGAAAAAGGAACAGCAAAATGACAAGAATTTATTCAAATCAAACTTATGTACAAGAATCACTCAAAAACAAAAACTTTATGTACAAATTGCAAAAAGAAATAGACCCTTAATGAATTACAGGTGAGGAAGATTTCTCTTCTTCTCCTAAGATCTCCAGATCAGTATCTCGGCGTATCTGCTGGCAGAAGGATTCCCGAGTAAGTGGTTTACGGTAGAGACGGACTCGGTGGCCATTTACCTTGAATGCATATCCAAAACCGTCAATAGTGATTAGAGTAAGAGTTCCATTGTCATGTACCTTCTGGATTTCGTATGGTCCCAACCATCGAGTCTGAAGTTTTCCAGGGAAGTCCTGAAACCGAGAATCGTATAACAGAGCCCAGTCTCCCTCGTGGAAGACTTTGTTCTTAATGAGCGCATCATGCCATTTGGCTCGCTGCTGTTGAATTAATGCCGTATTTTGTAGTGCAGAGAGCCGAATTTCGTCTAATTCATTGATCTGCTGTAGTCGATTGAGTTGTGCCTCCGTTAAGTCTAGGCCAACTTCCTGTGCTGTACGCAGTGTTTGGATTTCGAATTCTATGGGGAAAATAGGTTGTTTTCCAAACACTAGTTGATAAGGTGAGTAACCAGTGGTGCTCCTCCATGTGGTTCGATAGGCCCAGAGTGCTTCAGGTAGTCGGGTAGCCCAGTCACGCCTATGTGATGCAATAGTTTTCGTTAGGATTGATTCTATTATCTTATTGCTACTTTCTACCTGCCCATTCGCCCGTGGGTGATATGGAGTAGTGATCTTATGCTGGACATGATAATTGTTAAGTGTTGCAGCTAATTTATGCCCAACAAATTGTGGTCCTCCATCTGTAATTATTTCCCTAGGAAGGCCATAACGAACAAACAAAAGGAAGAGGAACTGTATGAAAGAGTCCTCTGTGGCTCTTGGTAATGCTTCTGCCTCAACCCATTTGGTGACATATTCTGTTGCCACCAAAATATATGTTTTCTGATTTGATGAAGGGTTGATGGGTCCAACGAAATCCAGAGCCCACCGTTCGAATGGTTCGATGACTAACTGTGGTTTCAGAGGCATTTCATCAGCTTGACCAGGTCGTCCTGCTCGCTGGCAACTGTCACAGGCTTGGACGAACTTCTTTGCATCCTTAAAGATCGTAGGCCAGTAATATCCCGTCTGCAATACTTTATGTCCAGTCCTACGCTCAGCGAAGTGCCCCCCACATGGTCCATCGTGACAGGCTTTTAGGATGTCAAAGATTTCATCCTCTCTAACACATCGCCTGATATGCATGTCTGCTCCTGTGTGAAACAAATAACCTCCAATCCACGAAAATCGAGAACTTTTCTCAATAATCTGCTTACGCTCATTAGGAGTTAAATGTTTTGGTAATTTACCTACTGCAAGGTAATTGGCAACATCAGCATACCAGGGCGTTTGAACAGCAACCGCAAACAGGTGTTCATCCGGAAATTGATCTTCCACTGCTGCTGCATCGCTTGATTTTGGTATCCTTGAAAGAAAATCGGCTACAGGGTTTTCTTTGCCAGGGTGGTCCTTGATTGTGATATCGAATTCCTGCAATAAGATTAACCATCGAGTTACTCTGGCATTTGTGACAGGCTTATTTGCTAAATATTTTATGGCAGAATGATCTGTATACAAGATAACAGGGTAGCCTGTGATATAATGTCTAAATTTATTGACATCATGTATTACAGCTAGAAATTCTTTTTCAGTAACAGTGTAATTCAATTCAGCAGGGGATAAATTTTTGCTGATGTAATATATAGCATATGGTTTTTTATCCTCTTCCCGCCCAAGGACTGCACCAATGGCTGTATCTGAGGCATCAGATGATATCTGGAATGGTAGGTCCCAGTTTGGTCCTCGAAGGACTGGGGCTGTGGATACACGCTTCTTTAGATCCTCGAAAGCATGGTCACATTTGTCTGTCCAAAGGAAATCAACGTTACCAGTCAGTGCATATAAAGGAGCAGCAATGTGTGAATAATGCTCTATGAATCGTCTATAATAACCTGAAAATCCAAGAAAACTGCGTACCTCTGCTTGAGTAGTAGGAGTGGGAATAAGCAAAAGTATTTGGATTTTGGCCGGGTCTACCTGAATGACGGCTGCTGAGACATAGTGTCCTAGGATAAGTCCTTCAGTCATCATCAAAAAACATTTTTCATTGCTTAGGCAAAGCCTAGTAACAATGCAGCGTTGTAGGACTTTCTCTAGGGTGTCTAGGGCTGGATCGAAGTCATCTCCGTATGGTGTAAAGTCATCCATGTAAACCTCAAGTCCATCATTGATTAAATCTGCAAAAATACTAAGGATAGCCCTCTGAAATGTGGCAGGAGCATTACATAAGCCAAAAGGTAAAACTCGATAGGCAAATGGTCCCCAGGGGCAAGTAAAGGTAGTTTTATCCTGGTCTTCAGGGGCAATCTGAATCTGATTGTATCCACTGAAGCCATCCAGGAAAGAAAAGAACTTCTTCCCTGCTAAAGTGTCCAATACTTGATCTATAAAAGGAAGAGGAAAATGATATTTTTGTGTTGCCTTGTTAAGTTCTCTATAATCCACACAAATTCTCCATTTCCCATTCTTTTTTGGTACCACCACAAGTGGAGAGACCCATTTACTATCAGAGATAGGGTAGATAAAATTCACATCTAAAAGTTTTTGAAGTTCAGTTTTTACAACATCTTTTAGATGGGGATTAAGTCTCCTTTGCGGCTGACACACAGGTCTGGCATCTTTTTCTATGTAAATGTGGTGGGTACATAACTGGGAATCGATTCCTTTCATATCAGGGTAGTCCCATGCAAATGCTTCTTGATATTTTGTTAACAGATGGATGAGCTTTGTTTCTTGTTCCGGTGTGAGATTAGCATTGATATTTAAAGTTTTCCCCGGTGCAATTTCCACAGTTTTACTATTTGCAACAGAAGTGACAGGTATTATTTGATCATGAATATCTTTCAGGGGATCTTCTTCTAATTCATTATCAAATGCTGCTTTATCATGTGACATTGTGTGCGAGGTTCAGTTTGAGTAATGAAATTATTAATGGCATCGTCTTCTGTTTGATCTTTGAAATCGAGTGCCTCTTGTATAGTTAATGGAGATCTAATGTTATCAGTAAGATATGATACAGGGTGCTTATTCGTTTTAATCATTGTGACACTTGGCTGCGCTGGAGGATATAAAACTAATTTTTTGCTATTTGGTCCTCTGGTTATGGTCATATTTCCCTGCCGACAGCCAATGTAGGCATCGGCAGTAGCGAGCCAAGGTCTACCTAAAATTAGCGGGTGTCCGTCAAGTCGGGTTTTTGGATTAATTATCAGGAAATCAATTGGATACTCCCAGGATTCTACAGAGACCATGACATCATGTAGAGTGCCCTCTGGTCTAACCACAGATCGGTCAGCCAATTCTAACAGAGTAGAGGTGGGTTCTACATATGTAATGCCGAGCTTTTGGCAAGTTGTGGTTGTTAAAATATTAATTGCAGCCCCTAAATCAACTAAGGCATTAGGCAGGGTCTGGCCATAAATTTGAACAGTTATAATTGGGTTCCCGGGGTCTTCATATTTAAGGGGTGTTTCTCTTCCCGACAATAGGTCAGATAAGGTGCCGACTACTTGGACTCTTGGATTGTTTGTTATATTCCTCCTTGGTTTTTTTATGCACAATTCTTTTATGGTTTTGGCGTATATGGGAATGTCTTGAATGGCTTGGAGGAATGGAATTTTTATGTACAAGTTTTGTAATTCTCCCAGAATGTCGAAGTCAGGATATTGTATGGATCGAGGTATGGCTAATCGTTCTGGGAATGGGGGAGAGGATGTGGTTGCTTTATTATGAGTTTGTTGCTTATTTACATCCTCTTGTTGTGACTGATGTTCTCTGGGTAACTGATCTTCAATATGAACTGTTTTATCTCCCTCAGTTTCAATTATACGTCCAGATCTTAACTGAAGATCATTGCACTCCCTCAGGTCGGGTCCTAGTTCTGGTGATTCTATGATTTGAATAGATTGGACCTGCCCGTTGTTTGGATTGGGATCGGGTTGGGCTGGGAGTTGCGGTCTCAGGTTAGACTGGGGATTTTGTTGTAAAGCTGGCAAAGTAGGTTGAGGGAGCGGAATAGTTCCAGCTGGGGGGTACATTGGTCTTTGCCAGCTTGTCTGCCAGGGTGAACTTTGTGAAGTAGAGGGAGTCCATTGTGAAGGATATGGGCCATTTTGCCAATATGGTGGAGTGTAAGGGAAATTTGGCCAACCAGTTTGGCTTGTTTGATTCAGCCATGGATTTGGAGAAGGAAATGATTGTGGTGACCAGTTTGTAAATGGGGTTTGAGATTTATTTTGCCACATACCATACTGTTGAGCATTATACTGTGGGTTTTGAAAGAAAGAGGTTGGGTCCGGAAACATACCAGGTTGTCTTGGCTGCCACGGGCGGCGCTGGTTGATTAAATTCACCGATTCTGGTTCTTCTTCTGCTTCCTTATATACTGCTTTCAATCCAGGAAGTGAGGGGCAGCTCTCCGTAAGGTGATCTTTTGTATAGATGGCGCATGTTTGGACTTTATCTAATGGACACTCCTTGTGGCTGTGTTTTTTTCTGCATCGGGGGCAGAAGATTGCCATATTCTGTTCTGCCTCCAGCTGCTTCTGTTTAGCTTGCACAATATCAAGTTGTGTAGTTAGTGTCCCCATAATATCAGTTTTAAAATTCTCTAATAAATTTCCAATTTCTGCACGTGTTACTCCTTCTGCTGATACTTTGTTAGCTCTTGCAAACCGATCATATTCTGCCGGTTTTATTCTTGTGCTGCCTCTCGAACTCCTGATACATAAGTCAAGGATGTCAGTAAAATTCTCTTGATAAATATCCCCTTTTCCCATAATGTTTAATGTTTCAATCCATTGTTCCTTCATACCCCTTATTAATGCAGTTTTTAACACATTATCAGGTAAAGGTAGCGATGCATAAGGAGATCTTTGTAGATTGTACTGAAAACGTTCCACATACTCCTCTAATGTTTCATTTGGTCTAGCTGACATTTGAAATATTTCGTCTTTTAATTTTCTAGACCTACAATAATCCTGATATTTTTTTAAGAAGGATTCTTTCATTTGATCCCAATTGTTGATAACCCCGCCACCTAGCCCCATAAACCATCTTAAAGCAGCCCCTTTTAATGTAGAGGGAAATAATTTCAATTTTTGGGGATCGGTGGTGTAATCGTACCCCCTACATAACACATCGAATTCGAATAGGAATGCATCCGGATCTTCTGATGTGAGTCCGTGAAATGTAGGGATATGCTGAAGAGGGATAGCTTTCATGGGTGCATTTGCTGCAGAATCCACTATAGGATATTGTAATGTAGAGGTTTGAGTGTTTGGCTGGTTTTGAGCGTTTGGTTGGCTTTGAGCCATGGGATCGAATATATGCCAGTAACCTTCTGGGATATCTAGGAGGGTATTCCTAGGTTGGGTGGGAACGGTTTTGACAGGGATCTTTTTAATAGCGCTTCCTTTATCTCGAATAATGGGAATACCAGGTGTTTGAGGAGATTGAATCTCTTCAACAATGACTTTCGCAGCACTTCCCTTATCTGGGCTATCTAATGGCTGATTTGTTTCAAGAGGAGATTTTGGTTCCTTGGTTTCCCCTGTTTCTCCGTCTCCTTCACAAAAGTTGCTAGAGTTCCCTTCCTGCAATAATTCTGGAGTGGAATTTTCAACTTCTTGAAAGTCCTGCTCCTCAGTTTGACTATGCACCTCAGCACAGGCTACAGATGGTGATCCTGTGGCCTGAAGGGAACTAGTAGGCGGTTTGGAAGTGTTTTTCTTGAAGCCTACCGATGGCTGAGACTTCTGTTTTCTTATAGATTTCGTCTATGAAGGTCGTTCGGCCAAGGGTCACCGGCCCCTTAGCTTTTTCAGGTTTGGATGGGGGTTTGATATTCTTTTCTGGTCTTTTCTGCTTAGTCATGCACTCAAAAATAAACTACGAACTTCTATTCAAACAAGCAACAACAACTCTGTTAGGAAAGCGGATAATGAGCAGGTCTTTTACATGCTCTGCACGTAGGTTCTTACCTTCCGTTTTTAGGATCCAACTCCTCCCTAGCAGGCTTGTACACTACTCTGAAAAAAAAACAAATGGCTACACTCTTTCCCCGGCAACGGCGCCAAAATGTAGAGCTATAAAAAGGGTCTCTTTCACCTCTAATCACCTCACATTAATATGTCAACCCGAGAGCGTTTTGTCATTACAAAGAGTGACTCAATCCGAGGCTCATTTGTCAGAGTAATGCTAGTAGTACAGTGCTTAAGAAATACAAGAGTAAACGGATGCTTAACCGAAATCAAATTACTTTAAAGAAATAAATCACACACTCAGGAAACTCAATAACTCATCAGTCAAGGGTTCGGTAATAATAAACCATCCCTTCAGAAACTGATGGAAAAAGAACTAAGCATAGATCACAAGCCTGGGAGCTAAACAGTGACTGATACTGCTCACTACAGTCTTAGATCATCTCTCACAGCAAACCATCAAATGCAGATAAATAGATCAACAAAGGAAATAAAGGATTAAACCACAATTCTGAAATGGAACAGCAACTCTAAAATTGAACAGCAAGTGAATACTAAGTCCCGCGGGTTATAATCAAACTCAATCTATACACTCTTTGCAATCAAGGAACATTCTATCATTCTAAAGGCGAATTACACAAATCATATTAATGGAACAGCAATAACGATTAATGAATTATGGAACAATACGGATTCAGTAGAAACGCACACAACACAAATGTTAATATAACAGCTCTGTAACATAACAGTAAGGATATGCGATTAACTCTTGAAAGGAATAATAACGCAATGCGGAGTTAACACACAAGTCTAGTTGTAGAAACTTCAATGATTCAAACTTGAACAGAGCATGTAATATGAACTTGTAAAGCATATCAAATAATCGAATAGCAATAATAAACAAACCACACAGAAACGAAGCTGTAATGGTACAGAAGCAAGTGTCCTTCGGGGCCGGGCCCTTAGCCTCCAAGGATGCACCGCTTTAGGTTAACGTAGACGCAAAGATGGAATAATCACCAGGCTTTCATTAATACATTGATCAAAAATACATCGAACCAGTTCTCAACAAAGCTTAATAACCAAATCTGATGTTTTACAGAAGATTACATAAAACGTATCTTATCTCGCCATCCCCTAAACTAACAGTGCTGTCTCTTTTTATAAGGACGATGGCAGAGATGTCCAAGCAGCTAGATAAATAAAGCAGCGATCCCTCGGGATCTTCGATCCTGAGGGATTCGCCAAACAGTTAACTCTTCATCCTGTCTTTGCTATTGCGCTGAGCTGGTGTCCTCTCCTTCTTGCCCGAGCCGATTCACCTTGATCTTGTTTCCCTATGTTTGCGTTCGGTTCTCATCCAGAGGGACAGCAATTATCCCCACTTCGTTCTTATCTTTAGAGCGGCAACTCTTCGTTTTCTTCTTTCCCTGTATAGAAAATAACCATTATCAGTGGCTAAGTTATACACATCGATTCTCACATGTTTTGTGATAGTTCCTTATGACTTTCCAAATCCATGATACAAAAGGTTCACAAATTGTATTAAAAAGTAACAGCTAGCAAGGCTAGCTATGAGGCATGTTGTAGAATCTCCTTAGAGAGTTGATCAAGCATGAACAGGATAAGACATGGATACACGATGATGACAAAGAATCTAAAATACTTATAGCTGGGACTATGATTTCTCCATTTGGGATAGTGTAGCTATTTGAGATGAGTTGAGGCTTGTGATTAACACCTCTGTGAGAGGGAGAATGATTATAGTATCCATGTGACCTCCATGAGAGGGAGGATTATTATAGTATCCATGTGTGTTTGACACCTTCATGAGAGGGATGATGGTTATGTTATCTTGTTTTTATTGGTATCACGCTGTGATTTACACGATTACGTATGTTCTAACATAACACTATATTTGATGTCCTGTAGGTACAGGAATCAACAGATACCATATGAGAGCAACGTTGATCGAGGAAACTAAGGCCAAATATTTTTCTATGTTGAGCTCCCAGAAAGAGAACTTGAGATAGAGGGCTCCTGGGGTCGAGGGATAATTTTCCAATAGGGCGTATTACCTATATGTTACCCATGGTTGAGAATGTTTCTCCCATGTCCGCATAGGGTCATAGAATGTTACTTCCATATTTGGTCTATGCAGAGTATACCCTAGTTGGCATCATACACACAAGAAGGGCTAGCTTGTCGAGAATACCATTCCTCTTTTTTCCATCGAGTTGAGAGTGTAATTGAGGTGTACAACCCAAGTGGATTATGATGCAGGTGTTCTACCACATGAATATTCAAGTTCATCGATGGGAATATTAGTAGGCAATAGGATGAGTTGCGATAACTCTATGCGATTTTGGGTTGAGAGTGCACTCCCCGATGTAACCTTAGGGTCGAGATAGGCTCCCTTGCGTGATTGGATATACTATTGCTAGATATTGGGTTATATAGGTATAGATCCCCCATGAGATTCTGGGTCAAGATGCACTTCCCGATGCGGTTACAGGTTGAGATGCACTCCCTATTGATATGCTCTTTGTTGATGATATTCCGCATAGTAGACTGTTGTGTAGGTAAATCCCCTCTGCGGACAGAAGCGATCCCTCTAGCCCTACGGTAGGTCTAGTAGCAAGGGAACAAGATAATCCTTCAGATTCCTAGTTTATGAATGAAATTGAGCTAGGATATATGACCTACCTTTATTTCAACACTCTTGTCATAGCTTGTGGTAGCGATCTCCCGATCTTCATCTTCACACGTCACGATTCTTCAGCGGTAATATCCATGTACCTGCACAAGGATCAGAGGGAAATGACAACATACAAAAACATACTTGCATTCATAACTATCTAATTGGTCAAGGAGAATAAAATGCATTTCATAGAATTAAACATATCAAACGAAAAACAGGAACCAAAAGATCAGTGATGTATTAATAAATAGAGAGAAGAAGTTTACAACCAGAAGAGCCTTGACATTGCAGCCTCCTTCGATGGGTCTAGTTAAATGCATCTCAAGCATTAGTCAGGGATAGGACTTGGCGATGCAATGGGCCTAAACTCTCTATCAACAATCGATTCCTCTCTGCTCTATCTCACACCAGATATAGTAAGGATTGTTCATCTAGATGAAACTATGTGAGAAGGATGTATTTATTGTAGATTTTAACCCTGAATAGAAATTATCTGCAAACGAATCTTAAGAAAAATAAAAAAAATAGCAAGAGCATAAAACATAAAACAGATATACACATAGATTTTCCCCTGGATCCCAAATCGGGACGACTCGCTTCACCACTGTCCAATGCTCCTTCCCTGGGTTTGACATAAACCTGCTCAATTCTCCCACTGCATGTGCAATGTCTGGTCTAGTAAAAACCATTTCATACATCAGTCTACCCACTTCACTTGCATATGGAACACGAGACATATCCTCCTCTTCTTCTTGTGTCTTGGGACACTGTTCAGCAAACAACTTTACACCTATAGGAATCGCAACATTCATCGGTTTACTATCCTGCATATTGAACCTCTGCAATATAGTCTTGACATACTTCCTTTGGTTTAACTAGAGCTTCCTCTTTACCTGATCTCTCTTAATTTCCATGCCCAAAATATAGTTTGCAGCACCAAGATCCTTCATGTCGAATTTGGAGAACAATTGGGTCTTCAAATCTTGGATAATTTCTTTATCATTTCCAATCAACAACATATCATCCACATACAAGACCAAATAAATAACAAGGTCACCAATTAATTTAAAATAAACACAGTGATCCTCCTTGCTTTTGGTGAAGCCAAGTTCCCGTATATAGGTATCAAATTTATGATACCACATTCTTGGTGACTATTTTCACCCATACAGATACTTATTTAACCTGCATACCAGTTCTTTCTTCCCCTTCACCATAAATCCTTTAGGTTTTTTCATGTAGATCTCCTCTTCCAGATCTCCGTGAAGAAACTTTGTCTTCACACACATCTATTCTACCTCAAAATCAAATGCACCAAAAACAGATAAAAGTAATCTAATAGAAGTAACTTTGGCAACAGGAGAAAAAATATCACCAAAATCAATTCCCGATACCTGGGAATAACCTTTTGCTACCAACTGAGCTTTTTATTTCTCCACCTTGCCTTCTACATTCATCTTCTTCTTAAACACCCATTTTCTCCCAATGGGCTTCCTTCCAGCGAGAAACTCCACCAGATCCCATGCCTATTTTTTATGCAAGGATGCCATTTCATCAACCATGGCCTCCTTCTAGAGTTTTCCATCCTCTGAATCTACTACCTCCCTGACGGTTCTAGGATCATCATCAGTTATAGTTAAAGCAAAATTTAAACAAAAAGCAGATGGACTATACCTTACTGGTTGTCTTCCTTCCCAAACTGATCTTCTCACAACTAGAGTTTATGGATCTTCCTCTTCTTAGTCTTCTTCTTTTGTAGAGTCTGATTCATCCTCCTTTAGCTCAAAATCTATCTTCTCAGGCTCCTTTGGTAGGAATTCATGTTTAACAACATCTTTCACCTCTCTAAACACCACATCTCGGCTGTACACAACCTTCCTTATTTCTAGGTTCCAAAGCTTGTAGCCCTTTAAACCATCCTTATACCCAATAAAGATGCACATTTCATATTTATTATACAACTTCGTCCTTTAATCCTTGGAACATGTACATATGCATCACACCCAAATACCCTCAGACGTGAAAGAGAGGGTTTCTTACCAGTCCATACCTCATGTGGAGTCTTATCCTCCAACGCTGATGAAGGTGATCTGTTAACCAAGTAACATGCAGTCTCAACTGCCTCTGCCCAGAATTCTTTGCCTAACCCGGTACCACTGAGCATGCTTCTTGCCTTTTCCATCAACGTTCTGTTCATTCTTTTTGCAACTCCGTTTTGCTGAGGTGTGTATGGATTAGTCTTCTGCCGGGTGTTGAGTCATAAAAAGGTATCTTTTGAACACCTAATTAGGCTACATTAATTATCAATCCAGGAGCAACTTTTTATTTCAAGGGTGTACTCTGTTTGAGGCTACAATTAAGTAAGAGTAATGCTATGAATATGTAGTACATAATGTTAAATCCAAAAGTAAACAGATGCTTGTAAATTAATATAATTACAGTAACATAAATGGAAATGCTCTGAAATCCTAACTACATCGATCTACAAACCATCGATCAGGGATACAGTAGTAATAACTCCTTACCTTAGAAATCGATGCAACTGAAATCACACTGAGGCAAGATAACCAATCTGGGAACTTGGAAGCAGTAACCAGTGTTCTCTACAGTTGGTGATATTGTTCTTAAAGCAATAGAAATGAAATCAAGCTCGAACTACTTGCTGATAAAGATAACTGAAAGGAACTACAAAGGCTAGAAAGGAACAACAACTTGTAATTCCTGCTAATCTGAAGCTATAAATCAGAAATAAAGAATAAACAGAAATGGAACAACAACATGAATTGAACAACAATTATAATTCTAAGTGACTAATCTCTAGACTCCAATCCTATCAACAACCAACACTACACAACAATCAATTATAACAAATCATGAACCAATAGAACATAAACTAGAATCGAATATAGAACAGCAAAGCTTTTATAATGATAGCAAGATAAATGAACAGTGAATGTATTTCTTGCAAAGGATAAAATAGCAATGAAATTCGTTAATGAATTTGTATTCAGTCTAGCAGCAGTCAATCAACTCTGTAATCGAAATAAAAATTGAACACAACTTCACACAATAGTAAGCAAAGAGTAAAAATACAAACAGCAAGGTAATTCCACCAAATCCAGGCCCTTAGCACCAGTGAAATATTGCTGGGCTACTTCAGAACTTAAGAGATAAAACGAAACACGTGTTTGATATTAATCGAACATAAGTTATTACAGAGGCTGTTCTCTCAAAGCTGAGAGTTAATGAACATAATATTACAGAGGAAATGTCTGAATATAAGAAATTTTTCGACTAACTGACTGACTCTTTTATCACTAAAGGACATTGCTTTATATATCATACCTTGACGAACAAGACAAGGAATAAGATGATTTTGAACAACGATCCCTCAGGATCGAAGGATCCTGAGGGATTTTCTCCCCTTCATTTAGTTATCATCTTGTTTACTTTGACCGAAGCTGAGCTGTCCCTTGCCTTTTCTTGGCAATTCGTTCATATCTCCTTGCCTTCGGCTGGACGTGGTTCAACGCTGATGGAGCAGCAGTTACATTGATCTCAACCTCGCCTTTGATACAACTGTTCACTTCGTCTAATTCCTATTTTATCAACAAAAATCAACCTTTAGTCATATTTTTACAATAAACATAAACCTTTCCAATTCTATCATAGTTCTTATAATAAATTACCTTCCCAAGGTAAAAAGGAGTATGTCTATAGTAAAAGAATGAGAAGATACATAGTAATTTCATACCTTTTTCATTGCCCAACATACCCCCCTGCTTAATCTTTTTCATGTCCTCATGAAAACTATAGTTCACATGGAGAGCAGTCAAAGAATAAGTCGGATAAGGTTTGTCATCAAAAAGCCTAAAACCATGCAGTGCAGCTAATTCCTCAAAAACATGCTCTGTCTGTCCTTCGAGGAGTTCGTAAATGGCTTTGTAGTCTGAAGCAGGATACCATGCAATGGGGCTTCGGAACTTGCACCCTAGCCAAAATGGTCCTTCTTTTAAAATGAGATGACTATAGGAAACCAAGCGGTCTGTAGCTAGCCCAAAGTTTTTATAATTAAATGGTTCTCTATTTTGCACATTCTGATTGGAAATTCTCCACCGAACCTTAGCTGCTATAAAAGCTTGGTTTCTAATGGATAAGAAATAATCTGTTCCATTCAAAATAATTGATTTTTGGAGAGGCCCCAATGTTTGGATAATGCCTTTGTCATTAAAATTTTCTGCCTAGCCCAAAATTGGGATGGGTTCTGAGGTTCACTCCTAACCCAAAAATCTAATTCATTTTCCTGCCTTTGAAAAGCATTATAAGCTTTAAGCCATTTTAATTGATTTACAACAAAGGAAATAAATGCCTGATGTTGGACATCTCCCACAAAAGGGCTAGGATTTGATTCACAATCATTTTCAAGTATTAGATTATGTAAATAAAATTCACACAAAAGGCGTTGTACTTTGATCCCATAAAGTTTGCAGCATGATACAAAGTCATCTATGGTTTTTAGCTCTATAGATTTCCCTGCCCTAACTGCCTTAATCTTTAGCTGTAAATATCTTTCTAGTAAAAATAAAGCATAGTTTTTGCCAGGGCATCTGCAGGCTAAGACATCAGTGTACAATGAGCAGAGAGTGTCCATTCGATTGTAGGATAGTTTTAATTGGTTCATTACCTTGTCAGCCTTTTCTTTAGCTCTTCAACACTTTTCGTGAGCTTCAGCTTCTGCTTCATGAATAATCTTCATCTGTTTCTGCAACTCTTGATATCTCTTCCTTGGGACAGTGTCTTCTTCCAACCTTTTCCTTTCTATTCGGGCATGTGCCAACTCCTCTTGGAGTCTGGCTAGTGTAAGATCACTAAAAGTATGTTGACTACTAGCTTGCATGTTTTCACTTGAAGCAGGTCCCTCTGGAATAGCTTGTGTTGGAACAACTGTTTTCTGTTCTGTATCTCCATAATTAGGCTCAGGTATGGCTTCTGTAACTTGAGGGTTCCTATTAGCGGTCACCTTTCTCTTTTTTGAAATTCGCTTGGTAGCTATGCTTCTTTTCGTGGGGGCTCGCTTAGAAATTTGTTTCATTCTCATAACCCTAATGGTTTGCCTGAGTTGTTCTACAAGTTTATGAAGCTTCATTCGTTCCCTGCGAAGCTTTTCAATCTCAGTTGTTTTCCTCCTCTTTTTTAATGGAACAGTTGTTCCTTTATCTGGACCCATTTGCTCAATAGGGTGTTGGTCCATATCAGTCGTGCCTTCAATTAAGTTCTCTTCTTGGTCTTCTGCTTGGGGTTCTTCTTCCACATTGATATGCCCTTGGCCAAATTCTTCGAGAATCATACCCTCGGTTGACTCTGCAATCTCTTGAGGACTTCCAAGTTGGGATATTACTTCGGTGTTATCTTTTTCTTGTTCATGCCTTTCAGAGGAAGCAACCCTAGCTTCTCTAGGGTTTGTTGTTTCATCCAGAATTTCTTCAACTATCTCTTTTTTAACTGCAGAGTGCTCCTATAACTTATTAATATCAATGTTAAGGTCCAAAGGGCTATGAGGCTGCACATAGTCACTCATATTGGCCAGAATTTGGGCCAATTGGTCTTCCTGTAAAGGGCTTATGGTAGCATTCTCAGGAGGCTCTGTTCCCTCTTTGTCGCTGTTATGATTGTCTTCATCCTCCTCACAGGTCTGATAGCTTCCTTCTTCCTCATCCGAATATCAAATTTCTCCTTCAATTTCTTCTTCCTCGGTATTTCCTTCCTCTGCACTGGATTGTTTTTCACCACTGGTGTGGTGAATTATTTCTTCTTCTTCTTAGTAGCAAATTTCTCCTTCCATTCCCTCTTCTTCATCAGTACGAGGGCTTGCTCCCTCCAATTGTGGAGGTTGTTCATCCTCTGAGCTGTGAAATTCCAGGGGCTAGCTACTGTTGCCCGGAAGTCCTTCCATCATCCCACTACTTCGTTTTAAACGAAGGGACTGTCTGTGAGTTGATGGATCAGCTATTGAGTCAGCCATTCTCTTCCATTTCGAGGCAGGTAAGGCTAACCCACCATCAATGGAGAATATCAACTCTTCCCAGCTGGTCTATTTCTAGGTGAGGCTACAACTTACTATTAATCGAATTAGGCAATGGTGGTTGACCACCATGTCTGCATGCTGAGCTTTTCTTATATTACGAGCAATATCATACAACAAGGAATTTAAAAATGCAGGCAAATTGACAGTGCATTTCTGTTTTAATACAACTAGTAGCTTAAGGTGGCGAGGTCTTACCACATATTTCCTCCCGTCACACGTTATATATACTTGCACAATCTTAGCCAATTCCATCTATGGTTCTCCCAATGATGCTGGCTGAACTCCTTTTCCTTTGAAAACCAATGTCTGTATGTCATCTTGAAAGATATTCATGGCTTCTCGAAGCCTGAGCTTCTTCTGCGTCCATATATTTCCTTGTGCTGGTATGCCCGACACTTCTGCAATTATTTCATCGGATACAACTATATGTCTTCCTCTAACCATGGAGAACCCTTCTTGCAAGTTCTGTAAGAATTCAGTGGCCACTGCTTCATGAGGTTCTTACATCCTCATGAAATATGTAATCCATCCTATTCTTTCCAAAATCTCTCGTGCAGCATCAGAAACGACTAGCACCTGCGGCTCACTGCGAATTGGTCGTCCTCCCATCATCTTTGCACTCTATTAGTTCTTTCCAAACACATAGTGATCGCAATGGAATAGCATAGCACGTTAAATTGGAATAATGTCGTTAAATTTTGTTATTCCCTAAAATGCAGGGATTTAGTTCACATACAGGTAAAGAAACATCGGGATTTGATCTTGCATGTAGACATCCACGTCCCCCGTGATGAATAATAGGTCACCCTCGACTGTCAATTGAGAGAGGCAAGCGTGGCACAAAAGTAGTACAGTAGGAAAAAGTAGGCATAATTATTATACATTCAATCAAATTATAGCAATTACTGAAATCAATGCGTGTGATAAATCAGTGTCCATAACCTTGACAGAGTTATGGAAATAAATAGGTGTCCATAACCTTGACAGAGTTTCTTTCTCACCCTTGGAACCATTGTCCTTTATTTATGCTGAGGAAGTGCTTGTTAAATGTCATAATGGAGGCCATTGTGCTGGCTTGGTGACCAGATAAATCACAATGCCATTCACCGAGAAGAAGTGAAAAGTTGGCAAGCTGGCTCGTGATGAGACCTCCTATTCTAAGGACTTCTTAATTTTTTTCAATTGTCCATTGGACCATATCCCTGGTTTGGTGGCCACGATGGGAATGCCACTTCACTGAATTCCTTATGATCATGGTAGGCTGGCTCTTGATGAGACCCCCTATCGTCCATCTGCCAAATCATACAATTATTAGTGGAACATATAAATATTTTTCTTTTTCATATAGCACTTTCCTAATTATTCATAAAGGATGGCTCAACACTCCTTAAGAGTAGGGATGGTGGAAGAAGTCTGAACATCTCAATAGAAAAGAATATGCCCTTATTCCTACTCCATAAATAAAAATCAAAGAAAGTTATAACATATGGGAAAGAACCAGTCATGATAAGGATAATCGATCAGATTAATTAAATGTTAATAAAATAGCAAAATTATGTTATTGATTATGTCCCTTTTTTCTGTTTTCTTATCATTACTAAACAATTTTCTTAAGAATGACGATTTATTTTGATTTGCTGATTACAGTAAGCTTTAATTTGTATGATTCTATATAAATAATATGTTTTCCTTTAGAAGAGTCATCAAAAATTCTCAAAATTCTAATCTAAAACAAAAAACAAATCCACTCAAAAGGTGTTGTCCCTTTTAAAAAGAACAACAGAAAAAATCTGTGAAACTGCTATTCCTTCCGAAAGGAACAGAAAAAACACTCTGCGGAACTGCTCTTCCTTTTGAAAGGAACAACAGAAGTGTTGTTCCTTTAGAAAGGAACAAAAAAATTCAAAACAAGCGAAATAAACAGAGTTTTGAAAAAAATAGAATTTCATGAAACAAATAATGAACACTGAAATAAACAGAGATTTGAAAAAAACAAATTCCCTAAAAAAAATAATCCAAATAAATGAACAATATTTATGTACAAGATTTAAAAAAGAAATGATTTAATAAACTAGTGTTGAGGAGGAGTTATCCCCTTCAGCAAGAATTTCCATGGTAGAATCTTCCCGTAACTGTTGGTAAAAGGATTCCCAGGTAAGAAGTTTATGATACAATCGTACTCGATGACAGTTTACCTTAAAGAAATGCCCAGGTACATCAATGGTAGCTAATGTAATAGTTCCATTATCATGCACTTTTTGTATTTCATAGGGTTCGAGCCATCGTGTCTGGAGTTTCCTTGGAAAATCTTGAAACCTAGAATCATATAGGAGTGCCTAGTCTCCTTCGTGGAAGATATTTTCTTTGATAAGTGTGTCATGCCATTTTTCTCTCTGTTGTTGGATTAACTCTGTGCGCTGAAAAGAAGAGAGCATAATTTCATCTAATTCATTAATTTTCTACAGTCTTTTGGCCTGGGCTTCATTTAGATCTAAACCCACCTTTTGAGCTGTTCTCAATGTATGAATTTCAAATTCTATTGGAAAGATGGGTTCTTTTACAAATACCAATTGATATGGTGAATATCCCGTAGTGGGTGTCCACGTTGTTCGATATGCCCACAATGCTTCTGGAAATCTATAGGCCCAGTCTCATCTGTGTGAGGCAACGGTTTTTGTCAATATATATTCAATCACTTTGTTCGTGCTTTCTACTTGGCCATTGGCCTGTGGGTGGTATGGGGTTGTAATCCTGTGCTGAATGTGGTAGTTTCATCGTGTTTCAACTAATTTATTACCTAAAAACTATGGTCCTCCATCTGTGATTATGTCCCTTGGGAGGCCATATCACACAGAGATTTGGAAAATAAACTGTATTACAGAGTCCTCTGTAGATTTTGAAAGTGCCTCTGCTTCGACCCACTTAGTGACATATTCGGTTGCAACTAGGATGTATGTTTTTTGGTTTTAGGGAGGGCTAATAGGGCCAAAAAAATCAAGCGCCCAAATTTCAAATGGTTCAATCACTAGTTGAGGGTTCAAAGGCATTTCATCAGACTACCTAGGGCGACTTGCCCTTTGGCAGCTATCACAGGCCTGCACAAATTTTTTAGCATCTTTAAAGATGGTAGGCCAATAATATCCTGTTCGTAAAAACTTATGGGCAGTTCTACGATCTGAAAAATGCCCACCACATTGCCCATAATGGCATGCTTTCAAAATATCAAATACCTCGTCCTCCCGGACACATCTTCTTATTTTCATTTCTCCCCCTGTGTGAAATAGGTAGCCCCCAATCCAAGAGAATCGGGTACTATGCTGTATTATCTGTTTTTTTTCATTAAGTGATAGATGTTTAGGTAATTTACCTATTTCCAAATAATTTGCTATATCAGGATACCATGGGATTCTGACAGTAACAGTGAATAGATGTTCATCTGGGAAGTGGTCTTCAACTTCTTCTGTATCTGTTGGCTTTGGCATTCTTGACAGAAAGTCATCTACAGGGTTCTCTTTCCCAGGTCGATCTTTGATTGTAATGTAGAATTCCTGCAATAAAATCAAACATCTTGTTACTCTTCCATTTGTAACAGGTTTATTTGCTAAAAATTTAATGGCAGAGTGATCAGTATATATTACTATAGGATACCCAGTTATATAATGTCTAAACTTATTTATAGCATGTACTACAGCTAAAAATTCTTTCTCAGTCACAGTATAATTTAATTCAGTAGGGGATAGATTTTTGCTAATGTAATAGATTGCATATGGCTTCTTGTCTTCCTCCTGCCCAAGTACTGCTCCAATTGTTGTGTCTGAGGCATCGGATGAAATTTGGAATGGAAAATTCCAATTTAGGCCCCTCAGCACTGGGGCTGTTGAAACAAGCTTCTTCAGATAATTAAAGGCATTGTCACATTTATCTTTCCAAATGAAATCAACATTTCTAGTTAGTGCATATAAAGGTGCAGCTATTCGAGAATAATGTTCTATAAATCTTCTATAGTAACCAGAAAATCCAAGAAAGCTATGTACCTCTGTTTGTGTGGTGGGTGTGGGTATTAACAAGATTATTTGAATTTTAGATGGGTCCACTTGAATTCTAGTTGCTGATATGTAATGCCCTAATATGACTCCTTCAGTCATCATCATATGACACTTTTTATTGCTTAAACAAAGCCCAGTGTCAATACATCTTTGCAATACATTTTCTAGATTTTCCAATGTAGGCTCAAAATCATCCCCATAAGGTGTGAAATCATCCATATATACTTCAAGGCCTTCATTTATTAAGTCTGCAAAGATGCTAAGAATGGCCCTTTGGAATGTAGCAGGGGCATTGCATAGGCCAAAAGGTAAGACTCGGTAGGAAAATTTCTCCCATAGACAGGTAAAAGTGGTTTTTTCTTGGTCTTCAGGGGCAATCTAGATTTTATTGTACCCACTGAAGCCATCGAGGAAAGAAAAGAATTTATTTCCTGCCAATGTGTCTAATACCTGGTCAATGAAAGGAAGGGGAAAGTGGTCATTCTGTGTTGCCTTGTTAAGTTCACGATAATCTACACATATTCTCCACTTTCCGTTCTTTTTTGGTACCACTACTAATGGAGAGACCCACTTGCTATCAGATATTGGGTAGATGAAATTAACATCCAATAGTTTTTGTAATTGAGCTTTCACAATATCTTTGAGGTGATGGTTTAGTCTTCTTTGGGTTGGCAAATGGGTCTTGCATATTTTTCAATATAGATGTGGTGTGTGCGCAATTGAGGGTCAATTCCTTTCATATCGGGGTAATCCCATGCAAAAGCTGCTTTGTATTTCCGTAATAATTGGACCAATTTCTCTTCTTGTTTAGCAGTCAGATTTTTGTTAATGTTTAGAGTTTTTCCCGGCTCAATTTCTACAATCTTGCTATTGTACACAGAAGTAGTAGGTATTACGTGATCAGGGATGTATTTCAAAGGATCTTCTTCTTATTTATTATCAAATGCTGCCTTAATCATGTGACATTGTAGATGGGATTTGATTTGTGGTTTATTAATGAAACTATTAATGATATCATCCTCTGTTTGATCTTTAAAATCAAGATCTTTTTCTATAGTTAGAGGTGATCTCATATTTTCCATCAGATATGATACAGGTTGCTTTTTTGTTTTGATTATTGATAGACTTGGCTGGGTTGGGGGATATAAAGCTAAATTTTTGACATAGTTTCTCCTTGTTATTGTCATGTTGCCTTGTCGGCATCCAATATAAGCATCGACAGTTGCTAACCAAGGTCTACCTAAGATCAACGGATGTCCTTCTAGCCGGTTCTTTGGATTGATAACCAGGAATTCAGCAGGATATTCCCAGGAGTCTACAGATACCATTACATCTTGTAGTGTACCTTCCGGTTTGACTACCGATCGGTTAGCCAATTCCAATAAGGTTGTTGTTGGTTCTAGCGATATAATGCCAAGTTTTTGACAGTTGGTGGTTGTTAGGATATTGATTTCTGCTCCCAAATAAACTAAGGCATTTGGAAACAATTTCCCATGGATTTGCACTGTCAATATAGGATTTCCTGGGTCTTCATATTTTATAGGTGTTTCCATTCCTGATAATAAGTCGGATAAAGTACCGACTATTTGGACAGTTGGATTTGTGATTGTTCTCCTCTTTGGCTTTTTTATGCATAATTCCTTAATGGTTTTTGCATATATAGGAATGTCTTGGATAGCTTGGAGGAGAGGGATTTTTATACACAAATTTTTTAATTCTCCCAGAAGATCAAAATTAGGATGTTCTAATGGGCGCAGTATGATTAATCATTCTAGGAATGGTGGAAAGGAGGTTGTTGCTTGTTGTTGATTTTGTTGTTGAACCTCCTTCTCTTTCTTTAATGTTTTTTTCTACAGGTAACAGATCTTCAATATGAACATTATTGTTTCTCTCTATTTCTAATATGCATCCAGACCTTAATTGAAGGTCATTACACTCCCTCAGTTTAGTTTCTAATTCTTGGGGTTCCATTATTTGGACAGACTGAACTGGCCTATTGTTTGGGTTTGGGTTGGGCTGGGCTGTGAGTTTTGGTCTTAAGTTGGTCTGGGGGTTTGAATAGGGAGTTGGCAGTGTAGGTTGAGAGAGAGGGATTGTTCCAGCTGGCTGATTTGTAGGTCTTTTCCAGTTTGACTGCTAGGCCTGACTCTGGGAAGTAGAGGGGGACCATTGTGTAGGATAGTTATTATTTTGCCAAAATGGTGGGCAGAAAGGAAAGTTAGGCCAATTATTTTGGTTTGTTTGATTTGGCCAAGATGTTGTAGGGAATGGCTGTTGTGAGCAATTGGGGAAAGGTGGTTGATTTTTCCACATTCCACTATATTGCTGAGCATTATATTGAGGAGGCTGAAAAGAAGAAAATGGATCAGTTGGCATACCTGATCGTCGTGGCTGCCATTGTCGGCGTTGATTAAGCAGACATACCACTTTTGATTCTTCTTCTGCCTCCTTATAAACTGCTTTTAGGCCAGGAAGCGAAGAACATCCTTCTGTAGGGTGATCTTTCGTGAAAATTGCACAAACTTTGATCACATCCAACGGGCACTCTTTGTGGCTATGTTTCTTCCTGCATCTGGGATAGAATATTGCCAAATTTTTCTCTGCTTCTGCTTGCTTTTGTTTGTCTTGCATAATGTCGAACTGCGTTGTTAGAGTCCCAAGTATGTCTGTCTTAAAATATTCTAGCAGATTTCCAATCTCTATACGAGTCACTTCTTCATTAGAGGTCTTATTCTCTCTTATAATCATATCACGCTCTGCTGATTTTAGCCTTGTATTGCCCCTCGAACTCCTGATGCAAAAATCAGTGATATTAGCATAAATTTCCTGATATATATCACCTTTTCCCATAATATTCAATGTTTCAACCCATTGATCTTTCATTCCCCTAATTAATGTAGTTTTCAACACATTATCAGGTAAGGTTAAGGATGCATAAGGAGATCTCTGAAGATTGTATTGAAACCGTTCCACATATTCTTCCAAGGTTTCATTTGGTTTTGCTGTCATTTGGAATATTTCATCTTTTAGTTCCCGAGACCTGCAATAATCTTGATACTTCTTTAAAAATGCAACTTTCATCTAATCCCAATTAGTTATGACACCCCCACCTAATCCCATAAACCATCGTAAGGATGCCCCTTTTAATGTTGAAGGGAATAGTTTTAGTTTTTGGGGATCGGTGGTATAATCATATCCCCTGCATAACACATCAAATTCAAACAAAAACGCATCTGGATCTTCTGATGTTAAGCCATGAAATGTGGGAATATGTTGAAGGGGAATGGCCTTGATAGGCACATTGACTGTAGTATCTACTATAGGATATTGCAGCGTAGAGGTTTGCTGGGGTGTCGGTTGGTTCTGATTTTTTTCTGGGCCATTTGTTCAAAAATGTGTCAATATCCTTCTGGGATCTCCAAGGAATTTCTAGGCTGAATAGCAGGGACAGGAATGGCTTAACAACACTCCCCTTGTCTGGAATGAGTATTCCTTGTTGGCCTACTGATTGAGGTGATTCAGGACCTTGGTTAAGTTTACAAAAAATTCCCTTATCTAGACTGCTTATTGTTTTGGCTACTTCAATAGGAGATGTTGGGTCTCCTGTTTCTCCTGTTTCCCCTTCTCCTTCTTGGATATTACTAGAGTTCCCTTCTTGAGGGGAAATTATGCAGGATTCTCAATTTCTTGGGAATCTTGCTCAATTCCCTCTTTTTGACTTTGTATCTTAGCAAAGACTTCAAATGGTAACTCTGTAGCCTGAAGGGAACTAGTAGGTTGTCTATAGATAGCTTTTCTAAATCCTACTGATGGCTGAGATTCAGTTCTTTTAAGGATTTAGTCAATAAAATTTGTCCGCCCAAGGGTCACCGGTCCCTTAGGTTTTTCAATTTTAGGAGGAATTTTGTTTTTTTAGTTGGTCTATTGATTCAAGAAAACAAACCTTCATTCATACCTAAAGAAAGAAGCTTACCTACTTCTGCTGTGAAGCGAGCTGCAAGCAAGTGTGTTTCTTTCCTAGTGCGCAGGTTCTTACCTTCCATCTTTATTACCCAATTCTTCGCAAGCAGAAGAAAATGAGCTATGCATCACTCCTTTGAAATGGAATACACTCTCCCTGGAAATGGTGCCAAAATGTTGAGTCATAAAAAGGTATCTTTTGAACACCTAATTAGGCTACATTTCATTATCAATCCAAGAGCGACTTTTTATTTCAAGAGTGTACTCTGTCTGAGGCTGCAATTAACTAAGAGTAATGCTATGAAGATGTAGTACAAAATGTTAAATCCAAAAGTAAACAGATGCTTGTAAATAAATCTAATTACAGTAACATAAATGGAAATGCTTTGAAATCTTAACTACATCGATCTTCAAACCATCGATCAGGGATACAGTAGCAATAACTCCTTCCCTTAGAAATCGATGCAACTGAAATCACACTAAGGCAAGATAACCAATATGGGAACTTGGAAGTAGTAACCAGTGTTCTCTACAGTTGGTGATCTTGTTTTTAAAGCAATATAAATGAAATCAAGCTCGAACTACTTGCTGATAAAGATAACTGAAATGAACTACAAAGGCTAGAAAGGAACAACAACTTGTAATTCCTGCTAATCTGAAGCTACAAATAAGAAATAAACAATAAACAGAAATGGAATAGCAACATGAATTGAAAAACAATTATAATTCTAAGCGACTAATCTCTATACTCCAATCCTGTCAACAACCAACACTACACAACAATCAATTATAACAAATCATGAACCAGTAGAATAGCAACTAGAATCGAATATAGAACAGAAAAGCTTTTATAACGACAGAAAGATAAATGAACAAAGAATGTATTTCTTGCAAAGGATAAAATAGCAACAAAATTAGTTAATGAATCTGTATTCATTCTAGTAGCAGTCAATCAACTCTATAATCGAAATAAGCATTAAACACAACTTCACACAACAGTAAGAAAAAGTAAAAATACAAACAGCAAGGTAATTCCACCAGAGTCGGGCCCTTAGTGCCAGCGAAATACTGTTGGGCTAATTCAGAACTTAAGAGATAAAACGAAACGCGTGTTTGATATTAATCGAACATAAAGTATTACAGAGGTTGTTCTCTCAAAGTCGAGAGTTAATGAACATAATATTAGAGAGGAAATGTCTGAATATAAGAAATTTTCTGACTAACTGACTGACTCTTTCATCACTAAAGGAAATTTCTTTATATATCAGACCCTGACAGACAAGACAAGGAATAAGATGATTTTGAACAGCGATCCCTCAGGATCAAAGGATCCTGAGGGATTCACTCCCCTTTGTTTAGTTATCATCTTGTTTACTTTGACCGAAGCTGAGCTTTCCCCTGCCTTTTCTTGGCAATTGGTTCGGATCTACTTGCCTTCAGCTAGACGTGGTTCAATGCTAATGGAGCAGTAGTTACATTGATCTCAGCCTCGCCTTTGGTACAACTGTTCACTTCGTCTAATTCCTTTTTTATCAACAAAAAACAACCTTTAGTCATTTTTTTACAATAAACATAAACCTTTCCAATTCTATCATAATTCTTATAATAAATTACCTTCCCAAGGTAAAAAGGAGTATGTATATAGTAAAAGAATGAGAATATACATAGTAATTTCATACCTTTTTCACTACCCAACACCGGGCTATACCACACTTCTTAAAAAACTCTTCAAATTCCTTCTTGCAGAACTCCCCACCAATATCTGTCCTTAGTACCTTTATCTTCTTCTCTGTCTAGTTTTCCACCAAAGCCTAAATTATTTAAATATGTCAAAGACTTCAAATTTCTTCCTCAAGAAATATATCCATGTATTCCTTGAGAAGTCATCTATGAATGAAACATAGTACATATACTTACCCAATGATGGAATCGACACAGGTCCAAACACATCACTATGCATAAGCTCTAATATCTTGTTCGCCCTCTTAGCACCAGAAGGAAAACTCACCCGATTCTGCTTCCCATATACACAATGTTCACATAAATCAAAATCCAGAGAGCTATTAGAAATACCTTCTACCATAACATTTCCATCATGGAAAATTTTAGGGGCTAATATTCGTAAGTGGGCTAATTTTCCATGATTTTTCCAGAAAAAAGGATTCACCAATTTCCATTTTTTATAAAAATTATTTGCCCAAATTTTACATTAGAAAATTATTTTATCTTAAAAATCGCAAACATTATACAAATAATATATATATAATCAAATTATAAATTTGAATCATCTTACAAATACCTCAATAAACATTGTATATTTTTCATATTAGGGACTAGTGAGATTCGCCAATTTTTTTAAACTTCAAGATAATTTTTCATCCTTAAAATTTTCCCTAATTTCCATGTCGTATCCGAAGTCCCTTCTCTCCAATATGTCCAAGCCTTTGATGCCATAGCATTGTATTTTCTCGAGAGACTGCTAGGCTTTCTGCTCCACTTTCGAGAACCACAGAACTATTGCACCCTTCAATAATAGTGCTGCCCTGAAGCTTGTATAGAGTTCCAATCTGAACTCCCCACATTAATAACAGTGCTCCCCAAACCATCTTACTGGTATATTTCTTGAACACTATTTTTACACCTGCATCATCCATCTTGCTTACAAAAATCAGATTTATGGCCAATGCAGGAATGTGCAGAACACCATGAAGTGTTCTAATCCTTCCACCTTGCAGCTTCAGCTTGAATTTTCCATGTCCGACAATTTTGGCCTTCCTATCATCACCTAAGAAGAGATCACCTCCATCATATTTCTCATACTCACATAACCACTCCCTATGGGGAGTGAAGTGAAAGGATGCACCTGAGTCAATCAACTATGACTCATGATCTACATGTGTATTTGAAGAAGAAGCCAAATACACATCCCCACCTTCATCCGAGGTGGTTTTTTCCTCTGCGGAAGGAGCATCATCAGATCCCTTTCCTTTCTTAGGAACTTTAGATCTGCAATCCTTTTTGTAGTGCCCTTCCTTTCCGCATTTTCAGCACACCTTTATAAACTTTCCAGGAGATTTAGATCTCCCTCTAGATTTATATCTCCCACTCGAGACCTTATTCTTGTTTCTGTTCTGGGACCTTCCTTGTACAGATAAGGCATCTCCATTCTGACCCTCCATATTTCTCCATCTCATTTCCTACAATAGCAAGGCTGAGACAATGTCATCAAAATTCAAGGTAGTTGTATTGCTACCTATTGCAATAACCAGATTGTCCCAAAAATATGGTAGAGAACACAACAAATTGATGCACTTATCTTCATTTTAGATTTTAATATCAACAGGTGATAGCTGGCTTACCATAGTATTGAAGGCATTCATATGTTCTATCACCGAGTCTCATCCTTCATCCTTATGTTTTACAGCTTTTTATGCACGAACCATTTATTCACCAGAGACTTAGATTGGTACAAAGTCCCAAGTTTGTCCCAAAAATTATTTGTCATAGCTTCCCCAGGTACATTCAACAATACCAAATTTGAGACACACAACCGTATTGTGCTCTTCACCTTCCAATCCAACTTCTTCCAGTCTTCATTTGACATTGTCATTGGTTTAGTACCTAGATCTACCGCGATCCATTGGTCTTTATCCACTAGAAGATCCTCCATCTTGAGCTTCCACAACTCAAAAATCTGACCATTAAAATTATCAATCTCCATCTTTCCATCGCTTGCCATATTCTTTCACTGCAAGAATCGATCCCATAGATCTCCCACTAAACAGGGTCTACGACAGGTGTGAGCAAAAAACCCTCAGCAGCAAAGGCGTCCCCTTGAAGCCGAAACAACTCTGATATCAAATGTAGGTTTTAACCCTGAATAGAAATGATCTACAAACGAATCTTAAGAAAAAAATTAAACAATAGCGAGAGCATAAAACATAAAACATATATACACAGAGATTTTCCCCTGGATCCCAAATCGGGACGACCAACTTTATTTTTCATTATATTCCTTTTAGAGTTACAACACATATATATATACATGCCGAAGAATACATAAACCCCAATCTGTTAACCCTAGATTAGGAAATATACGTAGTTCCCTTGACCAGATCTACAAAATACCAAGGGTCGAAAACCATCATGCCCCCAAACCATGTGCAAACCCATGCAAAAAACCATGGGTGGGTCCGCCCACCGAAAAATAAGGACCAATTTTTTTTTTCCCGGGGCACTGACCTGGACCCCAAACACGGGGGGCATTTTCCCCCCCTGTGACCCCCTGCTACACCCGACGCAACGTACACAGGGTTCTATCACCCCCCCGCGCGTAACTAGTCATGGAAAGAATATAACACATACCCAACATTTATAGCAAAACATGAGGTGGTACATATACATGTTATGATGCAAATTGTATCCTTCTAGAAGAGTATGGTCCTAAAACATGATGCTATTGATGATATTGGATCACACAAATTAATTGATTAGTTGATGATGATGAGTTCATACATACTACAAAAAGGGAACTTATGGATGACTACTTAATTTTAATATTGGTGATGTGGTTTTTTGTATGATAATTCTTATTATATGAAGAGAATGGTTCAAAATAATGATGTTTCTGTAGGTTTCATGAAGGCATTATTATTGATATCCTGCAGCTAAAACTGCTTGGTGATGCTTGAAAGAATTACATATTTTGTCATGGGTTCATAATATTAAAGCTACATTATCTTATCTTGGATATTGATGATAATGATATGCATGTTGTTGTTCATATTGTTGTTATCTATGGTACATATCCTACATGGTATATGATGGTTTTTTGAGACTGTATTGGTGATGTTTTTCAAGCTCATGTGATTAAAAAGAGCTGAGGGTTCGATCCTTTCAAAAAAACACCAGGCACCTCAAGAAAAATGTGATAGGGTTTATCTACCATACATCGAGGGTGTTACTGATAAGATCGCTAAATTTCTAAGGAGGAAGGACATATTCACATAATTTTTAGTAGTAGGAACAATAAGGCAAATAATGAGGTAAGCCAAGGATAGTATAAGTCATGAAAAGCTACAATGAGTTTACAAGATTGATTGTTCATGTGGAAAAAGTTATTTTGGGGAAATCAGGTGTTCATTGCAAAAAATATTGAAAGAACACAGAGTCAATATTAATAATGGGAGATCTCGCACCTCAGCCTTGTCAGTATTAAGAATGGGAGATCTCGCACCTCATCCTTGTCTTATATTGAACCCTTCATTCCTGTTTCCTAGCAACCAATCAAACAAACACAAAACCTGTGCCTATAACTAATCTAAAACCTTTAAACTGAGCTTCAAAGAAATATTACCATACCTTTATAGAGAGATCCCTCTCTAGACCCAGGAGGGTTAGATCCTGAGGTCTAAAAGTGGTTCTGATGTTGTCTCATCTTTTGGTATTGCCAAACTTTCCAAAACATGGGAACTCCAACATACTGGTGACTCCGCTTGGGAGAAAAATTTGAGTGCCCTTAACTATTATATCTGGTCTTGTGTCCCATTTTAGTCTCCAACATAATGGTGACTCCACTGGGGAAATTTGAGTAAAACACATATTTAAACATTTCAACGACTCAAAGAAGACCATAGTAGCCTTAGTTTGGTGGTTAATCACTGTGGTGGACAGTAAAATATTAAATCCTCCACCTGGCGACTCCATAGTTCCTAAATGATTAAAAGACTTCACTGGTGATCAGTAGGACGCTGATTATATTTGTTTCACAATGACTCCACTGGGAGACCAGTCACATTACAACATCATCCCATGCTAAAGACCAAGTCACTTCAGTAATGGAAGACTCTAAGTAATTTTGCAGAAATGGAGCTCAGTCCCCTTGAAGAGTTTCATTGTGGAATATCAAGTATACTAGCATAACTTAAATGTGAAGATCTTCCAAAATTTTTCCTTCTCAGCTCAACATTCGATGCTCAACCTGAGCTTAAGAAAATTTTCCTAGACTTGGTGGTCGAAAGATATGAAGCTGAAATTGAAGTTTTAAACTCACAAGAACAAACATATCAATTCAGAGACCCCAGAGCATTTTTGGAAATCCTTCCTCCTCCTATGCAACAAGAAATTTCACTACCTTTTAATATGCAGGAAGAGGATGATTGGACCTTCAATAGCCACATTGATGATGCATTGACCCAAGCTGCCAGGGATGCAGATAGCCTACCCATCATGGAAGGCCTAAAAGAAGAAAGTTTACATCATGTGTTCATTGATCCTGTGGCAGAGTATATGGAGGTCCTGATTGGCTCAAGTTCCCAAACATTGATCCTTGGAAGGGACCAAATACATCAAGAGTGATCACCACTAATGGTGGCCTTGGTTTTGAGGACCCACATTCAAGGTACTCCATGGTTATCTCTGACAAGCAGTCAGATCTCTTCCTCATTTTTGCTACTGCTGAACTGGCTGCACTGGCACTATTGTATAATATAACACAACAGAGATTTCCAAGTAGAGTAGGGTAGGCAGGAAAAGCTAAATAAGGCTCAGTCTGTGGGAATTTAGTTAGTTGTTTTCATTTCTACAAAGTCTAGCAAGCCAGCTAGTCTAATCCTGGTTTGAATGTTTTTAAATTTATGTTGTAGAATGTAGAGAAGAAATATGCTAGACAGCTTAATCCTAGCAGATATCAAATTAGGTAGAGAAACAATGAGACCAACAGTTTAATCTGTTCTCATGGAGGAATAAGGGTAGAATTAGACTAGTGTGTTTTCTGCTTTCAATAATAATAATAAAAATGATGAAGAAGGTCTGCAAAATCAAATGCACCTTGAAGAAAAAATGTTAGGATTGTAGGATGGGTAGGTAGAATGTTGGGAATGTTTTCTGTTGATTGATATCCATCATGTTTGTAATAGATGAATCAAAGAATAAATATGGTTCAAATATTATGCATCTGGCCAACTCCAAAGATTATGTTCTGAATTCTTGACACCTTCAAGAAGATGCCATCCCCATGTGGAGCCACTGTTAGCCACCTATGAAATTTTTGTCAAACAAATAGGTGGCTAAATATTTTTATGGGGCTTCAAGAGATACATTTCCTATGAAAATCTCTCATTCTTGAAGCCTCTATGTGTCCTTTTCCTTTGAGAATATCTTCACTTCTGTTTCCATCCAAAAAGCCTCACTGCCTTTGAAAAAATTATGCTCAGAAAAAGCCTCCATTTGCCCCTTGTATCCCTGCAAAATTTCCCATTTTAACCCTTTTTTCCCTTTTCCAAAGTTTCCCCTTTGACTCCCAAAAACCCTTCCTAAGTCTTCTAAATCATCCCATCACCCCTTTAAACCTTACAAACACCCTTTGTTTGGCTTAAAAATCCTTTTTTCCCTCTACCAAAAGCCTCTTTTTAGCCTTAAAAACATCATTTTTAAGCCTAAAAACCGACTTTTATACCATATACAGGCTAGCCCCCTTCAGCCCAGCCCCTAACCACTTTCCCTCCATGCACCCGAGTGCTAAGACCAAGAAATAATGTATTTGGCGCTTATCAGAATTAGAAGTTGAACGGAGCGCGCATTTATTTTATAAACCGATTTCTTCCGATGCGATGGTGTATTTGCTCTGTCGACTTTTGGAGCATTACTAGTCGTTGATTTGAAAAGATCTAATGGCCCGCGCCCATTTCATCTCGCCTAGTAACATTCCTGTGTAACCCTCCAATGATGATCTCTGTCGTTGATTCATAGTTTAATCCAACGGCCATCACAATCTCGCATAATCGCACCATCGGAAATTCTTTATTGTTCCAATCTTTGTTCCCCCCGATTGTGATCCTTTAATTCAATCCTAGCCGTTGAATCCACAAGAACCAATGGTCAGGATTTAATCGTGCTCCGCCCTTTTCCCTCCATCGACTCTCCTCTGAAACAATATCCACCATCGATCTGAAGCCGATCCGACGGTCCAGAGCCAATCTCTCCTTCATCCCATCAGAGATCTAGCCCCTGCCTCCTTCACTTCCGATTGAATCCTAGCCATTTAATCATCTCAATCTGACGACCCAGATTTCTCCCGACCAATAACCATATCCTCCGCCTTTGCTCCCTCTCTCCAGATCTCAGTCGTTCATTCATAGATCAAACAGCCTATATTAAAACCATCGTCCGCTTGACCTCACCTTACTGACCCTGCACTTTCCTTGTATCGTACTCCTCCGTCACTGTCGGATCTCGCGGTCCCAGATCCAACGGCCTGAATCAATATCATGCTAGTTTTTCATCCGAGCTTTAACGGTCAGAACTCACGCGATATAGGTGGTTTTCTAAAGCCACATGTCAGCCCGAGACCTATATCGCGTTCAAAAAGTGAAAACTGCCTCCCTCCATTTTTACCACGCGAAACCAGTGGTTTTGTCCCAAAAACCACTTCCCCACTTCCCGCATCCGAAATTCCATTAACAGATCCCGACCCCACAGTGCATTTCGCGTTCCATTTATATTTTTCCATCACGCGACCATTGAACTGCATCGCATCATCGCAGCCATTGATCTCCTCCTGAGATCCAACGATCCTAATCAAATCGCCCTCCACCCATGACCGGGTCCCACCATTCAAGCCCATTTCGTATGTTTTCATGCATTTCCTTTGTATTCCGTCCAAAGTCTAAACTTTCACGATTTACATTGAAACTTCATTTCTTCCGCCCGCATTAAAATTTTAATGTTTTACATTGAAATGTTTTATCATTCCGCCTAACGTTAAAACTATAATGTTTTATGTTAAAGTTCATTTAATTTCGCCCAAACTTCATAATCCATTCTGTCAGTTAATCATAATCGTCGATCATCACCTCCAGATATGATTGGACGGTCTACATGGATTTTTCACCATTACACTGCATTTTTCACTAGTTTTCCCTTACATCCACCGTTTTCATTCATGATGCGCTGCCATTCTCACAAACTTCCACTGCATTCACCACCACTCCACATGGATTTATTTAACATATTTGTGTGCTTTTTTAGGTTATAGGCGGTGAAAACCGCCATTGCTCACAGTCACTGTTATAGTGACACAGAGCACAGAGAAGGCTATTTTCAGAGCCTGATATTGCAGACAAACGCCTCGGAAGGTGTTGGAAAGTATTTTTTCATTAAAAGAACAGTGTTAACTCTGTGAAACATCTCCAGCGCCATTAAAGCTCAAATTTCACAGACAGAGATAGTCATGAAGCGGCAAAGAGTATCAGTACAGGATTAAAGAGTTTTAATGCCTAGTATTGAAGATTTTAAGCCTTAATCAAGTGTTTGAAAGGAAAATGTACCAGATTGAAGACCTTATGAATTACAAAAAAGGCATAAAGATGCCTGATGCATAGAAAACAATATATCAGTGTTTCACATCACCAGAAGTTTCCTCCCGAGAAAGGACAAAGTACCCATAGTGTTTTTATTTGATATCGGGTTCCTGAGAATATTTCCACCCTGACAGAAGTCCTAATGCTACCAGAGCATTTTTTATGAAGTATGGCAAACCTCAAAGTCATTTATCTGCATTTTCTATTCACCAGAGTGCTGCAGAGTACTACATTGTAGAGTAAATCAAAGAACATACCTGGAGTAAATTTCAGCTTGTCGAAGACCACTCTTTCACCCAAAGAGTACTGAAAATCAATGCATAGATATTAAGATAGAATGGACCTAGAGATATTCTTCTACTCTGTTTTAATGTTTCATTTAGTGTTTCATCTACCTCCTCTGCCTCTCTTTTAGATATAAAAACTCATGAAAAAACATTAAAAAGGTTGTTGATCGGATATCTGTGAATCGTAAGTTGTTTCTCTTGAGATATAGTTCTCCATGTAAAGTTGTAAGATAGGCTGAGGAAGATGTTTTCAGACTGAATATCAAGCTGTTGGAAATGTTGTACATGACTAGTGTTTCTCTTTAATATGACAAGCACATTTATTTGGATCCTGATTTAAAGCAGCGGTGATGTTTTTCTTCCTTTGTCTCTGTTTTCCTTCGTAATTCATTACATTTCATTTCTCAGGTAAGCATCAGAAATCTGGCTAAGGATATACCCTTGCATGGTACCCTAATTATTCTGCTCTCCTTACCCTTGATGTTTTCTGCTATATGTGTTATCTGAGCACTGATTCAAGATGATTTAACCATTGTAGTAGCTAATATTTACTGCTAGCTGATGTATGAGTTAATGAATCTTTTCTTACATGTTCTTGTTGGGTTTTAATTGAAAGAAATGGGATACTGGGAGTTTAGAAAATTGATTTTGTCTCACTAGGGTCCTTTTCAATTAATTGAGCCTTTCTAAGTTCCCTTAAGCTAGATGCCGAAGCATTGAAAGTTCAAATCCTTTCTCTGATCTCAGGTTTTCACCTATGTGTTTAAACCTTTTATGTTCCTTTGTCTGAAGAGTTAACCTTTAGAAGTTAGATCATAGGTGTCTAATGGCATGTCCTGTCCCTAGATTTGATTCTCAAGTGGTCACCTTGGAGGATTCCTTGTCATTCACCCTCCTTCCTTATCATTTCATACCACACTATCATCTTTAATATCCTATGCTTTAGATGACTAGCCCAATTGAAAGCCTTGATACTGAATAGAAAATAAACCCTTTCTTAACTCCATTGCCCAATGGTCTCGAGTGTTCTCTGAATCATTTCTCCTTTTCCTAAAATACTCTTTGCTCATCCTTGTCTTATATTGAACCCTTCATTCCTATTTCCCAACAACCAAACAAACAACACACCTGTGCCTATAACTAGCCTAAAACCTTTAAACTCAGCTTCAAAGACATATTATCCTAACTTTATAGAGAGATCCCTCTCTAGACCCAGAAGGGCTAGATCCTGAGATATAAAAGTGGTTCTGATGTTGTCTCATCTTTTGGTATTGCCAAACTTGCCAAAACATGGGAACTCCAACATAACGGTAACTCCGCTGGGGAGAAAAATTTGAGTGCCCTTAACTGCTATATCTGGTCTTGTGTCCCATTGTAGTCTCCAACATAATGGCGACTCCACTGGGGAAATTTGATTAAAACACATATTTAAACATTTAAACGACTCAAAGAAGACCATAGTAGCCTTATTTTGGTGGTTAATAATTGTGGTGGACAGTAAAATCTTAAATCCTCCACCTGGAGACTCCATAGTTCCTAAATGATTAAAATACTTCACTGGTGATCAGTAGGCCGCTGATTATATTTGTTTCACAATGAATCCACTGGGATACCAGTCGCATTACAAAATCATCCCATGCTAAAGACCAAGTCACTTCACTAATGGAAGACTCTAAGAAATTTGCAGAAATGAAGCTTAGTCTCCTTGAAGAGTTTCATTGTGGAATGTCAAGTATACTGGCAGAAATTAAATGTGAAGATCTTCCAAAAGTTTTCCTTCTCAGCTCAACATTTGATGCTCAACCTGAGCTTAAGAAAATTTTCCTATACTTGGTGGTAGAAAGATATGAAGATGAAATTGAAGTTTTAAACTTACAAGAACAAACATATCAATTCAAAGACCCCAAAGAATTTTTGGAAAGCCTTCCTCCTCCTAAGCAACAAGAAATTTCACTACCTTTTAATATGTAGGAAGAGGATGATTGGACTTTCAAGAGCCACACTGAAGATGCAGTGACCCAAGCTGCCAAGGATTCAGATAGCCTACTCATAATGGAAGGCTTGAAAGAAAAAAGTTTACATCATGTGTTCGTTGATCCTGTGGTAGAGTATATGGAGGTCCTGATTGGCTCAAGTTCCCAAAAATTTATCCTTGGAAGGGACCAGATACATCAGGAGTAGTCACCACTGATGGTTTCTTTGGTTTTGAAGACCCACATTCAAGGTACTCCATGGTTATCTCTAACAAGCAGTAAGATCTCTTCCTCATTTTTGCGACTACTGAACTGGCTGCACTGGCACTATTGTATCATATAACACAACAGATATTTCCAAGTAGAGTAGGGTAGGTAGGAAAAGCTAAATAAGGCTCATTCTGTGGGCATTTACTTAGTTGTTTTCATTTGTACAAAGTCCAGCAAGCCAGAAAGTCTAATCCTGGTTTGACTTTTTTTAAATTTCTATTGTAGAATGTAGAGAAGAAATTTGCTAGATAGCTTAATCCTAGCAGATATCAGATTAGGTAGAGAAACAATGAGACCAACAGTTTAATATGGTCTCATGGAGGAATAAGGGTAGAATTAGACTAGTGTGTTTTCTGATTTCAATAAATAAAAAATTGATGAAGAAGGTCTGCAAATTCGAATGCACCTTGAAGAAAAAATGTTATGATCGTAGGATGGGTAGGTAGAATGTTGGGAATGTTTTCTGCTGATTGATATCCATCATGTTTGTAACAGCTAAATCAAAGAAGAAATATGGTTCAAATATTAGGCATCTGGCCTACTCCAAAGATTATTATCTGAATTCTTGACACCTTCAAGAAGATGCCATCCCCATGTGGAGCCACTGTTAGCCACCTATGAAATTTTTGTCAAGAAAATAGGTGGCTAAATATTTCTATGGGCCTTCAAGAGTTACGTTTCCTATGAAAATATCTCATTCTTGAAGCCTCTATGTGTCCTTTTCCTTTGAGAAGATCTTCGCTGCTGTTTCCATCCAAAAAGCCTCACTGTCTGTGAAAAAATTATGCTCAGAAAAAGCCTCAATTTTCCCCTTGTATCCCTGCAAAATTTCCCATTTTAACCCTTTTTTCCCTTTTCCAAAGTTTCCCCTTTGACTCCCAAAATCCCTTCCTAAGTCTTATAAATCATCCCATCACCCCTTTAAACCTTACAAACACCCTTTGTTTGGCTTAAAAATCCTTTTTTCCCTCTACCGAAAGCCTCTTTTTAGCCTTAAAAACATCATTTTTAAGCCTAAAAACCCACTTTTATACCATATACAGGCTATCCCCCTTCAGCCTAGCCCCTAACTACTTTCCCTCCATGCACCTAAGTGCTAAGACCAAGCGCTAAAGCATTTGGAACTTATCGGAATCAGAAGTTGAACAAAGAGCGCATTTCTTTTATAAACTGATTTCTTCCGATGCGATGGTGTATTTGCTCTGTCGGCTTTTGGAGCATTACCAGTCGTTGATCTGAAAAGATCTAACGGCCCGCGCCCGTTTCATCGTACCTAGTAACATTCCTGTGTAACCCTTCGATGATGATCTCTGCCGTTGATTCACAGTTTAATCCAATGGCCATCACAATCTCGCATAATTGCACCATCGAAAATTCTTTATTGTGCCACTCTTTGTCCCCCCCGATTGCGATCCTCCGATGCAATCCTAGCCATTGAATCCACAAGAACCAATGGTCAATATTTAATCATGCTCCGCCCTTTTCCCTCCATTGGCTCTCCTCCGAAACAATCTCCACCGTCGATCTGAAGCCGATCCGACTGTCCAGAGCTAATCGCTCCTTCATCCCATCGGAGATCTGGCCCCTGCCTCCTCCGCTTCCAATTGAATCCTAGAAATTCAATCCTCTTGATCTGAAAGCCCAGATTAATCCCGACCAGTAACCATATCCTCTTCCTTCGCTCCCTCTCTCCAGATCTCAGTCGTTCATTTATAGATCGGACGGCCTGTATTAAAACCTCCGTCCGCTTGACCCCACCTTACTGACCCTGCACTTTCCTCGTATCACACTCCTCCGTCACCGTCGGATCCCATGGTCCCAGATCCAACGACCTAAATCAATATCGCACTGGTTTTGCGTCCGAGCTTTAACAGTAAGAACTCACGCGATATATGTGGTTTTCTAAAGCCACGTGTCAGCCAGAGACCTATATCGTGTTCAAAAAGTGAAAACTGCCTCCCTCCCTTTTCACCGTGCGAAACGAGCTGTTTTGTACCAAAAACCACTTCCCCACTTCCTGCCTCCGAAATTCCATTAACAGATCCCGACCGTTGATCTATTCAGATCAACGGCCCATAATGCATTTTGCGTTCCATTAATATTTTTCCATCGCGGGACCATTGAACTACATTGCATCATTGCAGTCGTTGATCTCCTCCTAAGATCCAATGGTCCTAATCAAATCACCCTCCGCCCATGACCGGGTCCCACCATTCAAGCCCATTTCGTATGTTTTCACGCATTTCCTTTGTATTCCGTCCAAAGTCTAAACTTTCACGATTTACATTGAAACTTCATTTCTTCTGCCCACATTAGAATTTTAATGTTTTACATTGAAATGTTTTATCATTCTACCTAACGTTAAAACTTTAATGTTTTACGTTAAATTTCATTTCATTTTTCCCAACCTTCATAAGCCATTTCGTCAGTTAATCATAACCTTCGATCATCACCTCCAGATATGATTGGACGGTCCACATGCATTTTTCACCATTACACTGCATTTTTCACCAGTTTTCCCTTGCATCCACCATTTTCTTCCATGATGCGCTGCCATTATCACAGCCTTCAACTACATTCACCACCACTCCACATGGATTTCTTTAACATATTTGTGTGCTTTTGCAGGTTACAAGCGGTGAAAACTGCCATTGCTCACAGTCACTGTTATAGTGACACAGAGCGCAGAGAAGGCTATTTGTTGGAAATGTTGTACATGACTCGTGTTGCTCTCTAATATGACAAGCAAATTTCTATGGATCCTAATTTAAAGCACCGGTGACGTTTCTCTGCCTTTGTCTCTGTTTTCCTTCGTAATTCATTACATTTCATTTCTCTGGTAAGCATCAGAAATTTGGCTTAGGATATACCCTTGCATGGTACCCTAATGCTTTTGCTCTCCTTACCTTTGATGTTTTCTGCTATATGTGTTATCTGAGCACTGATTCAAGATAATTTAACCAGTGTAGTAGCTAATATTTATTGCTAGCTAATGTATGAATTAATGAATCTGTTCTTAGATGTTCTTGTTGGGTTTTAATTGAAAGAATTGGGATACTGGGAGTTTAGAACACTGATTCTGTCTCACTAGGGTCCTTTTCAATTAATTGAGCCTTTCTAAGTTCCCTTAAGCTGGATGCCGAAGCATTGAAAGTTCAAAGCCTTTCTCTAATCTCAGGTTTTCACCTTTGTGTTTAAACCTTTTATGTTCCTTTGTCTGAAGATTTAACCTTTAGAAGTCGGATCATAGGTGTCTAATGGCATGTCCTGTCCCTAGATTTGATTCCTAAGTGGTCACCTTGGAGGTTTCCTTGTCATTCACCCTCCTTCCTTATCATTTCATACCACACTATCATCTTTAAGATCATATGCTTTAGATGACTAGCCCAATTGAAAGCCTTGATACTTAATAGCAAGTAAACCCTTTCCTGAATCCATTTCCCAATGGTCTCGAGTGTTCTCTAAATCATTTCTCCTTTTCCTAAAATACTCTTTGCTCATCCTTGTCTTATATTGAACCCTTCATTCCTGTTTCCCAGCAACCAAATAAACAAACAATCAAACAAACAACAAACATGTGCCTATAACTAGCCTAAAACCTTTAAACTGAGCTTCAAAGACATATTCCCCTACCGTTATAGAGAGATCCCTCTCTGGACCCAGGAGGGCTAGATCCTGAGGTCCAAAAGTGGTTCTGACGTTGTCTCATCTTTTGGTATTGCCAAACTTGCCAAAACATGGGAACTCCAACACTATTAATTAAATTTTATTTAACAAAAAAATAAAAATAAATAAATTAATAATTATTATTAGTTTTAGTAAATTTTTTATAAAAAAATACTTTTAATTACTTATAATTGGTTTTCTTAATTTAATTAGATAACAATTATTAGATTAAATAATTATTTTATTAATATGTATCTATTCTTTTGAATAAATAAATATTAATTTATAGATAATTATTTTTGTCCTATAATATTTTTAAAAAATAATTTATTAAATAAGCATTTATATAAGGATATTATATAAAGAATTTATTAAAATAAAGCAATAAAAATTATTATTAACTCTTAATTTAATTAATTAGATAATGTAAGACATGAATTATTAATTATTTCTAATTATTATAAAATTTATTAGTAACTCTTTACTTAATTAATTAGATCATTTAAGATATGAATTATTCATTATTTCTAATTATTAAAAATAAAAAATAATAATATATGATAATTAACAAAAAAAAAAAAAAAAAGATAATTTTTTATTGAATTAAGATTTAAATTTAAATAACAATCTAATTATTAATAACAATAATTAATAATAATTATAATTATAATTATATATTAATAATTACTAAATAAAATTATTCTTAGAATTTATTTATCAAAATAAAATTTATTCTTAAATCATACAGGTTGATTAAGTTAAGAGATTAAAATTTAATAATAATGATAATTATTAATGATAAGAATTATTATTATTATTATTATTATTGTTAATTAATAAAAATTATTCTTAGAATATATATATATATATATATATATATATTCGACTATTTTTATTAAATTCTCTTTCATTATTATTTATCCATGATTTGTTCTTTCTTTCTTTTTTCCATTCAAGATTTTGTCTTGAAGATGGATCCCCGTTGGGATTCAAAACGTCGACGAAGTTTCTATAATACTGTGGATAATCTGGATAACTCTTCTGCAATTGATAACCACAAGAGATTGAAAATCATCATCATTTCTCTGTACAAAGGGTATTCATGGGAGGAGATTTGTTCTCTTGAAAAACAAGAGTGAAGATCGAAAGAAGGGTCGCATGCCTACATTTAAAGGATGTCGAGACAACAAAATTATTCCACATTTCGCTCGTATTGAAAGTAATTTTATTCTTGGTGAATACAAAAGATATTTTTTAAAACATAGTTTTAACCTAATTCAGGGTGAAATCAGAAGGATGCAGGTGAAATTAGTAACTCTTTATTTAATTAATTAGATCATTTAAGATATGAATTATTTATTATTTCTAATTATTAAAAATAAAAAATAACAATATATAATAATTAACAAAAATATTTTTTTATTAAGTTAAGATTTAAAATTAAATAATAATATAATTAATAATAATAATAATAATAATAATAATAATTATTATTATTATTAATTATATATTAATAATTACTAAAAAAAAATTATTCTTAGAATTTATTTATCAAAATAAAAATTATTCTTAAATCATACATGTTGATTAAGTTAAGAGATTAAAATTAAATAATAATGATAAGAATTATTATTATTATTATTATATATTATTAATTAATAAAAATTATTCTTAGAATATTATATATATATATATATATATATATATATGGCCTACTATTTTTTATTACTTTCTCTTTCATTATTATTTATCCATCATTTTCTCTTTCTTTCTTGTTCTCATTCAAGTTCAAAATGTCGACAAAGTTTCTATAATACTGTGGATAATCTGGATAACTCTTTTGCAATTGATAACCACATGATCTTGAAAACCGTCATCATTTCCTATACAAAGGGGATTCATGGGAGGAGATTTTTTCTCTTGAAAAACAAGAGTGAAGATCGAAAGAAGGACCGCAGACCTACATTTCCTTAAAAAATTTCGAGACAACAAACTTATTCCACATTTCGCTCGTATTGAAAGTAATTTTATTCTTGGTGGATACAAAAGATATTTTTTAAAACGTAGTTTTAACCTAATTCGGGGTGAAATAAGAAGGATGCTTGTTGTTTTAGATAAACTCGGATGCTCTACTTTATCTGTGCATTTAAAATTGGCTAACTTAATTGACTATAAGTTATGGAAAATGATAGACGCTCTCAAGGTTTAGAAGAAGGTTCAATCGGCTCGCGACAGACAAGCTAAAAAGTTTGTAAGGATTAAAAGCACTAATTTAGTCGATTGTCAGTTATCCAGTTCAGGTGATAACCAGTCTTCCATTGGGCAGATGCAGTCCATATCACTGGCTACAGCTGGATATTCAGAGGTTCTAGCTTCCAAAATTAATCCTACAAGAAGGATTAGTGATCTCTCAAACCACTCTTCTTTTGGGCAAGAAAATTCCATATCGATGAAAGATGAAATTAGGTTTCCATGTGGTAGTAGCTCTATGATAACTCAACGCAATCCATATCTCTGGCTGTGGCTGGATATTCCAAGGTTCCAACTTTAGAAATTAATCCTGATCCTACTATAATGATTAGTGATATCTCAACGCAGTCCATCTAGTCTTCGGTTGGACATGAAAAGTCAAAATCGATGGCACACAGAATTAGGTTTCCATGTGGTAGTAGCAGTGGTTACTCACCGCAGTTAGGATTAATGACAACTGTTGATTGCAATTTGAAGTCGATTTTAGATTTTGATATGGATACTCCATGAGGTTTAGGTAGCGGTAACACATGTGATACAGGTATCGGTGTGGATAGTGAATCCGTAATTAAGATATAATTGAAGAACTTGATGGGAAGCATGGCTATTTGTTGGAATTTCTGAGAATTCCAAAACAACAATGGAGAGAGTAATACTTTCCTCTTCAACACAGAGAAATATAAAATTTCTTGACAGGAGACAGAGATTTCACACTCAAAACAAACTTATATTCCTTAAAAAAAACTATTACAATGTCTTCCTCACACAGAGGGATTTACAAAAGGTGACTGCTTCAAAAACCACAGTGCACAAAACTTCACTGTCTCTCATACAAACAACACTCTGTCTCTGTAAAACAACACTGCTGTGTTTTTACTATTCCGCACTGCTGTGCATAACCAAAACTAAACATAATAATAAAATATGGCTCTCCGGCCTTTTCTTTTATATGTCGCGCATATTTAAAACTACAAAAAAACTATATTAAAACTTAAACAAAATCTGTTATAAAACAAATATCATCGGGGACCCACAATACAAACAATAACCAAAAACTCTGATTCCGATTGACAAACCGGACGTGATGAACCAAGAATTAAATCTGCCATATAAATGGCGTCGGGTCCAGACTTCAAACATTATGAATGACCAATCAGAAAAAGTTCTGATTGCGATTGGTAACCGGACGCGATTTAACAAATAAACTGCGCCATAATAATCTGGATCGGGTCCGCCATTGGTTAATGAAATCAGGGGCATAAACAAAACAGTTGCGATTCAAAACTTGCGATTGTTTAATATGATGCCACGTGGTCTGTGGGACCAGCGGACCTCGGCTTTGGTGGAGGGCGATTGTAATACGATTGCGATTGCGATCGCATCGCAATCTTCCATATCAACAAGACACTGCAAGTGATACTTGCGATTCCGATTGGCAGTGGAGTGGTGGGGACCACTATCATGTGTCTCATTCAAAACTTAAGTCTTTCGCCGTTTAAACAAATTTTCTTCAATTTTGGTTGTTGAGGGCTTAAAAGCCCGAAAATATTGTCTGTTATAGCATCATTTTTCACCCTCAGGTGATTCATGATTGTCTTTATGGCTTTGGGCACCCATTCCTACAGACTTGAACAAATTCACTAAAAAACAGTGTTAAAATTCCCATACGCGGGTATGCCCAGACTTTTCCGCGTGTATACGTGAGTCCACATGTACTTTTCCACGTATGCCATTAAAACCATTAAAAAATATATAAATTCCCTATTTTCGGACTGGGTTGATGGTTACTCCAATAGTTCAACCACCCCAGTACGTGGCCAACTGTTTCCAACTGACTGAAACTACTTTGAGGGAGTATAAAAACCCCTCATGTGCATGGCCTAAGGGAGAGAGAAATTTTATAGACATTATACTCTGTTGGAATCCCAATTCAAGTCTGAATTCCCCGTGCCTCCTGCACTTTCCCAGATTTATACAGGAAACCCTTGTTTCCTGGAGATTTTCATCCATTTATATGCCATCTCGAGTGCACAAGTCTTGAAAGTTTCTTAGTGAGGAAAGGGCAGGACGAATCCGGACAACGGTCTGCTCGAAGATCGTGGAAGGATTCAGGTGATCTCTCCACTCTTTATTTCTGTACATGATGTTCACAATAATGAAGAACCATCTTGTTCCTGAACTTCTGTGTTAGTATCTATTTGTATATGTGGAAAGATTGATTATTAAGCAGTTATTATCGTTTATATCATATTTCACATGGATTACACTAACGTTTAGGAGAAATATATGCTGTAAAACTAGGTTTCCGTGCATGTTCTTTCTTGTTTTCCAGGTTGAAGGAGGAAGAAAGGTTGCTGGGGGTTTGGACCCCGCGGGATCTACATCGAACGTAGGACTACGGGTGAGTTCTTCTATCGTTGTTATCTAGTCTTTTGCATTCAAGTGTGGTTGTGTGTGAGTCCTTCTGAATGGCATGCCCTGCTCTATGGAGGTTTTGACCCAACAAACCTCTAGGGTGATTTTCCCCGAAACAGAACTGGCGACTCCACTGGGGAAAGCATTCTTGTGATTCCCCTGTTGGGTGCTTTCAGCTGTTTGATAGGTTTCCAACAGTTTTAACTTTTATTTCCAGTCCAGTTAACTCTTTCTCAGTCAGACTGAAGCCCTGGTTCCTTATCCAGGCTTGATCTTTTTTATATATTATTATTTACCTTTATATATGCGAGTTTGTCTGTACACAGACGCGTATACACGTAGTTTTTGTTAAAGGGAGTCGCGTATACGCGGGTTTCCTTTAGCACAGTCGCGTATGCATGCTTATTTCAAAACTGTCAAGTAGCGTATACCTGGGTAGATTTTGAAATTTTTGATTTCTTCACTTTTTAGTCCTGTCTACCTATGGAGACCTGTTCCTGCAGTGTCTTTGTATCCTTTGGATTGTGTAGAAAGTGGTCTTTGGTCTTTTCTCTCTCTTGTTTAGTTGAAAACTAGCTTATTTGGCAAGTCTTGTTTCTTGTGCTGGCATTTCTGGTTCGAGTACCAAGATCTCTTCCTGGGGATTCTTGGCTGTTCTGCTTTATCAGAACAGAGAGCCTCTGCTCATTTACTCTTTCCTAACTTTGTGTCTTGCTTTGCACTTCGATTTTTTCCCATTTCTTGGTTGGTTTTCTTGAGTTCAGTTGACTAGGTCTTGTTGCAATTTTTGAAGAGTCTTTCTTGGTTCTTTGAATTTTTTGTTTGCTGCAAGGTTGTACTATTCTTCTAGGCTGAGTGACTGAGTTTCTTGTCTTCTTTTTCTCATATTAATCTTGCTACTAGTTAGCCCTATAAGATTTGGAGCGTTTTTGAAGTTTTTTGCTTGAAATTCAGGGTTGTTTGGCTTGGGATTTGATAGTTTTTCTTGGTCTTTTCGAGCTCTTCTTTTTATAAAATTCAAAAGCTCAAAAAAATTTTGTTTTTTCATTTGCTTTTGTTTTTGTGTTTTTGTTTTCGTTTCGTTATATATTTTGAAGCTTTGTTGAGATTTCTTGCCTTTGGATTTTGACTTGATTTTGGAAAGGAATTGTCATTGATTTCTTCCTCTTGTTTTTAAGCAATTTTGGTGTCTTTATATTAAGAGTTTCTAATTTTGGGAACTATCTTTCTGGACAACCAAAAAGAGATAAAACTGAAGGATCTTTGGGAAATTTCTCTCTGCTTTAGGAGATTTTGCATCTTATAATTTGCATGCTTTTAGTGATTTGCATCAGGTGCACTTAAGCATTTAGTCATTTTCATAGTTTTTGCGAGTGTGAGTTTGTTATCTGAAAAGAAAAATAAAATTTTTTAATCTCGTAGAACCTATGTAGAAGTTGCTTTTCATCGAAAGACAATTACTGCATTTGCATGTAGTTTGGTTTTTATTAATTTCTTTTCTGCGTCAAAACACCACAAGTTTCATTTCCATATCCCTTTGACTTAACATAACAGCCGATTAAAATAAGCGATATAATTTAAAAGCAACTAGCAAGTTTTCTAAGTGTCATACACCAACTAGCTAGGTTGTAGGGCCTTGGATTAGGTGAGTTGAGAGTTAACTCTCCAAGGCCGCTCAAAAAAAACATAGAAGTTGATTAATTGAGCGAAATCCAACTCCGTTAGGTGGACCGGGAAAGCTCTCCTCTAGAGAGTCAAGCGCGAGGGGAAGTGAAGGCTGAGAAGAGAGATACCCCCTCTCTGATTTGCCAAATCTGACCTCAAGACTGTTCCGCCCGGTTTCTGATACGGATTGGTGCCCATAGTTGCCACTCCTAGGTTCCACATAGGTGACTGCGGGGGGGAATACCCGTGGTACCTGAGGCAGACGTCGCATCACTTTCAGCAGTACTTCTGGGGGGTGCCCTTGCGAAGCTTGGGTACTTGTGCCGGAAAAGGCTGTCATTAGGAGGTCGGCGTAGCTATTTCTGATACCTTCGCTAGTAGGCCTGGGCCGTAACTATCCCAGACTACTTTCGGGAGGTCCTATATTTCGCTTTCTTGTATTTTGGTGTCCGGTCCTAATCACCCGGAGCAGAAATACCTGAAGGCTGTTTGCTTGATTGTATCTCAGGGATTATTTTTTGTAGTGAGTGCTCTTTGCTCCTAGCTTGCCTAGCTTTATACTTTTTGAGTCTAATTAAAATCTGTTAAAGTGGCTGATCAAGCGCCTCGTCGATCGAGGAGAATCCGGGGGTTATCTCCCGAGAGTCCAGAGCCTTCTTCAAGAAGGCGTAGGAGTGATTTAGCAGGTGGTTACCACCCTGTGGCGTCCGACGCAGTGGAGAGAGATCCTCCACAAGGGTCTGAAGGTTTCATAGCTGATTCTGGTGTTGGTTTCGAGAGGAGCGCTCTGCTCACCTCGCGAGTGTTATTTCCGCAGGAAGAAGATATACAGGTAGAGGAAGTGTCTGAACCCTCAGATTCACTTCCATCTCCTCTTCCTCCTGATTATCCGTTCGTTGTTGAATACATTGGACCCGAGTCAAAGAGACTGGAAGATCCTCCTTATTATACATACCTTTCGATGGCCACGACTGGGAACGCAACTTCTGCTGTGAGTGCTGCAGGCATTCAGACTCCTGCTTCTGTTGAAGGAGGGGGCACTATTGCTATATATTCGATTGCTTCTAGTGCTGCTGTGTTTGGTTCTAGTTTCACCCAAGCACATGCTTCTCAATCTGGTCCCTTCTGTTTTGGAATGCCCCCTAGTGGGATTCCTTCTTTTTCCTTTTCCGTTGCTGCAGCTGGATCTACACCCATGTCTTCCATGGCTAGTGGATCAGCTTCTTTTCAAGGGTTCCCCTTCAGAACTGGACATATTCCTAGTTCAAATCCTTCTTTAGGGTCCTTTCTGTTTACTTCTCAGACCCAGAGTTTCAACCCTTGGTCTGGAGGTCAGAATTCAACCACTTTTACAGGTTGGAACCCTGTATTTACTACAGCGGGGGCAGGGAATCAGTTTTACGCTGGTCACCAAGGGAATGCTTCTTTCCCTTCTTCGAGTGCTTATTAGACCTTTTCCCCTCTTTCTAATGCATGGAACCCCTATCAGGGGCTTTCCTCTTCATTTAGTACTTCAGGAGGGGGAACTGGTCCGGTCTTTGGTAACTCTGCGTGGGGAGGAGGTTCTTCTCCTTTTGTTACGAGTTATTTCTGGCAACCTGGTGCCTAATCAAATCCAGGGTATTCTTTTCAGAATGTTGGGAATTCATCCTATCAAGGATGGAATTCTCAGGCTCCGCCTCGTCTAGTTTTTCTGGCAACCTTAAACTTGCCAGATCTGTTGAAATTGATGAATGATCCGATTCGGTATAGTCCGGGGTGGCCTCCGGCCCCGACCAAACTACCTTCAGACATTCCAAAGTTTGAAGGCAAGAATGGAGAGGATCTGGCTGACCACATCACCACTTTCCATTTATGGTGTTCTTCTAACTCCCTGATCGATGATTCAATTAGGTTGAGATTGTTTCAACGCACCCTAACTAGAAACGATACCAAATGGTATATTGAGCTAACTGGGGGTAGTTTTGCTACATTTGGAGAACTGGCTGTTACATTTCTAAACCATTTCCGGAAACTGTCCAAATGTAATGAAATTTGAACTCCTAGCTAATTTTAAGCAGGACGACGCGACCCACATTTCTGACCATATTCAGGAATGGAGGAGAAGGAAGAGGCTTATTAAAGCTCACATTCCAAGAGAATTCCTTTTGCTGGAATGGTTTACGCGGGGAAATCTCACAACGATGGAACATTTCTAAAGATGTATCCCTGTCTGGGGTATTTTCTGAGGAGCAGGCCATTTTTAGGGCCCAGCAGCTGGAACTGATCTATTCTTAGTCTGGGGTCCTCCATAAATATTTTCCCAACGCTCCTCGCTCCAAATTAGATTTATCCAAAACTAAGCATGGTCCTCATGGTGATGGACTTATCGGGTTGATCAATAGTGGTGCAGCTAACCTGCTTACTCAGTTACAGTAGTTGTCTATACAATCTGCTCCTTCTGGTCAGGCTGTGCCTGCTGAGTCATCACCTTCCCAATATTTGTCGATAAATGTTGTCCAAGCTTCCGATCCCAAAGGAAATCAAGAATCCGAAGGGAAGAAGAAGGGACGAAATAATAAGAAAAAGGGAAAGAATGGGAAGGTTAATGCGAATAAAACCAACGAGCATGTTGGTGAGGGTCCAAAGGACAAAAAGAAAGTGAAGTTTCCATGCAAGTTATGTACTGGAGACCATCTTACACACCTTTGCCCTAAAATTCAGGATGCGCAGTGCTTGTTAGCTCAGCAAGGTTCTTCTAGTTCCCAGGCTGTGTTGACAAACCCTTTTCCCCAAGGGCAACAACTAGTTGTTGGCGCGAATCAAAATTTTGGGGCTTCCTCTGGGGGCACCCAGGAAGGGGAAATACCATCAAACATATTCATGATGAGTGCTCACGTGGATGTCGCTACGAGATCCCGTGATTATGGTAGAGAAGAGTCTTCGAAAGCTAAGGATACTCCTGATGCTACTAAGCCGCTTCACATTACAAAGCCTACTGTTGAGTCTATGCCTCGGATGCCCAAAGCATCTACTAAGTGTTCAACTATTAATCCAAACGCTAGGGCTGCCCAGAACTACTCTATTGTGGAAGATCTGGCGCAGATTCCTTGTGCCATGTCGGCTTTAGAGGTACTCTAGTCTTGTCCGACTCAGCGCAGTGCTTTGCTCACTGCCATTGGGGCTATTGATCCGAAAAATTCTCTTCTGATTACTTTTGATATGTCTAATTTTAAGAAGAGACTCCCCCATCATATGGCTTTTCATATTAAATCATCATACCAGAAGTGAAATATCTTTCGGACGGTCGTTGATGAGGGTGCTTCCACATGCGTGATGTCTCTCACATGTTGGAAGACGATTGGATCTCCCAAAGTTGTTCCATCTACCACTCTTCTGACTACGTTTGATGGTCATTCTCACAGACCACATGGTATTGTCCTAGCTTTTCCCATCTGTGTTGGGGGCAAAACTGTCAATATAGAGGTTGAGGTAGTTGATGCAAGCTTGGACTACAACCTTCTGATGGGGAGAAACTGGATTTATGAGATGGATGCCATTGCATCCTCATTATTTCGGATTATTTGTTTCCCTCACGAAGGGAGGATTGTTACAGTGGACCAACTGGACTGTCCTCCTGTAGACCCAAATGCATCTACTGACTCATCTATTCCAAAGTTGGATAATACTAAGGCGCCTGTCAAGAATTTAGGAGTTGGAATGTATTCTTCCTTGATGGGTACTTTTGATATTCCTCCTCCTATGATGCATATAAATGCAATTTCATCCTTCAAGGCTCCTCTTCGAAGAGAGTTCTTCAGAACTCCTTATTTTTCGGACCCTTGGACCTTGCCTTCCCCTACCGCCACATTAGCGGAAGGTCAAGTGGGTGGAATGGAATTTCCGATGTTTGCAGCTGAGATTGCTTATTAGTCTATTGTTGACTCTGCATAATCCAGTCTAGCTCCTCTTTCAACGGAAGAGTTGGATGGAGATGTGGCTCAGGCTTGGACGCTTAGTTCTTCTTCTGCCCAGGATTGCCTTGATACCACTCTTCCATCTCAAGAGGCCATCCTAGAAGCTATGACTGGTATAGATAGACCGTGGGATGACTTGCATCATCGGTCTTACTTTTACGTTGACGAAGATTCAGAACCAGTTTCCAAGTCCTCGATCTCACAGTCTGTTCACCAGTCACAACCTTTACTTTCTTGGTTATGTTGAAGAAAGGGAACATGGTTGTGATTTTCTCCTACTATCACATTGAACATTTTCAGGATCCCAATATTATAGAAATAATGTCTTCCATCGGTTTGGTGAAGATTTTCGTGAAGAGATTGATTTACACCGAGCTCTTTAAAGTATGAGATGTATTAAGCAGTGTGAAAATACAAGTTGATCCATCTGTTGTCCGGCATGAGATCAAAGCTTGCAACTAACCCGTGAGGCAAAACTTCATCTGATCAATCCTAAGACGTGACTATCAAGGCGAGGTGGAAAGTTGTAAGGCGAGTTGTTTTCTTTGTTCCTTTGGTAGAATGGGTTTCAAACCCTGTTCTCGTAGATAAAAAACAAGGAACAATTCGAGTTTGCATTGATTTCAGAGACCTTAATAAAGCATGTCCTAAAGATAATTACCCCACACCATTTATCGATCAAATCATTGACGAGTGTGCCGATAATGAGATTTTGTCCTTCATGGATGGTTTCTCCGGATATAATCATATTACTATCCATCCTGAAGATCAGCATAAGACTGCCTTTATTTGTCCCTGTGATAATTTTGCATACAAGAAGATGCCTTTTGGTCTTAAAAATGTTGGGGCTACATTTCAGCAGGCCATGTCATATGCCTTCCACGACATCAAAAAGATTATCGAGGTGTATTTGGATGATTTAGCTTCTCATTCTCGAAAGAGGATGGATCATCCTGCTCACCTCCAGCAAATATTTGAACGATGTTGTTTCTATAAGATTAGGTTGAATCCGAACAAGTGCGTTTTCGCGGTTACATCCGGTCGGTTATTGGGATTCATTGTGTCTAGGGAAGGGATTAGGGTAGATCCCTTCAAGGTTGAGGCAATAATTCGGTTGCCTCCCCCGTCATCTATTCGTCAACTTCAAAGTCTACAAGGAAAGGTTAATTTTCTTCGGAGATTTATCGTAAATTATGCTGAAGTTACCAAGGGATTTATGAGATTGTTGAAGAAGGGAGTTCCATTTTTTTGGGATGACTTCGCTCAACGCTCATTCAATGCATTGAAAAAAGCATTGACCTTTGCTCCTTTATTGAGTCCACCTGATTGGCATTACAAATGAAGTTCAACTTTGTCTTGCGAGCAGCGAAATCTACTATTGGTATATATTGGTTATGGTTAAAGGAAAAATTGATATACATTTATGTATCTCTATTCTATCTTATTAGGATTGGTTCGCACAGGTCTCGATGCCTCCGATGAAAAAGTCAACATGCTTGAAGTTCATGCTATGTAAACGCTCCAGTATTATTATTCATCCCGAAAAACTTGTATATGGCATTAATCAACTTATCCGTTTGTCCTCGATGGTGAGTGATTGGTAAATACAATAGATGGATTGTGATTTTGCAGGAATTTGATATTGAATTTATGTCTGCCAAATCCAAGAAATCATTGGTTTTCGTGGAATTGATCTCTGAGTTGCCCTGTGGGGAGGAGATGATCTATGATGAATCCTTCCCGGATGAACATTTGTTTCTTATCTCTTCACATGACCCTTGGTATGGAGATATCATTGAGTATCTTCAGACTGTGAAGTTTCCCTCTACTTTTTCGAAAGATGAGCATCGTAAGTTGCGTCACTTGGCTAAGAATTACTTGATTATTGGTGATGCTTTATACCATCGAAGGGTTGATTCAATCCTGAGACGCTGCTTAACTCTCGAAGAAGCTGAGGCTGTGCTAAATGATTCCCACAGTGGAGCTTGTGGTGGTCATTTTATCATTATCTGACCGGAATTTCGTCTTTGAGTACTTTTTTGGCCTTCGATTTTCAAAATTAATATGGTCAGTCAAAGTGTCCTTGTGTCAAGTCTCTGCAAAATACTAACTCATCAGCTCCGTTTTGTCATACATGGTCCCTTTACTGGTGAGGGTATTGATTATACTACTTGTAGCCATGTCAGCTAAAGTCATAATCCCAGCTAATTATAGCAGTGTTCACCTGCAAGAGAGTGAGTTGAGTCTACTCACCCCTGCAGAATGATAGTGCATTGCAATCCTGTTTTCCTTTGAGTTGCACATGGACTTTAGTGACTAAGAGATTGTCACTGATCATGGCAGTCATTTTTAGAATAGCATGATGGCTGAGTTGGCTCTAAAATTAGGTTTCTGGCAGGAGCATTCATCTCCGTATTATCCTCAAGCCAATGGGAAAGTGGAAGCCGTGAATAAATCCTTGAAGACAATTCTTCAAAGGACAATTGATAAAGCTAGATCCAATTGGCATATTATGCTATATCCTGCACTTTGGGCATACAGGACGTCAGTGAAAACTGCAACTGGCTTTACTCCGTTTCAGCTAGTGCACAGGTTGGAATCCGTATTTCCCATTGAATGTGAGATTCCTTCTCTTAAATTAGCTGTTGAACTTCTTCCTGACACTTCTAGTCTTGAAGAAAGGCTCCTTCATCTGGAACATCTCGATGAGCAGCGTCGGGATGCCGCCACGATGAATGAAGCACATAAAAACCGAGTTAAAGCTCAGTACAATAAGGCCGTCAAACCTAGGGTTTTTTCGGAAGGTGACCTTGTTTTGGTCTATGCCCAAGAAAAAGATGCCCTGGTGGCAGGAAAATTTAAGTCTATGTGGTATGGCCCCTTCATCGTTAAAAAAGTCCTTAAAAAAGGAGCTTATACCTTGGTTGATTTTGAAGGGAACGAGTTGCTGGAGCCTAGAAATAGGCTCTATTTGAAGAAGTATTATGCTTAGGCTTCGACCTGGCATGTTGCTTTCGTGTATAGTAGTTTTGCTTTGTACATATCTGGTTGATTTTCAATCTTTGATGGGATGGTGATGTTTTTGATCTGCTTTGGCAGGTTGTGTTGGATGTCATGAGTCATTTTGGTTTCGCCGATGGTGCTGGTAGACACACCCAGAACTTAGCTTCTGCGGCTTGGGTACTTCATTATCCATCCGGTCAGCTGTTAGTATCAAGAGGGGTCTGCATTGGTCCTGCTTCTAATAATATGGCAGAATACACTGCAGTTGTTTATCTACTCTCGGACGCAATATCTTTGGGTGTTTATTCGTTGGTAGTTTTCTTGGACTCTCAGCTGGTGGTGTCGCAGTTGAACAATACTTATCGGGTTCGAGATCCATTTTTACTCCGGTTGTTTTTGAGGGTACGTTTGTTACAAAGAGCATTTCATTTTTTAACTTTCATTCATATTCCTCGAGCTGACAATTGGATGGCAGACTCATTAGCTAATCAAGAAATTGATTGGCATATTAATCATTCCATACAATAAAATTTAATCATCAAAAACATCATACATTTTGATACATTTGTCACATCACATCAAACATCGCTGTATATAAATCATCAGAGTGTTCAAAAAACTTTACAAAATTTGGATCCATAAGTCATACAAAAATTGGGCTTATGCCTGATCATGTTCAGTCTCAAATAATATACAGTCATCTGATACATCATATCTATCTACTCTTGAGGTCCCTGCCCAGAAGTTGTGTTCCTATAGAACACGATCGCGGTGGCAACTCAGCGGAATAACCGTACCCAGTCTCGGGGCACTCCTACCACCCGTCTCTAGATGGCTTCAAGCAGATCTTCCACTGCAGCCATAGGTACTTGGCGGGTTAATCCCTCCAAGTTCCTCTGTACAGCCTGAAGGGTCCTGTCTGAATCCACTGTATCCGCTTCGCCCCTGCGACGCTTATGTCGCGGGAAACCCTCAGGTTGAACTGGTCCAATATTTGTATCATGATCATTTTTAAATTGTAAGTCATTATGAATCCAATCAAAAACATGTTTGTTGTCCATTTTCTTATACATATTGAAAAAATCCAAAAAATTGCAAACTTACCGACTGAACCCCATGCCGCGCCTGGTGGAAGGACAAGATCTGGATCGCCACGAAAGTCCATCCCGGCATAGGGATAGTCGTCCACAGCGATGATTTGTTCTCCCCACCAAAGGAATAACTCATCATCCCAAGTGGTCTGGGGAACTTCACTTCCCCCCAATCTCTTCATCATGTCTGCCCAGTGGGCAATTCTTGGGTCTCTCGGGCTGCTGATGGTAGAGATCACTTTGGGTCTCAATGTTGGTATCTTCTCGAAGAAGAATGTCATCAAAATTGTACCATATCCAAAATGTTTTGTCTTTTCCTTTCCGATTGAAGTCAATTGTTGCTTCATGTTCATTAGTAGAGCTGTGCACCAATCATATAAATGAGTTAAGCATTCCACTGCTATACTCATTTGCGTCCTGGATGCCTGGTGTAGAGAAGCTGATCCTGCTACTCTCCCAATGGTAAAAAGAAGGATTTTTATGTGCAAGTCTCTTAAATCTTTGATTGCAATTTGAGTTCCCACTTTCTTGGAACCCTCTACGCAGTAAACGTGGACGTAATCTTCCATGGTTAGCCCTCCCAAAGGCTTCCCGTGCAAGTCTACTGGCTCCCCCCTCCGGGAGAGTCCAGTAATAAAATATATATCTTCCACTTCGATGCGTATGGGCATCTGATCTATGATGAAGCAGTCTTCTTCCGGTTCCCAATAGTTCACAATCATTTCGAGCAACCGGACATTACTCTTCATATTTGGCATTTTGAAAAACTTGAGCAATCCGCAATTCCAGAGAATATTTAGTGATGCTCAATCCCGCATGACTTCTTGATCAATAGCACTGTGTTCACGCTCTCTCCATGATATGGTCATCCTGAAAAATTTCAATAATTCGTTCATTAGCTACGCATTTTTCATTTTGGGTTGCGCATACACGACTTTCTTTGTGCACAGTCGCGTGTATAGACGACTTGGTCATTACCAACCCACGTATGCGCAAACCCATGATTTTTAGCAAGAGATTCTACGGTGAAAATTCCTAAATTTTAATTTATGAACGGACAAAATGAATAGCAAGGATGGTTTATGAGCTTACCTGACAAATTCGGTGCAATTTGACGGTCGGTTGCTCATGTTTTGACGAAAGAAGTTTTTTTCTCCAGAGCACTTTTTTCCAAATCAACATTGTAACAATGAACCAAATATGAGGTAATTTGTCTATTTATGTCCAAAAAGTTGAAAATTTTCGCAAAAATTTGTTATGCTTATTTTTTTCAATCTATCTTATGCTACATAACTCGGATGCTTGGAAGTGCCTAGATTGGTATGTTTTCAGGTACATTTTGACGAATTTGAGATTTTTCCTGGTTTTTGATCCATGACTGCTGACTCTTCATGGCAGGTATATGATCTTCACTGGCATATAGGTTAGGGAATCCACTTTCCGTTGCATCTTGCATACTAGCCTCCATATTGATCACTTTCCATAGGGTTGATCCCATCAGGTCATGAGTATTACACCCATTTCACTCGCCGATTATTGAATCATGACTTGATGGTAGAGCCTTCCTTTACATGGGCTTCTTAGTTAGTTCCTCGCTATCACTTGTTGACCATGCTGCGTTTTATGTAGGCTCGGGAGTCCTCTTTAGTCCCACCATGACTTATGTGTTGAAGCTTCATTCTTCTTCTTCCTCACTATCATTTTTCTGGCTATTACCCTAGAGGCTCCCTGGTGTTGTTGAGTTGTATTACTGCATTGCATATTGGCTACTTGTTTATCATGGCCTTTAGCCGGCTTCATTTGGACTCAATGTTTAAGCCAAATTTTGACCTTGTCTATATGTACAAGTTAACCATTGCATGCACTTAGCTATCGCGACTTGACACCCTTTTACCCATGGATGGAACATTCCTCTGAGTATCGTTTACCAGTTTCCGCCACCTTGCATTGAGCATAGGATCGTTCCAATCCCAGGAACTAGTGCATCTATTTCTTGATACTCGTTCTATCCATTGTACCATAGCATTCTTTTATTCTTTTTCAGGCTTATTATATGAAAAAGACAAAAAAATCAAATATAACAAAAAGAGCGGGAACGGGATGTAACTTCGTTGTTTGATGGCAGTACAGAGTCAGCTTGTCGCCCTTGAACAAAGAACATATACTTATATATATTTCCTACATTTGGGATGGTTTTAGTTTTGACCTAGGTTCAGCCTTTACCTTGTTTCACTTGTCAGTCCTCCCCTGGTTGGTTCTCTCTTCCAATCATATGGAGAGTTTGTTCTGCCTCCTGCATAACAGACTTATACAGTGTTACTTTTTACTACCATGGTCATCACGAGTCGTGCTTTTGTTCAAGGGAAGTCTAACCAGAGTCGGCCATTCTGTAGTGTCTCTTGACTCATTATTCAGTCGGCCTTCCCGGTCTTGTCAGTATCTTGTTCTATCACATCAGATGTTTTGGTCTTCTGCTCGTGCTGGTTTGAGAAGGTCTCCATTGACTTCTTGCTGGTGGGTTTGTCTCTTATCGACTACGACATATTGCTCTGAGAGCAAATCTAGAGCCACACCCTGGCCCTATTTCCATCATTGATAGGTGACCTTGTGCTCAGCATTTGATCATCATTATGGGTCTTTTACTGAATGGTTTCCCCTGTGTTCGACGTCAGCAAACATTATCACACTTGGGATTCGTGCAGTACCTTGATTTCCATTTGACCCTATCGGTAGATATCTCGCCTCTGTGTCAGCTTTCATGATTGGTTGGTTCAGAGGGTTTCTTCCGTGTGCTAACTTCATCTTGTGCATGTCAGAAACGTATTTCGGTTTGGTTCCGTCACTCTACTTCGTCTGATTCCTTCCAAATCTTGGCCTACGGGTTACACTCGCACTGGACTGATGTGGGATGCCTTAATGCCTTCCTTCCAGCAGATATTTTCCCATCGACTCCGACTCATTGCTCTGGGAATAAGGTCTAGAGTCTTTTTGTCAGTACCTTAGGGTTTGTAGTCATCAGTGGCAGACTCTTCGCTATCGACAGTGGGGATTCATCATTGCCTCCTGATTGGTAGATTCTTTCAAGTGTTCGACTTCAACTCATTCATTCGCACTTGTTAGATTGTACTGGGGCACCTTGACACTCATTTTCATTATCGGTGGGTTGTCTCACGTTGGTTAACGGTATACATCATTGAACGGTAATCCAACGATTTCTCACATGGTCGACTTCAACTCATTTATTCCCATTGTGTAGAATTGTGCCATAGTGATCGGTGAAGACCTCGGGTTGCATCAGCATTTTTCGGTTCACTTTTGACAGTCCATTCAGTTTCTGCCAGTGATGTCGTCCACCCTTATATGTTGCAGTTCAGTACAGCAGCATCTTATATGTTGGCTCCCGAGTTGCGTGATTGTACCGGTTGATCCACCTCTTATGATTCGGTACTTGGAGATTCAGTTACTTATTTGATCAGACATCCAGTTGCACCATCTTTGATCAGATTTCTATATGTGATACTTGGACATTGATTCAGACTTGTATTTCTGGGCCATGCTCAGATGATTCATTGTGTACTTTCAGTTCAGCTATACTTGTATACATGTTGGATCTATTTCAGTACTTTCCATATGATGTATTTTTGACTGAGCATGGGTATGCCCGCCTCAGCATGAGTTGACTCTCTGGTTTCTTTCATTGGTTTTTAGCAGGCTGAAATCTGGTGAAGTCCTCTCTTGTCCTTGCGAAGTTCTTTCTATGTGCATAATACATTTCGGCCATCATGTACCCCTTCTGACCTCATATATTAGGGGGCATCTGTTATAGCATCATTTTTCACCCTCAGGTGATTCTTGATTGTCTTTATGGCTTTGGGCACCCATTCCCACAGACTTGAACAAAATTCATTAAAAAACAGTGTTAAAATTCCCATACGTGGGTATGCCCAGAATTTTCCGCGTGTATACGCGAGTCCACGTAATTTTCCGCGTATGCCATTAAAATCATTAAAAAATATATAAAAATTCCCTATTTTCGAATTTGGGTTGATGGTTACTCCCAGTAGTTCATGCAGTGCCGCTATTGCTTCATTTCCAATGGTAAAACTACTTTGAAGGAATAGCCCTCATGTGCATGGCCTAAGGGAGAGAGAAATTTTATAGACATTATACTCTGTTGGAATCCCAATTCAAGTCTGAATTCCCCGTGCCTCCTGCACTTTCCCAGATTTATACAGGAAACCCTTGTTTCCTGGAGATGTTCATCCATTTATATGCCATCTCGAGTGCACAAGTCTTGAAAGTTTCTTAGCGAGGCAAGGGCGGGACGAATATGGACGACGGCCTGCTCGAAGATGGTGGAAGGATTCAGGTGATCTCTCCACTCTTTATTTCTGTACATGCTGTTCACAATAATGAAGAACCATCTTGTTCCTGAACTTTTGTGTTAGTATCTATTTTTATATGTGGAAAGATTGATTATTAAGCAGTTATTATCGTTTATATCGTATTTCACATGGATTACACTAACGTTTAGGAGAAATATATGTTGTACAACTAGGTTTCTGTGCATGTTCTTTCTTGTTTTCCAGGTTGAAGGAGGAAGAAAGGTTGCTGGGGGTTTGGACCCCGTGGGATCTACATCGAACGTAGGACTACGGGTGAGTTCTGCTATCATTGTTATCTAGTTTTTTACATTCAAGTGTGGTTGTGTGTGAGTCCTTCTGAATGGCATGCCCTACTCTGTGGAGGTTTTGACCCAACAAACCTCTAGGGTGATTTTCCCCGAAACACTGTCTTAATTAGAACTCTTTTCTTCCATGCTTTGAAACCACGAAAGTCTTCATTCCTCTGCAAAAACGATTATGCCCATCAAACATTAACTTCATCTCTAAAAACTCGGCTGCGGCCATAAACAATTAAATTCATCCTTACGGTTCTTCCCATTCTTCTTTGAATGTTCGGTACTGTGCACAAAAGCTCCTCTACTTCCCCTATACTCTTTTTCTTCCTGCTCTCAAGGCACGCAGATGAATTTAATATTTTCAACACTCCCCCTTAAAGTCAGCTGTTGGGTTATCTGTCATACCCAAGCATTTTCTTAAAAATTCAAACGTCTTCTGCCCCAATGGCTCTGTTAAAATATCTGCATATTGCTCCTCTGTTCTACAATGTTGTAAAAAAAATTCTCCATTGTTCACCAATTCTCTGATGTAGTGATACTTGGCATCAAGGTGTTTCATTCTCTTGTGAAACACTGAATTCTTTGACAATGCAATAGCTGAGCTATTGTCACAATAAATCACTGTCCCTTTTGCTTGTTCTTGGCATAAAATTCTTAACATCCTTCTCATCCAAACTACTTGACACGTTGCTGCTGTAGCTGCCACATACTCTGCCTCTACTATAGATAACGCTACAATCGGATGTTTCTTAGAAGCCCATGAAATGGCTCTTGAACCCATGTGAAAAACATAACTGGAAGTGCTCTTCTGATCATCTACACTTCCAGCGCAATCACTGAGTGTATCCAATAACTCTGAATTTTCTGAAGCAGTATATAAAATACCAAATCCTTTTGTACCGTTAACATACCTCAGAATTCTCTTCACTGCCCGCCAATGTGTTTCTTTTAGATTCTCCATAAATCTGGAAATCAAACTAATAGCATGCATAATATCCGACCTAGTTGCAGTCAAATACATGAGGTTGCCAACTATGCTTTTATACAAAATTGGATCAAAATCCTTGCTGCTGTCATTTTTACTTAATTTCAATCCCATTACTGTGGGAGTAATTTCAGCTTTGCACTCCTGCATATTAAATCTTTCTAAAACTTGATTCACATACTTTGCTTGTGAGATAAAAATCCCTTTTTCATTTTTCTCTACTTCTATTCCTAAGAAGTATCTCAACAAACCCATGTCAGTCATTTCAAATTCTTCTTTCATGACCGTTTTAAAATTTTCACTGAGATAATCATCATTACCAATGAATATTACATCATCAACATATAACACAACAATGAGCCTTCGAACATCCTTTTCTTTGATGTACAATGTGGGTTCTCCATCACATTTCTCAAACCCATTTTCCAGTAGATAGGAGTCTATCCTACTGTACCATGCTCTCGGTGCTTGTTTCAGCCCATAAAGAGCTTTATTCAATTTGCAGACTTTATGCTCTTGGCCTTTCTTCTCATAGCCCAGAGGTTGTTCCACATATACCTCTTCCATTAAAACTCCATTTAAAAATGTGGATTTTACATCCATCTAATATCATTTCCATTTGTTTTGTGCTGCTATTGACAGCACTTCTCTGACTGTCTCCATTCTTGCAACTGGTGCAAAAGTTTCCTCATAGTCTCTTCCATGCTGCTGCTTATATCCCTTGATAACAAGTCTGGCCTTGTGTCTTTCTATCTTTCCTTCAGCATTACTCTTGGTCTTATAGACCCATTTTACTCCAATGACTTCTTTACCTTTTGGGAGGTCAACCAACTCCCATGTTTTGTTCTTCTCTATGGCATTAATTTCATCATCCATAGCTTCTATCCATTTTCTATCTTTAATAGCATCTTCAAAATGAATAGGATCATCAACTTGACAATACAAAGAAAATAAGGAATTCATACCTTCATTTGCTGCTCCCTGCTCATAAATCTCATTAATATTTCTGAACTTTGTTCCTCTTTCATTTGGTGTAGTCGTGCTTGAAGAAGCACTTGAACCTGCTCCATGTGGTGCGCTTGGCGATGCACTCCCGTTTCTTCTCAAGGGTGTTCTCGCTACTGCTTGAGGTGTCCCTTGCTGTCCTTTTGTTGGTGGAGGTTGTGCTACCGATGAGTTGTTAATTTCAATCACATCTTCCTCATCTTCATCATGAGATAAACAACTTTTAACATTAACTGTTTTCTCAATGCTTCCATCCCATGCTTCCTCTTCAATGAACTGCACATCTCTACTTATCACAAACTTCTTTGTGGATGGGTTACATAATCTATATCCTTTGGAATATTCACAATATCCAAGGAAGATACACTTCTCCCCCTTACTATCCAACTTCTTTCTCAACTTATCTGGAATGTGTGCATAAGCCACACATCCAAAAATTCTCATGTGGGTGACTCCCTGTTTTTTGCCACTCCACGCTTCTTCTGGAACTTTGTTCATCGTAGATTTTGTAGGGCATCTATTTAAAATATACACAACACAATTTTCTTCTTCTGCCCAGTACTCATTCAGAAAGTGTTTTGCCTTTAGCATACTTCTCACCATTTCCATTATGGTTTGATTCTTCCTTTCAGCAACTCCATTCTGTTGCTGTGTGTACCTTGTGGTAAACTGCTTGTGTATGCCGTTCTCTCTACAGAAACGCATAAATTCCTTTGAGATATATTCTCCTCCTCTATCAGTTATGAGAACTTTGATATACAACCCGCTCTGTTTCTCTACAAGAGCTTTAAAATGGAAAATTTTCTGAAAGACTTCACTCTTATATTTTAAGAAATAAACCCACACTTTTCTTGTGAAATCATCTATTAAGGTCAGCATGTAATTGTTGCCTGAAACTGATGTTGTTTGCATCGGCCCACATAAATCTAAGTGAATGATCTCTAAGGGTACTTTTTCCCTGATGGAAAATTTTCTCTGTGTTGCTTTCCCAAGATGCAGCCTTCACATAGGCTGTCAAGCTTCTCAATCAATGGTAAACCTCTTACCATTCCTTTTCTGTGCAACAAATTTAATCCTCTGAAATTGAGATGTCCAAATCTCAGGTGCCATAACTAGTTTTCATCTTTCTCTTCCTTCTGAAAGACTTCTTGAGTTACAACTACACTCTTCCCTTTTCCTTTCAAGTCAGTGTTGAGCTTGAGCGGAAACATTCTATTGCTGGTCATTTGTGTTTCAGCAATGATTTTCTTGCTTGGAGGTATATCCTTTATGGTGCACACATCATCCTTGAAAATTACATTGTAACCTTTGTTTATGAGCTGCCCAACGCTCAAAAGATTACACTTCAAACCAGGAACATAATACACATCTGGAACAAATTTTTTCTCACCATTTCTTGCTCGAATACTAACTCTGCCTTTTCCTTTTACAGAGATTTTAGTATCATTCCCTGTGGTTACTTCTAATTTAACCTCTTCATCTAGATTGGAAAACATTTCTTTGTTTCCAGTCATGTGATTACTACATCCTGAATCTAAGAACCAAACATCATCTTCTCTATCTTGTGCTACATTAAATGTTAACATCACATTACTTGGGTTCTTTTCGTCTTTTGCTACATTAGAATTCTGCCTATTTTTTATGTCATTTTTCTTCTTTCTACATTCATTGGCATAGTGCCCATATTTCTTGCAATAATGACATTGGACATTGGATTTGTCATACCTTTGTCCATGCGCATGTTGGTGTCCACCTTGCTGGCTATTGCAGTGACCATGGCTCTAATTTTGACTGTTACTCCTTCCATGTGAATGTGAAGGGCTATCCCTTCCACCTCTGTTTTGGCTTCTTCCTCTTCCTCTTCCTCTGCCTTGACCTCTTCCTTTTCCTGAAGGCATATGGGTCTTGAAGTCGTGCTCTAGATATGGATTCACTGTTATTTCCAATCTCTATTCATGGGTCATCAATTAAGCATGAAGTTCATCCACTGTGAACTTTGAGAGATCCTTGGTCTCTTCTATGGTGGTAACAATCACATCAAACCTTGAGGGTAAGCTCCTCAAAAGTTTCTCCGCAATCCTCTTGTCTTCAAGAGTTTCTCCATGGGACCTTATCTGATTTACAATCCCAATCACATGTGTAAAAAATGAATCTATACTATCTGAATCTTTCATGCAGAGAGTTTCAAAATCTCTCCTCAGCAACTGCAGTTTTGTTGTCTTCACTTTCTCCATACCTTGGTATGTTATTTTGAGAGTATCCCATGCATCCTTGGATCTCTTAGCTGTTGCTATCCTTGGAAACACACTCTTATTTACTGCTTGATACAAATAGTAGAGGGCTTTAGAGTCTTTCTTTCTATTTCTCTTCAATATATCCTTCTCTTCTTGAGTTAAGGCATTAAAAGCCTGCTCATCAGCCGATTCATCAAAACCATCTTCTACAAATTCCCATAAGTCTTGTGAGATAAACAGGGCTCTCATGGTAATGGCCCAATAATCATAATTATTTCCATTAAATTGTGGAAGCTGAGCATTTCCAATACTCATACCAGTGCTTGGTCCAGCCATTACTTTTAAACTGAACTTTGAACTTAGACAACCTGCATTTCCTTGTCTGAAAGAACAAACTCTTTAAAAAAAAAAACAAAAACTCTGTTTTCTTTGAGAAATACCTAAACTTTATCTTCTGCTGAGCTTTCACGCTGCTGGAGAAAATCTACAACAAGTCTTCTTCTTCTTTCAGCTTCTTTGACCTTCAAAGAGCCTGAACTAGCTCTGATACCTGTTGGAATATCTGAGAATTCCAGAACAACAATGGAGAGAGTAATACTCTCCTCTTCAACACAGAGAAATATAAAATTTCTTGATAGGAGACAGAGTTTTCACACTCAAAACAAACTTCTATTCCTTAAAAAAAACTATTACAATGTCTTCCTCACACAGAGAGATTTACAAAATGTGACTGATTCAAAAAACATAGTGCACAAAACTTCACTGTCTCTCATACAAACAACACTCTGTCTCTATAAAACAACAATGTTGTGTTTTTACTATTTTGCACTGCTGTCCATAACCAAAACTAAACATAATAATACAATATGGCTCTCGGGCCTTTTCTTTTATATGCCGCGCATATTTAAAACTACAAAAAAACTATATTAAAACTTAAACAAAATCTATTTAAAAAAAAATATCATCAGGGACCCACAATACAAACAATAACCAAAAACTCCTATTTCGATTGACAAACCGGACGCGATGAACCAAGAATTAAATCCGCCATATAAATGGTGTCGGGTCCGGACTTCAAACATTATGAATGACCAATCGGAAAAATTTCCGATTGCGATTGGTAACTGGACGTGATTTAACAAATAAACTGTGCCATAATAATCTAGATCGGGTCCGCCATTGGTTAATGCAATCGGGGGCATAAACAAAACAATTGCGATTCAAAACTTGTGATTGTTTAATATGATGCCTCGTGGTCTGTGGGACCAGTAGACCTCGGCTTTGGTGGAGGGCGATTGTAATACGATTGCGATTGCGATCGCATCGCAATCTTCCATATCAACAAGACACTGCAAGTGATACTTGCGATTTCGATTGGCAGTGAAGTGGTGGGGACCACTATCACGTGTCTCATTCAAAACTTAAGTCTTTTTCCTTTTAAACAAATTTTCTTCAATTTTGGTTGTTGAGGGCTTAAAAGCCCGAAAAGACTGTCTTAATTAGAACTCTATTCTTCTGTTCTTTGAAACCACGAAAGTCTTCATTCCTCTACAAAAAGGATTACGCCCATCAAACATTAACTTCATCTCTGAAAATTCGGCTGCAGCCATAAACAATTAAATTCATCCTTACGATTCTTCCCATTCTTATTTGAATGCGTGGTGTTGTGCATGCAAGCTCCTCTGCTGCCCCTGTACTCTTTTTGTTCCTGCTCTCAAGGCACGCAGATGACTTTAATATTTTCAACACTATTGAAGTTGTTGAGTCGGATACAAAATAGATAACAATTTCATTTATTTATTCGAGCTCATCGAACTCAACAAGTCTATCCAAGTTAGTTAATATCAACAAAAAATCATTTATTTACAGTAGTAGGGAAATTTTACTTCTCAGAGAGTGTGCATCCTCAGCAGAAATGTTGTCAAGATTTCAGAGTGTTGATTAGCCTTTCAACATTTTAAAATACATAGGAAGAGAAGTCGGTTATGAGAATTATGTTGCATATATGAAGGACGGTCCAAGTACTATTAGAATTAAGACATCAGTAGTTGGGACTGTTGATTCATTAAGACCATTTAACCCTTAAATTCTCACCATGACCTCCACAGAAATTACTTTTGCGTCCTTGTTGGATATTGAACCATAGATAGGTTTGTTGAAAACTACATATAATGTCAGCATTTCTGGGAAGAGTTTTATTGACAGCGTGGATGCTAGTAAGATACTAGTAGTGGATGGATCAGACGTCAACTCATCAGCAGGAGTGTTATCAAGAAAGCAACCATCTAGTCAGAGATCATATTCTCTAGCATTGTCAGGAAGTCAGCGTGTTAATGGTTTTGATTATAATCGCCCCTTGGAAGTATAGGTTGAATATATTAACTATTGTAGCAGTAGAAGTTTGGAAGATAATGTTGGCAGGATTAGCAATGGAGAGGATTCGCAAGGAGATAATTTGGTTTTGAAAAATTATTCTCAGCATGTGAGCAACAATCATATGGAAAGGAGCTAAGGGTGTATGGATAGAAACCATATAGGTAAGCACATGAGCAGTAAGAATGATAAGGATGATTTAAACCCTAACCACTTTGGGCCCATAAATAAGAAGGCTTTTAATTTATCCTATGTGGATTTGAGTCTTAATACTATTAAGATCCTCATAAAGGGTCTTGGATTTGTTGTTTCCCCTAAAGACAGTCCAAAAGAAAGCCTCATTTGCAATATTGAGGAAGGGATCCAAGGTTTATCCTTGGATGAGAAAGAGGAATTAAGACAATATTTCTCATTTATATTAAGGAAAGCAAGAGTCCCTAGGATTAACCTAAGCAAATATGAACTTACACCTCTTAGAACCCTTCGCAATAATAAAAGAATTGTGGTCTTAAAAGTGGACAAGTGAGGGGCAGCTATTGTCTTAGATAAGGATGATTATATAAGAAAAATGAATTGGCATCTTGATTGCAATAGTTATAAGAAGCTTAGCTCCAACCCCATGCCTAGGGGTTTTAGAGAAGTCAAGAAGGCCATCATGAATTCCAATCTTGATGAAAAGCTAAAAAAGAAGTTGATCTCTTCATATGAGGTCACTCCAAGAATCTATGGATTACCCAAGATTATTGAAGGAGGGCGTTCCACTTATATTGATAGTGAATACGATAGGATCCCCCACTTATGAATTGGAAAAATATGTTGCAGGATTCTTAAACCCCTAGTTGGAAACACAAACTCTTTCATAAAGGACTATAATGATTTCGTTAGGCTTATTAAAAATGAGAGGGTGGATGAGAATGAAGTTTTGGTAAGTTTTCATGTTGTGTAATTATTTACTAATATTCTATTAGATGAGGTTATCTAGGTTATTAAAGAAGTCACGGATCGAGAGGCAACTAATCTTGCAGATATTTATTTACGATCCACTTTGTTCAGCTTCTAGGTGGGATATTATGAGAAAGTATTCGGTGTCGCAATGGGATCACCTCTCTCACCCATTTTCGCTAACTTATGTATGGAGCACTTTGAAAATAAGGCCCTTGATTCCTTTCACTTAAAACCAGCTTGGTGGAAGATATTCTTGGACAATGCCAACATAAAGTGGACCCATGGGAAGGAAAATCTTGAAATATTTTTTAATCACCATAACTCCATTTCCTCAGAGATTAAGTTTACTATGGAGGTTCAAGAAAGAATGAGAATTACATTTTTAGATGTCCTTGTTTCCAGAAATAAGGATGGAACATTGGGGCATCAGGTTTTTAGAAAGAAAACTCATACTGTCAGTTATCTTCATGCTGATTCTTACCATCATCTGGCACAAAAATTTGGTGTCCTGAATACTCTTGTTGTTAGAGCCCTCAAGATATCTGATGCGGAGTACCTTGAATAAGAAATGAATCACTTGAAGTCTGTATTTAAGGGTTCATGATATAAAGTGAGAGATATTAGAAAATCCATAAAAAGAGCTGAGGGTTCGATCCTTTCACAAAAACACCAGCAACCTCAAGAAAAAGGTGGTAGGGTTTTTCTACCATACATCTAGGGTGTTAATGATAAGATCACTAAGGTTCTAAGGAGGAAGAACATATTCGCACAATTTTCAACAATATGAACAATAAGACAAAGAATGAGGTCAATCAAAGATAGTATAAGTCATGAACAGCTAAAAGGAGTTTACAAGATTGATTGCTCATGTGGAAAAAGTTATATTGGGGAAACTTGACATTCACTGCAAAACAAATTGAAAGAAAATGAAGTCGATATTAAAAATGGGAGATCTCGCATCTCATCCCTTGTATAACACTTGTCGAAAACTAAACACCACATGTGTTTAGAAGATTCCAAAATCATCGCCAAAGAGGATCATTATTGAAGAAGAAAAATTAGAGGCACTTGAGATTATAATGCATCCTATTAATCTCAACAGGGATGGAGGATGTCAAATCAGTGATAGATGGGGTCCTTTGATAAGACATATGTGTTCCTCCGGTTCATCATCCTCCTAGGTATACTATCTTAAGTATGTCTCTCTCCCTTCTTTTCATATATTTTTTATGGCTTTTTAATTCTAGGGTTAGGGCTTTAGAGTCCCAGGGTTAGGTCATTTATAGATCATAGTATTTTTGTTTTATTTAATAAAGAATCAATGTGAATAAAATCATATCATGTACTTTCAATAATTATTCCCATTAATTAATTTTTATTTAACAATAAATAATAATGAATTAATTAATAATTATTATTAATATTAATAAAAAATTTATAAAAAATACTTCTAATTACTTATAGTTGGTTTTCTTAATTTAATTAGATAACAATTATTACATTAAATAATTATTTTTTAACATTTATTTATTCTTTTGAATAAATAAAAATTAATTTATAGATAATTATTTTTGTCTTATAAGGTTTTAAAAAAATAATTATAATTTATTAAAATAAAGCAATAAAAATTATTAGTAACTCTTAATTTAATTAATTATATGATTTAAAACATGAATTATTAATTATTTCTAATTATTATAAAAACTATTATTAACTCTTAATTTAATTAATTAGATAATTTAAGATATGAATTATTTATTAATTCTAATTATAAAAAATAAAAAAATAATAGTATCTATTAATTAACAAAAATAAATTAAAAAATGATTAAGTTACGAGTTAGAATTAAATAATAATTATAATTATCAATAATAATAATAATAATAATAATATATTATATATTATTAATTAATAAAATTTATTCTTAGAATTTAGTTATTAAAATTACAATTATTCTTAAATCATACACGTTGATTAAGTTAACAGATTAAAATTAAATTATTATTATTATTATTATTATTATTATTATTTGTATATAAAATCTTTCAGTGATAATCACATCTAAGCATATTTTTTCGACGTGTTTTGAACCAGCCAGTGTGATTCATCATCACGACAAGATGAGAAATCTGATCTAGGAACCAATTTAAATAGATAAAGGGACGCTCCAAATAGCTGTTGTAAATAACGGCTAGTTTGAATAGAATAAGAAAAAAAAATTAATTAATATATATCTATATATATATATATATATATATATATATATATATATATATATATATATATATATATATATATATATATATATATATATATATATATATATATATATATATATATATATATAGATATATTGGAGGTCATGTCCCCATTCCTCACATCCACAAGATTTTCAATCAAGCGGTCAAGCAAGGGTTCCCTAAACCATGGACTCAGAGCCTCATTATCCCTATTTTTAAAAATGGGGATATAAATAACCCCTCTAAATATCTGACAATTATGATCAGCCCTCTCTTAGCCAAGTTATATGGTATTATTTTGGAAAAGAATTTGAGCATATGACTTGAAAGTGAAGGTAAGCGGGCTCAAGGCCAAGCGGGTTTTAGAAGGCAACACTCAACAACGGACCACCTCGTTACGCTTAGGATCATTATGGAGGAATGTCACAATCATAAATCCAATCTCTTATGTTGCTTTGTGGACATTAGAAAGGATTTTGATATGGTTCCTAGAAACAACCTATGGAATAGATTAGAAGAGCTAAATGTTCCTTCTGAGTTGAGAGCGGGCGCTATAAGGTTATACGAGAATGTAATTTCCAAGTCAAAGAGAAATGAGGGGTGGTCGAAAGATATTAAGTGTAATATCAGAGTTAAACAAGGCTGCCCCCTCTCCACTACCCTATTTGGCATTTACATCGACAAGCTAGAAGGTTGTTTAGAGGAAGTAGGTTGTGCTGGCACGATCTTAGCTGGGATAGTCATCATCCTTCTTCTCTACGCTGATGATATTGTTCTTCTCGCGAGGTGCCCTTCCGATCTTCATAAGAAACTTAGACTTCTTAAGGATTTCTGCTCTACCATGGGTATGACTGTTAACACTGAAAAAACAAAAGTTATGGTTATCAAATCCAAGAAGGAAACTTACGCTAATTTTATGTATGACAATAGTAACTTGGAGGAAGTGTCTTCTTACAAGTACCTAGGAATTTATATTCATCACAAGCTCAACTGGAACTATAGCATTGATAAAGGGATTAATGGGGGTTGGAAAGCTTATTTTGGTCTTGAAAATAATTGTAAAATGAAAAACCTCGTAATGTGGGATAGAAAGAGGTTCCTCTTTGAAACTTTAGTCACTCCTGTTATCTTATATGGATGTGAGGTTTTGGGTTGCAGCACCTTTAGAGAATTGTGGAGAAATATTGAGAAAATCCAGAAGCGTTTTATAACGTATAACATCACAATTAAAAGCAATACATCCTATCCAACTATTCTCCTTATATAAGTGGGTCTTTCCCCTATCAAGAGCCTAGCTATGACTAGGCTTCTATTGTAAAAGCATAAAATCAATAGCATAGGAGACAATAGACTTCCTAAGCTAGCTTTAAATTCTAGCCAAAACCACCTTAGGCTCAAATGAGGTTGGTATAAAGACACCAAGGCTTGGTTAAACCATTGGGAGATAGATGAGAATGTTGCATTGCAAAACATGAATAACATTAAAAAAATAGTTACTTCTAAGTTCAAAGAAAAAATGTGGTGTGAGAAATATCTAGCAGCTAAAATAAAATTAAGATATTTTAAGGAGGTCATCAACCCCACCCTAGAGGATCAAAAGTATCTCTCTGTTTTAACTATCTCAAAGAAGAAAATTAATATAGCCAAGATTAGAACAAAATCTCACGATCTCCATAGTGAAACAGGTCGATGGAAAATTCCTAAAACACCATGGATGGAAAGGATCTGCCATCTTTGTGAGAATATGAACATTGAGGATGAAAATCACTTCCTCTTAGAGTGCCCCACGTACAACCACATTAGATCTCAATTCCATAATATTTGTTGCAAATTTTAAGATGTCAAAATTATAGTGAGCTTGGGAGGCTTCTCTCCAAGCTTTTTGAGCATAGGAATAAAATCTTAAATCAAATTAAATAATTCATTTCTTTAGGTCCAATAGACCAAATATTGGTCTCAATGGACGTTAACCATCATCATCATCATCATCATCATCATCATCATATATTTCTCACACCACATTTTCTCCTTATAGAAGTGGGTCTTTCCCCTATCGAGAGCCTAGCTATGACTAGGCTCCTATTGTACAAGCACAAAATCAATAACATGGGAGACCATAGACTTCCTAAGCTAGCTTTAAATTCTAGCTAAAACCACCTAAGGCTCAAACGAGGTTGATATAAAGATATCAGGGTCTGGTTAAACCATTGGGAGATCGACGAAAATGTTGTGTTACAAAATATTAATAAAATTAAAAATATTGTTACTTATAGTGGTAAATGTGGAGCGCGCTCAGATTTAGGGAATTTGGCCAAGTTTGACTGTAGTTAACTTAAGTGCTCCATTTTTGGTGGAGCTAATTTATGGGTCACTAAACAAAAATTGATTAGGCTCTATCTTGAGCTAGATTCGACGATTTTGAGAGTGTGAATAGTCAATTTAAAATATCTCAGACATTCCAGACTCATTGGTGAGGTTTGAAGAGCCATCAGAGGACTTTTGGGTGATGTTTATCTTCAGAGAAGTTCTAGGGTCCACGAGGAGCCAATGACATTTTGAGGCCTAGCCAGGGCAGCTAGAGGCCTTATTCAGGAATCCAATAGTAAGTTTTGGATGTTTTGGAAATTTTGGAACTAATGGTGAGGTTTTCAAAGCCTGTAGAGGACTTCTTAAGGTCAATACGTTTCAGAGAAGTTCTAGGGGCCACCAGGTGCCAGTAGGAGAATGAGGCTATCCAGAGCAGCCAGTATCCATTCTCTGCAAACCAATAGTCTATTCTTATTATTTTGAGCTATATGAATCCAATGGAGGGATTTGAAAAATATTTTTAAGACTTTTGAAGGTTGATATGCTTTAGATATTTTTTTAGTGAACTTAGAGACAAGGGGTGCCACCAGATGTTGGAGGTAGAGGCAAATTTATGCAAGTGAATAGTCTATTCTGACTATTTTGGAAATTATAAATCCAATGAAAGGATTTTAAGAGTCCTTGGAAGATTTCTGAAGGCCGAGAAGCCACGAAGAAGTTTTTGGCAACCCAGGGCCAATAGTGGATGGAGGCCTAGATTAGGGAGCCAGTGCTCATTTTGAGAAAATGACCAGTCTATTTTGGAGGTATGATATTTGATGGAGATATTAGGTGAGTTTTTAGGGATAGAAAATGATTTCTTAAGGTCTTAGTGCGACAGTGAAGCTAAGGGAATCTTAAGGAATTGACAGCAAAAATCAAGTCTAAGGGAACCTAATTTTTTCTTTAGAGTGATGATAACCATTCAGGGGGTATGATGATGTTCTAAAACCAATGGTACCATGAAAATAACCATTGGAGTTGAGTTATTAACTTGTAAGAGAAATTTCACAACATAATCCCAAAGAGGCAAGTCAATTTGACAAGAGCTCAAGGAGACGTAGCCCACGATATTCGGGTCAACTCCTTTATTAAATTTGTTGTTATGTGTCGATGCTTATTTGCTGCACTTTATGGTTGTTTCACATGCTTAATATCATCAAAAATAAATGTTCTTAAAGCACTTAAACAATTAAAAAAAAATACACCTATTTCAAGTGTTCAATTCTGCACAGTCAAGAATAAGCTAGATCTTTTATTTATTTAATTGAGTGGGAGGTGCTTGCGCATAAGAATATCAAGTTATCCACCCATTTTAAGATCAGGTAGATTCTTCTATTTTCCAATTGGATTATGTTTGAGGCAATAGAGCTCACAATTTTTTAGTTTCCTTTCATGTTCTTACACTACTTTCTTAGAACAGATCCTTGGTTATATGTATAATTAGATGCTTTTTAATCATACCAAGAAGGTGAATCTGTCATAATTCCAAATTGGATGCTTGAGTTTTTAACCTATGCAATAATTGAGTTTTCCTTTACATGCCTTTAAACTACTTTCCTAGATTAATATCCTCATTTAAATGTATAATTGAATTCTTGTAAATCATACCAAGAAGGTAATTTTTTAATACTTCCAAATCGGATGCTTGGGTGCTTAACTTATATAGTAATTGAGTTTTTCCTTACATGTATTTAAATGCTTTCCTAGATTAAATTTTCAAAACTAGAGTGTAATCGATTGCTTATAAATCATGTCAAGAGGGTGACTATGTCATACTTCCATATTGAATGCTTGGGTAATTGATCATACAATAGTTTCTTTTTCATGAGAATCTACTTTCATTTAGATTATCATTGCAAATTCAATTCTCAGTCATAAAATTCATATTTCAAATCCATAGAGTAGATTGATTATAATTAACTTTTCAAAAGACTGAAAGTCATTAGAATAGATACTCTGTTTTTATATCAGATTCTAACCATCTAAAGTTTTTATTCATGTTTATGAAAATTAGAATAGATCAAGAACACTTCCTTTTATTTCTTCTTTCAAATTAAGTTTTACACATTTAAATTTCACTTGATTCAATTAATTCATTTCATAGTTTTCATTTCTTAAAATTAACATTTAGACATAAAGAACAAAACCCCCCAAAACAACATAAAAATACATACAACGAAGTAAGAATAAGGTTAACTAAGCACATTGTTGAGCTAATTTATGTACCTAAATTAACACAATTATTTCTTATCAATCCGGGTTGTTTATGCTTTGAGGCAAGTTCACTATATGTGAAGATCAGATGTAATCAAACCTTGAAAGATAAGTTATTCAAAAGTCGAAAGTAATACATCCTATAATTCTAATTCAATTAGTTTAAAAAAGAGGAAGAATATTGAAATGGTTCTTGACTCAAGAAGTCCACTTTCACCTCAATTACCACTTAATGAATCGAGAGATTAAAACCAAGAGCTTAAGATGGATAAATTATTAATGAAAGAAACTCTTAACTTAAGAGACACATAAGGTATTCCATCATAATTCATTCATCTCAATATCAAAATCTCAATAAGAAACTACTTGCATACAAACAAAGGAAACTAATTTTAATTCATCATTTTAGTAGAAGGGATGCTCAACTTGAACACCCTGTTTTTCCAACTTAATAAAGTGATGAATAAGCTATGAGCTAATAAAATCAATCACTATGCATGAACCATAAAGCAATCTGAAATAAAGCTTTGAAAAACCGAGTTCTACAATAATCGGATTACAAGGAAATAAAACTAGTTAACAAGAAAGTGTACTTAGCTTGGAATGGGGGCCCTCCACCCTTGCCTTGCACACTTGAGAGGTGATCTCAGAAGCTTAAATTCAGTTACACATCCATAGCATTGAACAGCAAAATAATAATAACACAAGTCTTCAAATTAGCTCCTCAATCCAAAGGTGTCACAACATAAAAGTATATTAAGTTAATAATACATAAGCCATCAAAGTTTTGGCTTTAAATAAGAAGTCTCATGAAACAAACTGATCTATATTTACTCAAACAAACCCATCTACTCTCATCCACCTATCTAAGTCGAATTCATTACTCTTATCCCAAGAAATATGACCAATCCCATAGAATCTCAAAACGGCCCTATTTCTATGGGATTTTACGAATGACTAGTCATGATTGACTAGCACCAAATGGGCCTAATAAAGCTTGTTTCAGTTCGAAATAAGCATAGCTGGCTTAATCCTATTTCCCAAGCTGTCCATCCATGCATTCAATTCATGCCCAAGTGTCCTGCAACCACATCAACCATAGAGCTATTACGGGAATTTCGAATGCGCCAATTTTGCACTAAAAACCAAATTTTCATAAAAACTTTCGAAATTGAAAAATTAAAATTAAATACCCTGAATGGATATCAAATATACATCAAAATGGAATAAATGAAGGGAAAATGGATGGGAAATAGATGGATTAGTAAGTTTCTTTGAGCAAAAAATAAGACCAAAACTAAGGCCCAACACACATATAGTGCACCACACTTCATCGGATTACAAGCCTCGGTTGATTAATTTATGTTGAACAATTTAAGACATTAAATTGGCTAAACATTTTGCACCATTTTCGTGGAAGTGTAATTAGGCAACCTCATTCCTTACATCTAAAAAAAATATTATATCCATAGAGAAAGAGATTATAGGGGTAGATTCATAGCTAGAGGTAGAATTTTAATTCCAAAAGCACCACTCACTCCATCTAGACCATGTAGTGATACACCACCACTTCAAACTCATATTCCATACTTCACTAGACATAGACTTCCTAAAGTCTTAAGGTTAGAAATCAAATTAGGAGGATCTCCTACTTCATCCACCGAGGCAGTCTTAGAGGAAGAATATCTTAGATCTCCAGCGGAAGGAGTAACCTTTTTCACCTCTATAGGGGAACGAATTCTAGCTGAAGAAAGAAATACCTAGTGGTGAAGAGGACGAATAACCTTTCTTCAATATCCTATTAATAGAAGAATCTGAGGAAGGGAAATTAACTTTATAGATAGAACCTTATATTAGCTCTGAGGAATCTATAATGGAAGGAAGAGGAGAAGGGAAAGGAGAAATTCTAAATGGAGAAAATTTACTGTTTGGAGGAGGAAGAGGTGGAGGACGAGGTAGAGGGAATGAAGGAGGAGGTAGAAGAGGAGAAGAAAATAGAAGAAATAGGGAAAATGATAATTCCTTTGGATTTCCTATAATTGATGGGGATACAAATGCCACAATGAAAAATATTTCACCCTCTGTTCTTCCAAATTTCCATGGATTAAAGAGTGAAGATCCTGAAACATTTTTGTTTGAATTTGAATTTTTGCATAGATCTTATGATTACTTACAAGACTCTCAAAAACTTAATCTATTTCCTTCAACACTAAAAGGAGCAGCTTTAAAATGGTTCATGGTTTTAGTCACACAGTCTATTAGGACATGGATTGAAATGTGTTGGCTCCTCGTAATTTGCAAGATTGGCAAGAACAAGTAGCAGGGAACCACATCAAACCACTTTGGAGTCCAAGGACCTAGCCTTCCTGGGCTCAGAGAGGGCTCTCTCTATGTTTTGGTTCAATTGATTTATCTTATGTTTATGTTTTCTGATTTTAAGCTATTTATGAAGTTTTGGGGTTGTTTGTTTTGTTTTGAAAAACCTCCAAACAACAATCCAACAATCCTAGAGAGCAGTTAAGAATTCTCTAGTTATTACTTTTAGACAAAGAAAACATTCAATATAACAGTTCAGTGAAATTAAAGAGCAGTCACGAATTATTTAATTAAACTTTGAAGAAGGCATTTAAGATAACAATTTGGTAAAACTAAAGAGCAGTTAAGAATTCTTTAATTATGCTTCACTAAGAAAATCTCAAGACAAAAATCCAGTAATCCTAGAGAGCAGTTAAGAATTCTCTAATTATTACTTTCAGAGGAAAACGTAGACATAATAATGACAGACAGAGTTGAGGTACCAAAACAGTATATCTCAACCTAAAATTATGTGCTATTAATAGAGAAATTGATGTACAGTATGGAAAACGAAGGAGAAACATTGACAAAGAGGGATAACATCACCATTAACATAGCTCAAGAATCCTGTGAACATGCTTGTATTGCTGATGTCCAAAATAGTTACAATGCTCTAGTGCAATAACCTTTGCAACTCAGAGTCTGATCAAAATCCTGTCTAGCAGTCAACCAACTAACCAACAACCAACAATGAACATCACATGCAGTATTTAACTTCAGATGAGGAGGTGATCCTAATCTAGGGTTTTCAGGTTATAGTTATTGTAGAGTAAATTTAATCTTGACCTTTGAGACCATGCAAGGCCCAAGGAAAAATATCACTGAATAACTTGTTGTAATAATAACTCTTAAATTAACTGCTGAGCTAAATTTTAAGATATTTTTGAATATTTGGCTTTAGTATTAACTTTTACAATAACTGTTGAGCTTCTCAAAATATCTCTAACTTCTTTAATAACTGTAGCTACTTTTATTTAAGTGAAATTAGGTTTTAGGTGGCAAATGTGGTTTGAAGAATTAATTTTTGATTGCCTTAGTCATATTGATCTATCTTCTTTGTTGATTTGCCTTTAATTTATCCTTAATCTTTGTTTTTTCTCTTAACTTGGATTTGTCTTTTACTTAATTCTGTTCTATCTTCTTTACTTCCTTTACTGTTTTGTCTTTGATCTTTCAGTGATTTCCTTTCCTCTTTCTTAACTCTGTTTTTAACTTTGAACCTTTGATTAATCCTCTAATCCCTTTTACCTTTCAATGTTCTGTAAATGTGTTTTCATTTTTCTTTACCTCTACACAACCACTATAAAATTCTCTTCATTTTATTTACCCTATCCTTTGAAGAACTCTCACTGCCTTTGGAGTTATTGAATGATCATCAATGGTCATGATCCATTGTTGTTTTCAAATTAATCTTGTGCTCCTGGTCCTTTTGATGAACAAGGCATTCTGGATCGTCACCCAAAAAACCTGTTTTAAGCAATAACTGGACCTTAGAAACATAGATTGATTTACTCCGTCTTCTTATATATTGGTCACCTACACAATTAAAAACAACTTGTTAATAAAAACATGCACTGTGGATAGAGTCCGGATAATGGCAACTTTTGGTTTCTGTGTTTGGTTATGGCTTTTTTGGGTCTTCGGAAGAGCTGCAGGGGTTAATACAGAGGATCGGGGGCTTATCGAAATGGCACAGGGCTTCGAAACATTCAAAAAGTGTCAATGGTTTAGGGATTATGGCACAGAGCGGTAAGCGGTTTATCGCATGGGGCGTAGGTGGTTAATGGTATTTAGTAGGGGGGACACGATAAGACACAGGAACGTCGCGTGGAGGAAAGGATGGGCGCGAATATCACACATTTCAAAAGTCTCAAAAGTTCTTAACCTTCAAGCTTTTGGATTTACGAAAGGGTGTGATGGCCATCAGATCTGGGAGCGGAGATTTGACGGTGATCGGGCGACGAATGGACTGCGGGTTGACTTGACATGTGAGGCTGGGACTTTTGAATGCGATGGCGAGTTTAATACATAGTGTGGGGTGTTAATAATCATGGGGCTTGGGTTTTCAAATGACATGGAGGGTTAATATAATGCGAGGGTTTGAAAATAGGGTGGGGTATGGGGTAATAATTAAGCATAATTGCTTAATGTAAAGTGGGGCCATGGTCGTATGAGAGCAGAGGTTTAGGTTTTAAAGTCAGGGCTATAAATGTGAAAGGGGTGTTCGGTAATTTTTAAATAAACAGGGTTCATTTAAAGTGGAGTCTTGTTAGAGTCGGCCCTTGCAGCCCTCCGTCAGTGATCATTTCGTCTTTTGCATATTCATTATTAGGTGTCTCGCTTGTTCCACTTCGTTGCACTTCACTAGGAGCATGCCATGCACTGACGAAGGGGTCTGTCGTCTTATGTTTCCTCATATTTACACCTGCAGTGCTATTTTAAAAATTTTCTCAAAAAAATCATTCATAGTCATTGTCATTACATATATGGTCATTAAAAATGTCAATAAGTGTCCTAGGTCTTGGTGTCTAGGGTTTTTGAGTCATTTATATACTAGTCATAAAGCCTGCAAGGTGAGGAAAGTTCTGCATTTGTGATTTTTTTTATTTTATTATCATCAGCATTTTAAAAAAAAAAATATTTCTAGTCCAAAACTCTGTTTTGGAACTAGAAATTTGTCATTATCATTTTGTAATAAATTGTAATTGTTCCGCCATGAAGACATTGTCAAAAGCAGACCCCTGGTCTCTTCCTTAGCCGAGATAGCCATATCCCTACAAGAAGACAGCAAAATCATTAGTATCGACCTCAAAAAGCCAAAAGAAGATTGTATTTGAAAAGCCAAAAGTGAAATTACAAAAACATTTGTAATATGGGTTTGAAATTAGATTTGAAATAAAATCTGATTGTGAAGATATTTGTAACATGTATAAAAGCCAAAAAAGTTTCATTTGAACCAAACCACAGCACCCAAATCGTGATTTGAAGATGGGAGGGCCGATTTCAAAGTTTTAAGTTGCGTGGGCAGTGTTGTTGGGCCGAGCGACCCACGCAGAGGCCGAGCGACCCACCTGGGCAGAGCGACCCACGCAGGTCAGTTCAGCAGTGTAAGTTTGCAAGGCGCGCGACCCACCTGGGCCGAGCGACCCACGCAGAGGCTACGCGACCCACGCAGACACAGGGTTTCGAAATTCATTCTGAGCGCCCAGCCTTGCTTGGAATCGATGCAACTGGCTTTCAAACAGGTTTCTATCATTGCTTGATGTTTTTTAAATGCACCAGTGGCATCGTTGATGTTTCAAATGTTCAAAAGGAGGATTTAAAACCCCACAGACATAGCATTCTTGTTTTCAGGGTTTTAAAATGAAAATGAATGGTTGAATGAGTTTGTTTGCTATCTCATGGCAGTGATACATCCAGTTTTGCATATAATATCAAAACCATATTGCTCTTATGCCCATTTTTCCATTTTGACCATTGCTATTATTATACCATGTTAAAACCCTTTGTTCCATGGTGACTATGGTTGTAATGAGTCTCACTGCCCAATGCAAAAACATTCTCATGACTTTGTTTCAAACTGCCCATTGAGACCTTTGTGGTTATTACTCATAGACAAACACATTTTGTTGATGCCATGCCCTCCCTTTGACTAGACTTGTTCAATATTTTGAAGGTTGCCTGCTCCCTTTTGGTCAAAATTTCACTTGCATTCAAAACAGAGATTGTGCCTTTTTCCAATCCATCTAAAACAGAGATTTTATCCATGATTTGATTCCTTGATGGTGCTTTGACGGTGGGAATATTGGTTGGGTGTTGAAACATACATCCTAACTTTGTTTGCACTGCTTTCATATCAGTATACACATTGCCAAAAGCTTGGTCAGAGCCATGTCGGAGACAGAGTCAGAATATGAGCCAAGGTCAGGCAGTGATTCGGTGACCGAAGGTAATGTGCCACGGGGGTCCCGCAGAGAAAATAGAAGCGGTGATCATCGCAGAGAGGAGCCTACTTCTTTGGCTCGATTGCAGGCATGTCCATTAGCTATGGATTGTTTTCGATTCTTGTCATGTTTCAGATTTTGTGAGATGGTTGCACAAACCCGGCCTCATCGTGAATTAGCACGTCTGTTTGTTCTTCATTTACGGGGTGATCGGGTAAGCCTTGATGGGGTTGATTTCATTGTGTCACCTTTGACTATTGCTCAAGCCACTGGTATTCCGAACATGGGCGAGGAATGGAACAAGGGTCAGCAGTTAGAGAAATTTCACTATGAGCCATACATTAAAACTGGATATAAAGCTTACTTGAGTAGAGTTTTTCCATTCAGATTCTTGAGAGATGAGTATGCACCGCTCATGAGGCTCATTATTCAATATTTTAGTTGTGAGGGCAGGTATGCTCGTCTTTTCTCATACCATGTTCGTTTGCTGATGCACTTCACAAGGGTGCGTATGATGAATATTCCGTATTTCATACACCGCAACATAGAGAGGATGGTGACATTTGCGCAGAAGAAGACGAGCCCAGTGCAGCAGTACATGAGTATATACCATTTCACTTTGATCAAAATCTTGGTGTTACATCAGTTGGCGGAGCAGGGCATCACTTGGGAGGATTTCATTTCTAGAGACTTTTTCAGAGTGCCACAGCAGCCTCCCGAGACAGTTCATGATGCGGGAGAGCCTTCACACCAGCCGGATAGAGTTGAGGTTGAGCATATCATCACTCCTTTGGTTCAGACATATCAGCGAGGCCACAGGGCCTTATTTGCAGCGACACGGCGAGTATTATCTCCACGTGAGGTGGAAGGGGTCTTGCCGACTTCATCGACACGGCGAGTACTATCTCCACGTGATGTGGGAGGGGTCTCGCCTTCTTCTTCAGTACAGGTACAGGTCCAAGACAGGGGCAAGAGGCCCATGCATGATGAGGGCCCATCAGGAGGTCGGGACACCGATATGACAGTCATTGATGTTGATACGGGCTCTCCTAGCTCGAAGCTGAGGGAGGTCATCCAGGAGCAAAGGGCCGAGAATGACCAGCTGAAAGACCAATTGTAGAAGGCTCAATGGGTGATTAACTATTTGGAGCAGCGCAACAAACAGCTCGAGGATGAGCTCACATTTTATGAGGTGCGCCAAATCCGTGAGGACAGACAGTGGAATCGAAAAAGACCCGGTGACATGACACCAGATGACAGAGATACTGTACTCACACGGGTGAATATACATCTGGAGAAGTTGTTGGCGAAGGCCAATCGAGACAAAGACATGCTACGCCACATGAAAGGCCATTACTGGGCTCGCATGCATGTTTGCAAAGCGAGGATGAAGATCATGAAGAGGAGGTTGCGCAAAGCACTTCGACGGCGGAAAAGGCCTAATCCACTTCGGATTTTGGCCGAGGCTTCATTGACTAGGCAGGACACATGATGGAGGACCTCCGCTCCGAATTTGGGCAAATTCGGAGAAAATTTTGTCATTTTCAAATTTTTGGTCTAAAAAACAGGTTTTGCAGCTACGTGGGTCGCGCGCTCATGCGCTCGCATTTTTTTGAGACACTTGCTGGAGGATATTTTTACATTTTTTGATTTTTCATGGTTAATTATGCATCCTCTGAAGTCAACTTAGAATTTCAACAAAATCTGGATGGTCAAACAGCTCAAAAACACCATGAAAACCACCTTGCTGCCACCTTTTGCACCAGCAGGAAGTACCTCTGGGAGAATGAGGTTTTGGAGGGTCACATCAACTCCAAATTCAGAAATTCCACTTGGGTTGGAAAGTAGACATCCAGGGCTTTCCAACGAGCTATCATGAGCTCAATTTGGATGTCGGGAGCTACCTCAAAATCAGCCTGGAACATGAGCGACCCACGCAGTTCAGGAGCGACCCACCTAGAGATTTTTTTGAGTTTTCAGCTGCCAGCTCAGTATTTCGCCTATTTTGGACCAGTTTTGCTTATGGATAGAATTCTTGGGTTTTTATGATGTAAATTCATGTTTGATATGTAACTTTGGCTTGTTTTTATCTCTTCTAGAATATTCACTCTCAAATGAGTAAAAAATCATGTAATGGATCAGTTTCCACTCTTTTAGAGGCAAGTGGTTAGCTGCCTAGATTGTAGTTCCATGATTAGAATTGGTTGAAACTGATCCCTGAAGAGGGAATTCGACCCCTAGAGGTGGGGAAAGGGGTTAGAGTGATCTATATATTGTAATTTCTGAGGCATTCTACGGGTTGGACTCTTGGGATACTTTTGATACTATTGTACATACTTTTCATATTTTGGCTAAGGAAAGATCAGGGGTTTTGCGGCACTTGTTGGGATCCTTGTGGTGTTTTGTTCTTGATGGTGTTTCTCCTTTGTTTACTGTAAGTTTCTTCATGTTTAATGTTGCCATCCTTTCATTATGCTTCTGAACTAAATTGAATGAGTGAAATAAGGTTGAATCCATTGTTTACAGTGCTTGGCCTTTGAATTCAGTTAGTTCTATATGTTTTCAGCTGTTTGGAGAGGATCCAAGTTCTTCTTTGCCCTCTTCAACTCCTCGTCGGTCTAATCTGTCCATATATCCAATCAAAAGCATCAAGACATTCACCTACCTCGCCCCAACTCGAAATCTGCAAAGGTCTGACCTTATCCCCGGACCCAAAATCTGTTTTCCCATTTCTCCAGCGAAAACCCAAAAACCAAAAAATCAAACATACCTATCTCTTTACTAGCCTAAAATCGGTTCTTATTGTAAGTCATCTCGCATCCTATTGCTCATTTTCTCGAGATTGACGGAGAGAGCCCTCTCCTGTCCTCGTAGGGCTAGCTACGAGGCTGAGCGTGGTTTGATGTAGCCTTGAGTTTTACTTCATTTCAGCCTGAGGTATATTTGAGTGCTAACTTGGTCTAGAATGAAAACAAAATTTGTTTGTAAAATAATGAAAAAATAGGTTTTTACATTGTTTTAATGGAAGAAGGGGAATGAATGAAAAGGAAGAGTATTTTAGCAATGGGAGTGGTGTTTTAGATAGGAAAATAGGGTTTAAAAAAGGGGCGCGGCTGAAAGAGGGGTTTTTAATGTCAAAACATGGAATTTCAGAGTAAGAGAGTGATCTGGATAGGTAAAATGAGAGATAGTGAATAGGTTAAATGAAGATAATGAAGGCAGTCATATTTCTGAAAATAAATGATAGTCAGGGAATGTTATTTTCAGCAGATTGTATAAAATCTACAATTATTTAGTCATACTATAGAATACAGGAGAGTAACAAAATGAAAAGAGCATTTTTAGAGAAATATTTGGATTATTTCATACCCATTAAGCATAAGGATGAAGTATTCAAAATGTTGCAAAGAGAGGATGAGAATATAGAGGATCTAATTGAAAGATTCAATTATAACATAAAAAGAGCTAAAATAGATAATTTAGATCGAGATACTTTAAAATATCTTTTGTTAAAATCCATTAGAGATAAATGGATATATATTCTCAACATGATGGGGAATGGAGATATCTCTCAACTCCCATTTCTTGCCATTGCTGAATTATGTATTCATCTCTCAAGGGGGAACTAAAAAACTATAAAAAAATACGAGAGTTCCTTCTCTTGCTAGAGTGAATAAATCTGCAACTGGAATAGTAACTAGGGTATAGATTGAAAATATGTTTGTTGAATTTAAAAAAGACATTTTAGGGAGCCTTAGTAAATAGATAGACACCCTTAAATTACCAAACAAGCAGAAAGTCGAAACTAATTCCTTAGCTATTTTCTGTCGTAAATGCAAAAAGAAGCACGATTTAAGAGAATTTCCTCTTAATGCAAAAGTCATAGAGATCTGTGTGATTTGCTCAAAAAATCATGAAACTAAGAGTTACCCTTCAATTCTAGGTCTTAAGGTTATTTTTCAAGAAGAAGTAACTTCAAATCCAACATAATCTCTTTGCTTTGTCTCTAGAAGACCATGGCAGGGGCCACAAACTCAAGGTCTTAACAACCAAATGTATACTCAACCCCCACCAAATAATTGGAATTCTTGGCAACAACCTTAGTCCCAACCTCAATCTTGGGCACAAGGAATGCAAAATCCCTATGGTAGATACTCTCAATACTACCAATATCCTCCATCCTATCCAAACTATCCTCCCTAACTAATTCCTCAACAAAATCAACAACCCCAACTCCAAAACCAAAATCCACAACTTTCATTACCATTTCCACAAAGACCATATCAATTACCTTCCCAACCATTACCAAAATCCAATAACAAAAATCCTCAAAATGCCTACATTATAGAAGGACAACAATTTCAAACTTACATGATTCCTCCACTAGATCTTAATGACGTTCAACTTAGATCTAGTGGAATATTAGAAAGAAAAAAACCTTCTGTAGTTATTCAAGAACACAATAATTTTGAGGAGGATTATCTATAGCCAAATAAAATTTTTGACGAAGTAACATCTCTTCAAAACCATAATTATAACAAAAAAAAACCAATAAACTCAACTCCTATCATAGAGCAACCATCAATATCTATTTCTAACCCTCCTTTTCCTTAAAGATTACAAGTTGGTAGAGGGTTAGAAAAACATATCATGTTTCCCAATTATGATTTTCTAGATGAACTGAAAAATTTCTGTATCAAAATTCCTTTGCTACAGACCATTAAAGAGATTCCAATTCTAGCCAAAACAATAAAAGAACTGAGCATGAAGAAACCAGGAAGAAAAACAAAAGAAAGAAAAAGAATTCAACTAGTAGGAAAAAGTGCAGGCATTATGAAGGGAAAAATTTCCATACAAAAATATTTAGATCCAGGAAGTCTAGTTGTAAGAACACATATCAATGGTATTGAAATTCCAAATACATTGATTGATTTAGGAGCAGCTATAGACATCATGAGCAAGCAAACCATGGAAAAACTCAAGGTTCCTAATCTTTAGTATACACCTATATTACTACAATTAGCAGACATATTTGCAATCAAGCCAGATGGTATATTAGAAGATATCTCAGTATCCTTAGATTCTTGGGAGTATCCTCTAGATTTTATGATTTTAGCTCCCAAGAATAATCTAGGAGGACATCCACTAATATTAGGAAGACCTTGGTTGGATACAGGTTATGCTTTCATTAGTTGTATATCTGGTGACATGTATATCTCTGATGGTAACTCAAAAAATAAATTCACTCTATATCCTCCAGCAAAAATAATCATAGAATTAGAAGATGAATAATGGATTGATGATGAAAATTATATACAACCTCTATTTACTATTTCAAACATTAGTGAGGAAATTCAAATCTTAAATTCAACAGAAAAATTTGAATCATCTTCAGAATATGAACATGATCGATTTCAAGAACAATGCAATATTGAATATTTTTCATCCAGGCAGATGTCTCTATACTCTATGGAAGATTTTGGTAACTCTACAGTTGAAATCTTCCCAGGAAAATATTTGAACATAAACAAAAACTTGGAAAGACTACAACAGGAAAATTTAATCAAAACATTACAAAAACATTCTTCTGCATATGCATGGGAATACACTGACATGAAAGGAATTAGTCCTAAGACTTGTATACATCACATCTAAATTGAGGAAAATTGTAAACCTATTAGGCAATCTCAAAGAAGGATGAATCCAAATCTCAGGGAAATTATGAAAGAAGAATTGCAAAAATTTCTGAATGTAAACTTCATTTACCCAATTTCAGACAGTCAGTGGGTTTCTCCCTTAGTGATTGCACCCAAAAACAATGGTAAGTGGATGGTATACATTAACTATCTAGAGTTGAATAAATATACCCTAAAAGATCATTTTCCTTTACCTTTTATAGATCAAGTATTGGATACATTAGCAGGTAAGAAGTATTTCTCATTCTTGGATGGTTTTAGTGGTTACAATCAGATCCAGGTAGCACCTGAAGACCAAGATAAAATCACATTCACATGTCCATGGGTAACTTATGCCTACCGAGTACTTCCTTTTGGTTTGTGCAATGCACCTACAACATTCCAAAGGGTAGTACTAGGAATTTTTTCTAATCTAATACATGATTGTGTAGAGGTATATATGGATGATTTTACAGTTTATGGGAATTCATTTGAAGAAAATTTAGAGAATTTGGGAAAGGTTCGTAAAATATGTAAAGAAGAAAATATTTCATTAAGTCACGAAAAATGTTGTATGATGTTTACTGAAGGAATTGTTTTAGGACATCACATTTTAGGAGATGGAATTAAAGTTGACACTTCTAAAGTTGAATTCATCTCCAAATTATCAATTCCAAGTTTTCAAAAGGATGTTAGAAGTTTTCTAGGATTCATAAAGTATTATAGAAGATTCATAGAAAATTTCACTAAAATAACACCCCCACTCTTCAAGTTACTTACCCAATATTTTGAATTCAGTTGGAATCCTAATTGCCAATTGGAATTTGAACATTTAAAAACAAAAATTTCTGAAGCACCCATCTTAAGAGGTCCAAATTGGAAACTACCTTTTCATATTTCAACAAATGATTTAGATATAGCTGTAGGAGATGTATTAGGAAAAAAATATTTGATCCCCTATTCCATCTATTACACAAGAAAAAAATTGAGTTCTGCTGAGTTAAATTACACTATAACTAAAAAATAATTCTTAGATGTTGTCCATGATATCAACAAATTTATACATTATATCACCGACTATGAAACCTTTATTCATACAGATCACTCTACAATTAGATATTTAATGAATAAATCTGCTACTAATGGCAGGTTCACAAGATGGTTATTACTCCTGTAAGAATTCAATATCACCATTCTAAACCGACCTGGAAAAAAAAACACAGTTGTTGATTTCTTGTGTAGAATTAAAAATGTCAAAAATGATACTCTAGTTGAGGATAATTTTCCTGATTAATATCTTTTTGCAATAACTACTAAAACTCCTTGGTTTTCAGATATTGATAATTATTTAGTCACAGGAAAACTACCTTCACACTTGTTTCCTAGAGAGAAAAGAAGAATTATTCAAACAAGTGCACTTTACTCATGGATTAATGATGAATTGTATAAAACAGGTCCAGATCTCATTATCAGAAGGTCTGTTCAAGAATATGAAATTCCTAATATTCTTAAGGCATGTCATGATGAACCCTGTAGTGTACACTTTTCTGATAAGAGGACAACCTAAAAAATCCTTCATTTAGGATATTTTTGGCCATCCATATTCAAAGATACCAAGGAGTATGTCAAAAGGTGTGACAGTTGTCAAATAATGGGGAAACTTGTTCCTATAGATGAAATTCCATTACAAACTCAAGTACTCATCGAACCATTTGAAAAATGGGCCTTGGATTTTGTTGGACCAATCAATCTGCCGTCTAATCAAAAGAAATATATTCTGGTATGTATTTATTATGTCACTAAGTGGGTAGAGGCTAAAGAACTTTATTTATATAATGAAAATTATGTAGTTCAATTTATTTTTGAGGATATCTTCACTTGTTTTGGTGTCCCAAGAGAAATTGTGACACATAAAGGATCCCATTTTACATCCAAGTTGGTGGAAACGCTAGCGGAGAACTACAAGATCAAGCATAGAAAATACACTCTTTATCATCCACAATAAAATGGTGAAGTGGAGTCTACCAATAAAGTGATCGAAGGAATTCTCACTAATATTGTACATATACACAGAAGATATTGGGCAGAAAGGCTTCCCGAGGCCTTATGGGCATACCAGACCACATGGAGGAATACAATAGGACATGCTCCCTATGAACTTTTTTATGGGAATCAAGTCCAATTTCCTATAAAATTTCAGATCCAAACTTTCAATATGGCAGTCCAATTGGGGCTTGACTTATCAGAAGCTCAGAAGCATAGATTGGAGAAAATTAATGAGCTTGACGAAATCAGGCAAGATGCAGTTCAAAGAACCAGTATAGTACAACAACAAAAAAGGTCAAAATGGCATGATAAATATATCAAGGAGAAAAAATTTCAAGCAGGGGATTGGGCGCTTTTGTTCGATTCAAAGTTAAAAGACTTTCAAGGAAAGTTTCATACTCATTGGTTTGGGCCCTATGAGATTGAAAAAGCCTTTGAAAATGGAGCAGTCAGGATAAGGAAAATTGATGAAGAAAAGGTACCTCTTCTTCTGAATGGACATCGATTAAAAGTCTATCATAAGCCAATTTCAAGAGAAGAGTTTATCAAAATTTTCCAAGATAATACTGATATGAAGTTAGTGAAGAAGAATCCTTCTTCTTCCCCAACTTGATTTTTTTATTTCTCCTATCTTAAAAAAAAAAGAGAGAGAAAGAGAAAATATAGAATAAATAATATATATATATATATATATATATATATATATATATATTATTCAAAAAAAAAATATAAATATGAAAATTAGAGTTCTAGCATCTTATATTTTCGATTCCATTTCTAAAAATCCCAAAAATATTTGTTCCCTTTCCTTTCTTAAAAAAAAGCAATAAAAATTAGTACAGAAATACTTCCACTCTGCAGCTCTGTCACAATTTTACAACCTACTGAAGAAAGAATACTGAGCATAGGAAATTGAAGAAATCCATTTGAAGATCATCATGCTAAAGGATGGTTGAAGAATCAACACCAATGAAATAGCAAAAAAAGGCTAGTTCTGAAGGTAAGTTACAAAAATTCATTTAAATAACAAGGTCAAAAACATTAGCATTTATAATGTAGATGATCACATGCTGCCTCAACATGTCATCATTTGATTTGATTTGGACTCCTATCATGTCATAGATTGATCACATCATCTGTATCATGTTTCATAACAGTCCACAATGGACTCCCCCATTTATGATTAAACGGTCATGTCCTGTTTTCGTAACTGTAATATTCCAAAATTTTCCGACAATAATTTGGAATATTAATTTTTGCTGATTTCACCTAGGAGGAAAATAAATGGGTAAGGAGACCCATGCATAATGATAATCTCATTAAAATCCCTCTTAGTATGAATGGGGATCATCTTTGGAGCTGTTTTTCACACCCTCATGTGTGAGCAAGATCATTTGAAAGTGGACAAGGTCAAGTTTGACCAAGTCAACAGCACTGGGATAAGAGGTGGAGAAAACTTAGAGAAATAACGTAGTAGGAATGGGAAGAGGGTTATTTGGTGGAGGAAATTCTAAGAGGAGTGGGACCCATGGAGAGGGGCTTTCACTTGTTTAAAAGTAGGGCAAGGTAGTCATTTTTTCTCATGCTTGAATTATTCATCTCATTGTCTTTTCAGACATTGTGCATTCTCTGCTGTTTAGCAAGAGTTGTCGGGGGAATTCCTGTTTAGGATTCCTTCTCATTCTTGAGAGGCCTCTTGAGGGATTGATCTTCATTCTCCACATTTCTTGGCTCAAGGCCAAAGCATCCTCCTCCAGGATAGCGTTATTACTACAACAACATAATTCTGTGTTGTAGGGTGTTGCAGTGGAGGACCTCAACACCACTTCTAGTGCTAATTTTCAGAGGAGGGAGTCTCCATTCCTTTGGGAAGCTAGTGAGGAATGTTTCAGCACCTATTTCACATCTTGGCAGCAGGCCAACCTATTCCCTTTCCCCTACAGCTCAGTTCCATCCAGTGACTGTGTTATTTTGAGTGATGAATTTGTAGTGGAGCTCTTGCAGATTGTTGGAGGGAAATATCTTTGGTGAGAGGATCAGCCTTCCAGTCTAAAGATCCATTGGAGGAGGCATATTCAGTTGGGCATCATCTACAACCATCTCCATCCAGTTCTATTTTTGAGTTGCAGCTACTAACCAGCAACTCTGGCATTTTGTTGATTTTGTATTTTATAGCCAATCCTTCCAGGATTGACATGAGGTAGCCTTTGGGAGCTGAGATATTCACTCCCAATGTTGTATTGGTCCATATAATTGTACATCCATGTATTTGACATATGTATCATGCAGTTGCACTATAAAATTGTGCTATCATAGCTTAAGCATACATGTGTAGCAGTGGTTTTATCATGATTCATGTACTAGTCTCTTGAGGTTGAGCATTGTCTATCTTGTGTAACATTTCCTCAAGATCTTGTATTCATTTGTTGTTGCTATTTCTTAATAAGATCGCTATGGATTTCTCTCATGTTTCTATGAGTTGAGTGTTACTAATACTCCATTGTTGTGTTTCCATATTGTTGGGTCTCCAACTTTAGAATATCTTGAGATATTCTCATTGTTGTAGAATTTTCCTAATTTGGAATATTACAGTGGTATCAGAGCATGATCTATGGCTCAGCCAGTGGATCTCAGCCATCATGCTATCAAGGAGAGTGAAGATGAAGACTCCATTGTGTGGAGAGAAAAAGGAAGATAAGCTTACAAATATTCTTCCAATATCTGTACAGAGCATTCATGAAGAATTTGAGAAGATAAGGAGGGAGATATGTACAGGATCTCCAAGAGGGTTTGAAACTGAGTCAAACTCTATTTTTTCTTATAGGGAAGGTGAGCATGTAGCCACACCCTATGAGGTACAATGTAGTCATATTGCCAGCTTTTCCATAAGAGGAAAAGAAGAAGGAGGAATGCCGAAGGAAGGAACTCTTAGTGGTTTCTTGAATGGGAATTGTTATGGCCTAAATCTACCTTAGGTTGAAAGAAGGCAGAGTTCAGGGTAACATCAAACCACACTTAATCTGGTAGCTAGCCCTACCAGATCAGGAGAGGGCTCTCTCCGGGTCAATCTCAGCAAAGATAATAAATGAGGCTTGATATGACTTGAAATAAAGGCTAATTTTAGGCTAGGTATATAATTAAAAGAGTTTGATTTTGATTTTGGGGGTTTTTTTGGAACCAAAGGGAAAGGCAGTTTTGGGTTCGGGGATGAGGCCTAGTTTCTGCAGAGTTCTGAATGGGGCAAGGAAGGCAATTGTTTTGATGCTTGGATTAAATGAATGGATAGTTCAGACCGTTGAGGAGATGAGGAGGGCAAGAGTATTTCAATAATCCTCTTCAAACAGATGAAAACATGGAAAATTAAACAAAACTCAAGGCAGAGCAAAGCAATCGAATGAATTCCACCTTTATAACTTGTTTGTTTAATTTGAGAAGAAACGAGAAGGATAATGATACACATGAAACATTAGTAAACTTACAATCACAAAGAGAAACACACCATCAAAACATAGAGCCACATGGATCCCAAAGAGTGCTGCAAACCCTGGTCTATTCCTTTGCCAAAATTACAGAGATGAAATGTACAATGAAGTGCCAAGCAATCCCAAGTGTCCAACCTTTGAAAATGATTGAGAAAATACAAGATATAGACAAGCCTAACTCATTCCCATGCCTCTATGGGTTGAGGTCACTAGTTTAGGAGTTGTTTCAACAAGATCTAAACTAAGAACTGGAAAATAGGCAATGAAACAACTTGCCTCTATAAGATAGGAAACTGATTCATTCAGTTACATTTCACTTTTTGGTGAATGAATCTACTTGGATGAGTAAAAATGTTCCAAAATTACATCAAAGTCATGAAATTACATCAAGTTACATCAAGAGTCTCACATTTGGAGATAAAAAATTCAAACTGGCCAAAACTAGGTGAAAATTTGAGTTGCTGAGTGAAAAAGGAGCCAAAATTCCCAATGCGTTGCGCCTGAAATCTCTATGCGTCGCGCCACTTTGAGGCTGATTTGTAGGGCCTTCCCGGAGTCCAAATTGAGTGTAGGATAGCTCTTTGGAATTATATGCCTATCTACTTTCCAACCCAAGTGGAATTTATGAATTTGGTTGCCATTTTCCCCTCCAAAATGAGTTTTCCCAACACTGCTTCCTATGTGTCCAAAAAGTGGTAGAAAGGTAATTTTTAGGGTGTTTTTGACCCTTTAGGCAACCAAAAACTTGCCAAAATCCTTAGGTAATGGGTAGGCATGCATAAATTTTCATGAAAAATCCACAAATGCAAAGTGTTCTTCAAGAGGAGCTGCCAATTATAAGCGCGCGCCAAGTGGCGCTACGCGTCGGGCGGAAAAATCTGTGTTAAGGCCAAAAAATTCAAAATTGACAAAAGTTTCCCAAATTTCTTGAAATTTGGGCTGAGTGTCCTCCATCAAGTGCTATTCTGGGCCAAAGAAGCTTCGGCCAAAATTTGGAGTTTGTCATACTTTTTGTGCCACCTTAATGCCTTCTTGGTGCATGCAATTCAGTGGTGGAATCACTGTCTCGGTCATAGGATGTATCGGTATCTGTCTCCATGATGTCCAAGGTTGATGCAAGGTCTATGTTGTCTTGTATGAGAATTTGGTGCTTTTGATTGGATCGCCAAATATATGTCAAATGGGAGGGAATATGGAGGAATGGGGCAATGAAAGTGATGGGCTATAATCAAGTGAAATGGGAAATGGGAATGATAGGAAATGAAATGACTTTAGGGATAAGGAGATAGGCTTAGGAATGATTGTAGTGATGAGATAATAGTGAGAGGGAGGAAAAACAAGGTGATGGGAATAGAATGATTGATACCAAAACAAGTTTAAAACCCTAAGGAAGCACTTCTCAAATCAAAATAATAGGGTTTAGTTTTGTACTCAAATTTTCATAACCAATCTCATAATCAACACCAAGCATGAGTTATGAGCAATAGAGGAGTGGCTTTGAATTGCTCGAGCATGGAGCAACCGAGAAAATTTTATGTTTGGAGAAGAATGGCAAAATTTTGATGTTTTGGCCCAATGTGCCACGCAAGTAACCCAATGCGCTGCGCCCCTCCAATGCGCCGCTCTAGTGTATTTTTTACACTGCGGAGGCAGGCCCAATGCGCCGCGCCTACCCAGTGCGTCGCGAAACCCAGCCTATGCACCGCGCACTAAAATTCAACAGAATTTTCCCTCAAACTTCTTCCTTCGCTCCTCACGGGTTCTCCTTTGCTCACTGCTGTCTCTTGGCATGCAAATGGATTCTTGAAACATAAAAATCATATTTGTACCAAGGAATTTGATTTTTCATTTGAAAACCCCATTTTTTAATGTTGCAAACTTTGACACTTTTCAAAAGAATTCTGTTTTGCTTTCCTTTTTTCTTTTGGACTGAATGATGAGCTTTCTGTCTGTCTTGCAGGGAATGGATGGCTAGAGCTTTGGCAAAGGCGACCAGGGCTGGGAATGGAGTACTATTACAACTGTAATACTTGAAAATTACATTGGATTTATTACATATAGATGAAATAGAAAATTTTTCTTCAAAACAGAGTTTTGAAGAAAAATCATTATCAAGCATTATGATGATGAAATTTTTGCACTGAAACCTTATTTGAAGCTTCCTCTTGGCCTTCTGGCCATTATTCGGCATTTTGACACTTGATTAATAAAACCCTAGACCTAATGAGACTAAAAACCCTAAAATGACTCTTTGCCAAGGTTAAGACCAAAAATGACTGTTAATGATTTTAATGAACAGAACAAGGCCAACAGGTATGAGACATGAGGAACTTGAGTGAGAAGACCCTATCATCAGATGATCCATGCCCCTAATGGAATGCAGCTAACTGAACTGAGTGAGACACCTAAATGAAATGCAACAAGAGAAATTTGATCTCTGACGGAGGGATGAAGATACCGACTCTAACATTGGCTCCAATGGGGATGGTAGCTCCTTGGAGGTGCCAAGAACCATAGATATTTGGAAAGTAGATAGTGCCTTCATCCATTGGGCAATGGAGTCAAAAAATCAAGCTGAAATGCATGACTGAAAACTGATGACTTGATGACACAAATGTTGGGAAAAATACTGAGAGGGGGGGTGAATCAGTGTTTTGAGCTGACTGACTATTTTTTACTTTTTCTTTCTCTTAAAACCATATGTTACATTACTACATCCAACTTGTATGTCCATAGATCTTATTATGTCTTTACTTAGATCATAGCATAATTTATTCATCAGATAAGAAGTAAGCATAAACAAAAATAAGAGAACAAACCACCAAACATAAGCAACACATATGAACACTAGGATTTAAGGTGGAAACCCAATTCGGGAGAAAACCACCGCTGCTATTATCTCAGTCTTCAATATTTATTATAAAGAAAATTTCTTACAATTTTATGCTGGCACAGACTTATACCAGCACGCAGGCACCCACCTGTAGAAGGCTACAACCTTCTCTCATTTACCAGCCTTTCCTGGAAGGGAGCTACGACCCCTTATTTTTTTTTACCAGCTACCACTGGAAGGGAGCTACAACCCCCTCACTGAAGGCTTCAACCCTCAGCACCACTGCAGACCATGTTTCATCAATTTTCACACTGGATCCACTAGTTTCCACATGACATACCTTGCATGCCACCATATTTATTCATTCAGTACACTCACACCTGTTCTTCAAGATTTCATCCGTCGTTCAAAACAGAGATTTATCATTGTCAGATCATTATATCCATGGGTGCATCGTAGATTCAGATTTATCAGTTAAGAACAGAATTTGCCCATGCAGATATTCCTTAGAAAAATTTATTCATTCATAACCCTTACGCATGCACCCTTCGTACTATAATTCTCATCACCTTATATAGTTTTCGCCTTTATTAAAACCATGGGTCAAAACCATTCAATTACTAATGGTATTCCTGGACGGGGTCAAAATAGATAATCCAGCGGGGTCTCCATAACTCTCACTGTTCCATTGATCTTGGTAATTAAATAATTAATTTAATACTTTAGAACTTAAATTTAGGATTAAGGTTAACCCTTCGCATTTTAACGCTTTCAAACAATATGATAAACCTTTGACCCCGGGCCCACAAATATAGTCAATAGCCAATCCAATATGCGCACGGTACCATAAGTAAATTTCGCGCAAGTACAGCGTCCGATCACCGTTAGATTAGCAAGCTTCCATATCAATGGCGTATATGCATATCGCTCGACCTCCAATGCCGAATGTTATCGTGCGATGGCCCGCCGTACCTTGGTTAGCCTCCGCATAGCTTTATCAAATGACCACCGTCCGATGGCTTCCCTCTAGATCAATGGCGCACAACAATATCGTTGGGCGTCTTGGGTCGAACTATAATGCACGATGGCGCACAGTGACAAGCGGTTTTCCATGGGTCTCCTTGCCACGTGTCGAATGATTTATGGAATTGCTCCCAACTCCTCAAATACCACTTACTCCGTATAGGTGGTGTGATGAAAACCATAAACCACCTTCACTGTTCACTCGGTCATGGTTCCATTCTTCCACGTAGGGTTCCGTCGCCTTTTCAATGTATTATTATAATTAATTTGCGCTTTAATATTTTGCCTTTTATTACAGTTCCATTGCTAATTTTAGAGTTCTATCCTGTCGCAGTTCCGCTTCTAACTGCACATTCAAGTTCTTGATTCCACAAGTTGATTACTGTACTATGGTCCATCGCAATTATAATCTTTGCTCCATTCATCATATCTCTACAACCATTAATTCCTTCAATTTATACACTAAATCTTTAATTTCGAATCCTTGCCACAGGGTTTATGATGTTTATGGAAAATGATTCATAGTTGTCCACAGGGACTCAACTATCCTTCCTTCTGAATTCTATCAAGAATATACATATAATTCACAGAAAATGCAGAACCTTTTTCTATTTGATGGCCTTTTTCTCCTACTCTGTCTCTGGACAATTCTGCTTCAATTATGCATTCTAATTCTATTCAATGTCTCTGCATTGTCTGCTGCCTCAATACCTTATCTGCCTTGCTTCCTCTCCTCTACTTCTGCTATCTCGTTGTTACTCTCTCTGCTTCTTGTCTAATGCTGCTCCTTACTTCTCTCTTTGCCTTGTTTCTGTTCAGATGCTCCTTCGTGCCACTTCCTTTGCCATCAATGACAAAATTTCCAACAATATCCCCCTTTGGCATTGATGGCAATACTCTTCCTCTGTTTGTCTTATGGAAGCCCTTTGTTGCTTTTCCTCCCCCTTTGACATCAATGGCAAAGAGTTTGATCAAGATCCTTTGAACTGACAATATCATGTTGCATCTTCAAACATAGTATGACCAACAATGCATCCTTTTCATATGACCAATGCTCCCCCTTAGCCTGTGCATTCAGAGATGCCTAACAACACCTCACAACCAATTTAATCTTCTGTATTTAAGTAGATCTGATCCTCTGCATGGCAGAGACTACTCCCAGTTTCTGTCTGAGATATTCGAACGCTTCCTTGGGTAGAGGTTTGGTAAATATATCAACAACTTGTTCTTTGGAGGGAACATACTCCAATTTCACCTTTTGTTCAAGCACTTGTTCACGTAAGAAGTGATATTTGATGGGAATGTGCTTGGTCTTGGAATGCATAACAGGATTCTTTGAGATATTGATGGCACTTGTATTGTCACACATAATGGAGATAGGAGGTGAACATTTGATTTGAAAGTCTTGTAAGGTTTGCATCATCCAGAGAAGTTGAGTGCAACATGATGCGGCAGCCACATATTCTGCTTCTGCTGTAGATAAGGAAATAGAGCTTTTCTTCTTGCTAAACCAAGATACTAACCGGGGCCCCATATAGAATGCACCACCACTAGTGCTTTTCCGATCATCAACACTTCCAGCCCAATCTGCATCAGTGTATGCATGAAGAGTAAGATCATCATTCTTTGGATACCATAGTCCAAAGTCTTGAGTTCCTTGTAGATATTTTAATATTCTTTTCACAGCCTGAAGATGAGATTCTTATGGATTGGCTTGGAATCGTCCAACAATCCCAACTGCATGCGTGATGTCTGGTCTTGTCCCAGTGAGATAAAGTAGACTTCCTATCATAGATATGTATTATGGTTGATTCACCGTGGTGGAATCATCATTAGAACTGAGATTACATCCGGTTATCATTGGTGTACTTACAGGTTTGCAATCTTCCATGCCATACTTCTTCAGGATTTGCTTGAGGTATTTTTCTTGTGATAAGAATATGCCATTTGTTGCTTGTTGCACTTGCAAGCCAAGAAAGAATGTTAGTTCCCCAAGTAAGGACATTTCAAATTCTTGCTTCATATCAGAAGCAAATTTCTGACTCATAGACTCTTTATTACTTCCAAAAATGATATCATCAACATATACAACCACAATCAATAGTTTGTCATTTTTAGTTTTTGTGTATAAGTTTCTATCAGCAGACCCTTTTGAAAATCCTTGTTGATGAAGATATTTTTCAAGACGATAGTACCATGCCCTTGGAGCTTGTTTGAGACCATATAGAGCCTTTTTAAGTCTACAAACAAGTTTTTCATCATTTCCCAAAATGAATCCTTCTGGTTGTTCTATATAAACTTATTCTTCTAGATCACCATTGAGAAAAGCAGATTTAACATCCATTTGATAAACTTTGATTTGTTGGAAGCTTGAAAAAGCAAGAAACATTCTTATGGCTTCAAGTCTAGCTGCAGGAGCAAAAGTTTCTTCAAAGTCTATACCTTCTTGTTGAGCATACCCCTTGCGAACAAGTCTAGCTTTATTTCTTATAACATCCCCATTCTCATTTAACTTGTTTTTGAATATCCATTTAGTTCCAATGACATTTTTGTCATGAGGTCTTGGTACTAATTCCCATGTGTGATTCTTTTCAATTTGATCAAGCTCTTCATTCATGGCTTGAATCCAACATTCATCTTTGCTAGCTTGACTGACATTGTGAGGTTCAATAGTGGACAGAAATGCCAGATTGCTAGAGGATCCCACAAGAGTCCTTCTTGTTTGTACACCTGATCCCTTTTCTCTCAAAATTTGAGATTCTGGATGATTCTTTTGAACATATCTGGATGGAGCCTTTTCAGACAAATCATCTTCGGATTCTTCATTGGGTTTACTGTCTATATTATCCTTATTTGATGTAGAAGGATATATGTCATCATCGTCTTCATATGTTGTTTGTTTTTCTTCTTTTGGAGCTGCAGGAGACTCATCAATAACAACATCAATACATTCAACAATATTTCGAAGTCTTTTATTGTAACATTTATATGCTTTACTCCTAGAGGAGTAACCAAGAAATATTCCTTCATCTGCTCTGGGTTCAAATTTTCCAAGTTTTTCATCATTATTTTTGATAAAGCATTTTCTTCCAAAAATTCTAAAATGCTTTATAGTAGGAGGATTACCATACTAGAGTTCATATGGAGTTTTATCACTATTTACACGAACATGTGCCTTGTTGAGAATGTTTACTGCTGTATGTGCTGCTTCTCCCCAAAATGTGTCAGGTGTTCCGGAATCATCAAGCATTGCTCTAGCCATTTGTTGAACTATTCTATTCATTCTTTCTGCAACACCATTTTGTTGTGGAGTTCTAGCTACAGAGAATTGTCTTTTTATTCCATGTTGTTCACAAAATTCAAGGAATTCATCTGATGTATATTCTCCTCCTTGATCAGATCTGAGGCACTTAATTTTTAGATCTAATTCATTCTCAACTAGTGCTTTGAATATCTGAAATTTCTCAAATGCTTCATCTTTATGTTTAAGCAGCCCAATCCAACACATTCTAGAGAAATCATCAATGAATAAGATATAGTATTCCTCACCACGTGGTGAATTTTTCCTCATAGGTCCACATATGTCAGTATGAATGAGTTCAAGAGGCTTACTTGATGATCCTTCCTTGGCATTAAATTGTACCCTGGTTTGCTTACCGAATTGGTAAGATTTGCATATGATATTTTCAGGTAGAGTAATATTGGGAAGATCACGAACAACTTTAAGTCTGCTTGATTTGTTGATTTGAGAGAAGCTCAGATGCCCCAACCTTCTATGCCACAGCCAATTTTCTGAAGATTTACTCAAATAACATTGTTCTTTGGGGTTCTTCAATATATACAGGTTGTTTGGAGTTCTTTTTCCTTTTATAATTGCTTTACTTGTATCAAGATCACGTACCACACATTCTTTTGAACTAAATACAACTTCAGTTCCTTGATCACACATTTGACTTACACTTAACAGGTTATGCTTTAATCCATCCACATACATAACTTCATTAGCTTTCACCTTTTCTTTTAGAAAAACAGACCTTTTTCCCTTAATGACCGCAGGAGTATCATTTCCAAATGTAACATTCTTTTCTTTTTCTAAAGCACTATATGCTAGAAGTTTGTTTTTGTCACCTGTCATGTGTCTTGAGCATCCACTATCAATGTACCATTGGTTTTCTTCATATTCTGCAAATAATGCTATGCCACAATTTTCAACCTGTAATTCCTTCTTTTTCCATACTTTGGAGCTTGAAGGAACATGTTATTTTGGCTGAACTTTGCTCCTGCATTCAGATTCTTCATGGCCAAATTTATTGCAATAAGCACATTCAACTTCATTTTGAAGAGGAGAAAAGTTGTTATAAGTATTCTTCTTTGTTTCAATATCAATCCTTTTCTTTCTTGCTTCTCTTGTCATGATGGTTTTATATGCAACACATTGAACAGCTTTATGACCAAAATTGTGACATGAGAAACATTGTCCATTGAAGAAGAAATTTCTGCGATCATAAAATCTTCTACTTGAATTTACCTGTTGATTGGTGTTTCTTTGAAAGAAATTCCTGTTAGTGTTCTTTGAATTGAGATGATCATGCTTTACCTGTAAAGATTCTTTATTCCCTTGCTGAGTGGCAACATGTTGTAAACCAGCTGTAACTGCTTTTAGATAATTTGGTGCTGAAGCCTGAGAAGATTCTCCAATATATCCAAGACCTGTCTTTATAAGAGGAGAACGTTGTACCTTGATAATCTCATCTAATGTTTCAGATCCTTTATCAAATCTAAGATTCAGAGTCTTTACTTTCTCAAGTTCTTTTCTTAGACTTACTACTTCACACTCTAATTTCTCATTGTGTTTCTCTTTTTCTTCAAGCTGATTTTTTAGAGTTTCTATGGTTATTTTACTCTCTTCTAAGCAAATTTTGAGTTTATTGTTTTCATCAAGAAAATCACTTTCTTCTAGAGCATCCACAAAAGTATCCTTTTCTTCTCTAGATTCTTTTTCAAATGCCATGAGAAGTCTAAGATCTTGTTCACATTCTTCCTCACTATCAGATAACCCATCACTGTCTTCATGAGTATAGTAACTCTTTCTAGTGCTAAAACGATTCTTATTCCTTTTTGCTACTTCCTTCCCCTTTTTATGTGTTTATTTATAAGGACACTTAGCAGCATAATGACCAACTCTTCCACAATCAAAACATTTGAAAGGAAGCTTACCTCTGAACCGTCCTGTGCCAAGTTAAAGTTTCTTTACAAAGTTTATCTCATCTTCTTCTAAGATATATCCTGATCCTTCTGTTTTTTGTACTTCCTTCCCTTTTGTAGAAGTTCTAAAGACTGCTTCTTTGACTTCAGATGGTCCTCCTCTTCTCATTTCATATGCAGTTAGTATGCCATGAAGTTGCACCATAGTAAGATTTTGAAGATCCTTCTTTTCTTCAAGAGCAGAAACTTTTGACTCAAATTTTGTTGTTAGTGATCTTAAGACTTTCTCAACCAAAGTAGATTCGGTTATTGTTTCTCCCAGATTTCTCATACGATTTACAATATCATCAAGACGTAAAAATAAATTGGCAATGCTCTCCTCATTATCCATTTTTAGATTCTCATATTGAATTCTGAGAGTTTGGATTTTAGCACTTTTTACCTTTGCATCACCTTCATAACTTAGAATGATTTTGTCCCATATTGCCTTTGTTGTATTCAGCTGCATGAATTTGACAAATTCTGATTCAGTTAGACTTCCCAATAGAGCATTGACCGCCTTTGCATTGGTTTCATAATTCTTTCTTTCTGTCGAATCTGTTGGTACTGCAGCTGGATATTGATATCCTCCTTCAACAATTTCCCATACATCTGCTCCCAGAGACTGAAGATAGGATCTCATCCTTGTTTTCCAGAAGATTAAATTGTTTCCATTAAAGAGCGGAGGCCTAATAGATGTTGTTCCATCTTGATTGCTCATCTTGCTTGATCTTCCTTCTAGCATCTAAGCTTTTTCAGAAGGACCTGATCTGATACCAATTGTTGGGAAAAATACTGAGAGGGGGGGTGAATCAGTATTTAGAGCTGACTGACAATTTTTTACTTTTTCTTTCTCTTAAAACCAAATGTTACATTACTGCATCCAACTTGTATGTCCAGAGATCTTATTATGTCTTTACTTATATCATAGCATCATTTATTCATCAGATAAGCAGTAAGCATGAACATAAATAACAGAACAAACCACCAAACATAAGCAACACATATGAACACCAGGATTTAAGGTGGAAACCCAATTCGGGAGAAAACCACCGTTGTTGTTATCTCAGTCTTCAATATTTATTATAAAGAAAATTTCTTACAATTTTATGTTGGCACAGACTTAGACCAGCACGCAGGCATCCACCTGTAGAAGGCTACAACCTTCTCTCATTTACCAGCCTTTCCTGGAAGGGAGCTACAACCCCCTGTTCTCGTTTACCAGCTACCACTAGAAGGGAGATACAACCCCCTCACTGAAGGCTTCAACCCTCAGCACCACTGCAGACCACGTTTCATCAATTTTAACACTAGATCCACCAGTTTCCACACGACATACCTTGCATGCCACCAGATTTATTCATTCAGTACGCTCACACATGTTCTTCAAGATTTCATGCGTTGTTGAAAATAGAGATTCATCATTGTCAGATCATTATATCCATGGGTGCATCGTAGATTCAGATTTATCAGTTAAGAACAGAGTTCGCCCAGGCAGATATTCCTTAGAAAAATTTATTCATTCACAACCCTTACACATGCACACTTCGTACTATGATTCTCATCACCTTATATAGTTTTCACCTTTATTAAAACCATGGGTCAAAACCATTCAATTACTAATGGTATTTTTGGACGGGGTCAAAATAGATAATCCAGCGGGGTCTCCATAACTCTCACTGTTCCATTGATCTTGGTAGTTAAATAATTAATTTAATAATTTAGAACTTAACTTTAGGATTAAGGTTAACCCTTCGCATTTTTAACGCTTTCAAACAATATGATAAACCTTTGACCCCGGGCCCAAAAATATAGTCAATAGCCAATCCAATATGCGCACGGTACCATAAGTAAATTTCGTGCAAGTACAGCGTCCGATCACCGTTAGATTAGCAAGCTTCCAGATCAACAACGTATATGCATATCGCTCGATCTCCAATGTCGAACGTTATCGTGCGATGGCTTGCTGTACCTTGGTTAGCCTCTGCACAACTTTATCAAAATGACCAACGTCCGATGGCTTCCCTCCAGATCAATGGCGCACAACAATATCGCTGGGTGTCCTGGGTCGAACTATAACGCGCGATGGCGCACAGTGACAAGCGGTTTTCCGTGGGTCTCCTTGCCACGTGTCGAATGATTTATGGAATCGCTCCCAACTCTTCAAATACCGCTTAATCCGCATAGGTGGTGTGATGAAAACCATAAACCACCTTCACTGTTCACTCAGTCATGGTTCCATTCTTCCACGCAGGGTTCCGTCGCCTTTTCAATGTATTATTATAATTAAGTTGCGCTTTAATGTTTTGCCTTTTATTACAGTTCCATTGCTAAGTTTAGAGTTCTATCCTGTCGCAGTTCCGCTTCTAACTGCACATTCAAGTTCTTGATTCCGCAAGCTGATTACTGTACTATTGTCCATCGCAATTATAATCTTTGCTCCATTCATCATATCTATGCAACCATTAATTCCTTCAATTTATACACTAAATCTTTAATTTCGAATCCTTGCCACAGGGTTTATGATGTTTACGGAAAATGATTCATAGTTGTCCACAGGGACTCAACTATCCTTCCTTCTGAATTATATCAAGAATATACATATAATTCACAGAAAATGCGGAACCTTTTTCTGTTTGATGGCCTTTTTCTCCTCCTCTGTCTCTGGACAGTTCTGCTTCAATTATGTATTCTACTTCTATTCACTGTCTCTGCATTGTCTGCTGCCTCAATACCTTATCTGCCTTGCTTCCTCTTTGCTTCTTCTGTTATTTCGTTGTTACTCTCTCTGCTTCTTGTCTAATGCTGCTCCTTGCTTCTCTCTTTGCCTTGTTGCTATTCAGATGCTCCTTCGTGCCACTTCCTTTGCCATCAATGACAACATTTCAAAAAATTTGACTCTCACTCAACCAAAAACTTACTCGATACTGAAACACAACCAAAAAAATGGAAAATATGCTCAAAGTAGAGCTTATTCATTCAAAACCTACTCTAACAGTTTCATTCATCACCTGATCAAGTGAAATGAAACAACCAATGCAACCAGGTAAGTATTCCAGCCGCTGTTTGAATTCTCCGCATGTGCTCGTTTATGAATGACAAGAGAGAACTACTAAAAGGCAACTCCCATGAAAACTTGTGAACAGATCTGTTGAATACTATGGATTCTCTATCCGCCTCCAAAAACACTGCATAAGGATCTTGAAATTCATGCACACTAGGACTTATCTCATCGAATGGATTACTTCTCTTCTCTTCATACCATGAATGCAAACTTTGTTTTGAGCTTTGTGGCGAGACTCCTGCTAAAAATGACAAAGAGACCGGCTGCTGGATCAAGTTTATATCAGCACACGTTTCAAGCTTACATATAGTCAATGGAGAAGGACTTTGACTGCAGACACCATCCAACACATCAGCTATTGGATCGTGAAAAACATGAAAAGGCTGCTGCAACCCATTTTCTATTGTTTCTGATGAGATTACATGATTTCTTATGGGCTGCTCATTTGAAGATTTACTATGCAATTTACCCTTCAAAAACTCAAATGATTCAAAACAAAATGGTACGAAATCATCTTGTATCATTTGATCATATGTGCCAGCTTCCAAGTCTTCATCTGCAACTTGGAAATCAATGGCATTTAGGGGCTGCAAATCTAGATATGAGAAGTCTTGAACAAGGTTTTTATTGCCCTCAAGATGGTCCAAATCAAGACTTGTCGACAGTTGATTTCTGATTGCACGGAAGTTGTCTCTGATGAACTGAAATGAGTCAAAACAAAAAGGCAAAGATCCTTCACTTACTTCAAAATTTTCTGCACTTTCCTCATCACTTTCATAGCTGATATGCATCAGTTGATCACTATACTCGAGCTGCTGAAAGTGAACTTGCTCCTTCCACGGACTAGCTGCTGATTTGTATGCAAGATTAGCTTTTGTTTGGAGAACATAATCATCATCATACTAATCAAACTGAGGCAAATCATCCATATAAAACACATCATCAAGCATACATGTCATATCAACAGATCTCTCTTCTCCAAGATGATCTACAAAAAATCATTATCAGATCTATGACAACTGGGATAAGAAACAAAATGTTTTGGATCAGCAACTTGTTCTTCTTCAATCATCGAGCCATGGGCTTGAACATTATACTCATTCCTTGTGGTGATATTTTGCATCATCTCTTCCACTGCACTTACCAAAATGTCAAGATTTACCTCTAGAGATGTCAATTTCTCCAGATCTATGTTTTTCATCTCTTCTTCCTTCAAATTTGCCCTTCGCATCAGAAAATGAGCCTCTACATTTACTGCACTATTCTGCATCTCTTCAAGTGTTGCAAGATTCTTTTCTCTCAGCTGAAACACCATTTCTAGATCAAAGGCACCGGGGTAGTGCAAGAGAGTAGATCCAGGAGGAGGCCTTATATCTACTGGCATCGAATGATAAACTTGGTTAAATCTGGCAGAAAATTGTTGTAATGTCTCCCCTGGTAGCCTTTTCAGCTGGTTATACTCTTCTATAATCAAGAATGGGTTATGTCTGATCACCCACCTGTCGAGGAAAACTTTGACGAACTGCTAGAAATCTGAGATGCTCGCATCAGGTAGGGTTTTGAACCAACTCTTGACTTGGCCTTGAAAAGAAAGAGCAAAAAGCCTAATATTGACATCCTCTTCATCAACTTCAAAAAGGTCAAGAAAAGACTCAAAATTCAGAACATGTCTCTCAACAGTGATATTGTCGTGTTCACCATCAAATCTTGGTAGATATAGATCATGATTTTTAGGGAAAGCATGAGATATAGGAGGTAAAATCAGAGGCTTGTGTCGATATGGAATTTTACAAGGTATAGGGGTATGTAAAAATGCTGCAGAATCAGTCTTGGTCTCTTGAGGATCATCATTTTGAAGATGGTCATCACAAGATTCGGAAAAAAGGACTTGATCAAGCTCAAAAGCATGCAAATTTTTGGAATTTACAATCTTCAAAGGGAAGGAATCAAATGCAGGCTGAGGACCTTTTCTAAAATACAATATACTTTGCAAAGCCTTCTTTACATTCTCAGGAAAAGAGAAGAAATAATTTATAACAAAGAACAAAATGTCTTGGATGAAATTCCAACTTGAATACCTGATCTTTCCATATTTTCCTTTCATGTTTCTATTGGTCAGGTTCATCCTCCAGTGGAGTGATTGGATCTGATCTCAAAACTGATCTAGAGTCACTAGGTGAATGATTTCAGCCTTGCGGTGTCTGATCGTTTTCCACCATCAACAATCAGATCTGAACTTGATTACATTTTACTGAGGAAACTAGATGTTCATTTCATAAACTAGACTGGAGATTGACTGAAGCAGCATTGATCTACTTTCGCTAATGCAAAGAAAGAGCATTTCGAAGGCTACATGGATAACTTCAGGCTCCGTCTGTAGTTTATAAAGAAAACAACAAACTTTTCATCCCCAGTATGGTCGCCACTATGTTATGGCCTAAATCTACCTCAGGCGGAAAGAAGGCAGTGTTCAGGGTAACATCAAACCACGCTTAATCTGGAGAGGGCTCTCTCCGAGTCAATCTTAGAAAAGATAATCAATGAGGCTTGAGATGACTTGAAATAAAGGCTAATTTTAGGCTAGGTATATAAGTAAAAGATTTTGATTTTGATTTTGAGGTTTTTTTTGGAACCAAAGGGAAAGGTAGTTTTGGGTTCGGGGATGAGGCCTAGTTTCTGCAGAGTTCTTAATGGGGCAAGGAAGGAAATTGTTTTGATGCTTGGATTAAATGAATGGATAGTTCATACTAGTGAGGAGCTGAAGAGGGAAAGAGGCTTTCAAGAATTCTCTTCAAACAGATGAAAAAATGGAAAATTAAACAAAACTCAAGGCAGAGCAAAGCAATCGAATGAATTCCACCTTTATAACTTGTTTGTTGAATTTGAGAAGAAATGAGAAGGATAATGATACACATGAAAAATCAGTAAACTTACAATAATAGAGAGAAACACACCATCAAAAAATAGAGCAACATGGATCCCAAAGAGTGCTGCAAACCCTGGTCTATTCCTTTGCCAAAATTGCAGAGATGAAATGTACAATGAAGTGCCAAGCAATCCCAAGTGTCCAACCTCTGAAAATGACTGAGAAAATACAAGATATAGACATGCCTAACTCATTCCCATGCCTCTAGGGGTCGAGATCACTAGTTTAGGAGCTGTTTCAACAATATCTAAACTAAGAACTGGAAAATAGGCAATGAAATAACTTGCCTCTGTAAGATAGGAAACTGATTCATTCAGTTACATTTCACTTTTTGGTGAATGAATCTACTTGGATGAGTAAAAATGTGCCAAAATTACATCAAAGTCATGAAATTACATCAAGTTACATCAAGAGTCTCACATTTGGAGATAAAAAAGTCAAATTGGCCAAAACTAGGCGAAAATCTGATTTGCTGAGTGAAAAAGGAGCCAAAATTCCCAATGCGCCGCGCCTAAAATCTCTATGAATCGCGCCAATTTGAGGCTCATTTTGAGGGCCTTTTCGGAGTCCAAATTGAGTTCAGGATAGCTCGTTGGAAATATCTTCCTGTCTAATTTCCAACCCAAGTGGAATTTCTGAATTTGGTTGCCATTTTCCCCTCCAGAAAGGAGTTTTCCCAACACTACTTCCTGTGTGTCCAAAAAGTGGCAGAAAGGTCATTTTTAGGGTGTTTTTGACCCTTTAGGAAACCCAAAACTTGTCAAATTCCTTAGGTAATGGGTAGGCATGCATAAAATTTCATGGAAAATCTAGAAATGCAAATTTTTCTTCAAGAGGAGTTGCCAATTATAAGTGCGCGCCAAGTGGCGCTACACGTCGGGCGGAAAAATTTGTGTTAAGGCCAAAAAATTCAAAATTGACAAAAATTTTCCCAAATTTCTTGAAATTTGGGCTGAGTGTCCTCCATCAAGTGCTATGCTAGGCCAAAGAAGCTTCGGCCAAAATTTGGAGTTTTTCATACTTTTTACGCCGCCTTAATGCCTTCTTGGTGCATGCAATTCAGTGGTGGAATCAATGTCTCAGTCATAGGATGTATCGATATTTGTCTCCATGATGTCCAAGGTTGATGCAAGGTATATGTTGTCTTGTATGAGAATTTGGTGTTTTTGATTGGATCGCCAAATATCTGTCAAATGGGAGGGAATATGGAGGAATGGGGTAATGAAAGTGATGGGCTATAATCAAGTGAAATGGGAAATGGGAATGATAGGAAATGAAATGACTTTAGGGATAAGGAGATAGGCTTAGGAATGATTGTAGTGATGAGATAATAGTGAGGGGGAGGAAAAACAAGGTGATGGGAATAGAATGATTGATACCAAAAAAAGTTTAAAATCCTAAGGAAGCACTTCTCAAATCAAGATAATAGGGTTTAGTTTTGTACTCAAATTTTCATAACCAATATCATGATCAACACCAAGCACGAGTTATGAGCAATAGAGGAGTGGCTTTGAATTTCTCAAGCATGGAGCAACCGAGCAAATTTGATGTTTGGAGAAGCATGGAAAATTTTTGATGTTTCGGCCCAATGCGCCGCGCAAGTAACCCAATGCACCGCGCCCCTCCAATGCACCGCGCCAGTGTATTTTTTACACTGTGGAGGCAGGCCTAATGCGCTGTGCCTACCCAGTGCGTCGCGACACCCAGCCTATGCGCCGCGCACTAAAACTTCAACACAATTTGCCCTCAAACTTCTTCCTTCTCTCCTCACGGGTTCTCCTTTACTCACTGCTGTCTCTTGGCATGCAAATGGATTCTTGAAACATCAAAATCACATTTATACCAAGGAATTTGATTTTTCATTTGAAAAACCCATTTTGTAATGTTACAAACTTTGACACTTTTCAAAAGAAATCTGTTTTGCTTTCTGTTTTTCTTTTGGACTGAATGATGAGCTTTCTGTCTATCTTGTAGGGAATGGATGGCTGGAGCTTCGGCAAAGGCGACCAGGGCTGCGAATGGAGTACTATTACAACTGTAATACTTGAAAATTACATTGGATTTATTACATATAGATTAAATAGACAAATTTTCTTCAAAACAGAGTTTTGAAAAAAAATCATTATCAAGCATTATGACGATGAAATTTTTGCACTGAAACCTTATTTGAAGCTTCCTCTTGGCCTGCTGGCCATTATTCGGCATTTTGACACCTGATTAATAAAACCCTAGACCTAATGAGACTAAAAACCCTAAAATGACTCTTTGCCAAGGTTAAGACCAAAAATGACTGTTAATGATTTTAATGAATAGAACAAGGCCAATAGGTATGAGACATGAGGAACATGAGTAAGAAGACCCTACCGTCAGATGATCCATGCCCCTAATGGAATGCATCTGACTGAACTGAGTGAGACACCTAAATGAAATGCAACAAGAGAAATTTGATCTCTGACGGAGGGATGAAGATACCGACTCTAACAGGTATGAATCTCAAACTCAGAAGTTTAGAGATCATATTACTTTTCTGGAGTTTTGCAAGATCATGGTGAGGAGGAGAAAGCAGCATAATATGGATAGATTTATCCTATCTATCTTTGATGGTTCCCCTACATGTTCAGCTAGGACTTGGGTAGAAGAGCTAGACACCTTCCTGTATTAGCATCAGATTTCCGAAGATGAAGCCATCATAATAGAAGTGCTGCACTTTGGAGCTGAGGTATATGCATGGTGGTTTTTTGAGTCATTTACTTTGAAGAATGGAAATACTTATTCCTATGCAATTTTCATTAGAAATTTTATGGAAATATTTTTTAGGAGGAATTCTAAAACACATGTGGAGGAAACAAACACATCTAAATAGACAAAAACCTTACATGTGATGGAGAAAACCATAGACTCAAAATCACTTCAGAAGGGGGCTGATATCTTGCATGATAATTTGTTGGAGACAAGAGCTTCATCTTGTATTTTGGCACAAGGGGGAAAAGATATCCCTTTTCCAAAAGAGGATCCAATCATTGGAGGGTTGCCCACTCATGTTGAGGAGGCTGAGGGAAACAATGCTGTAATTTCTATAGCTGATATAGCACCTCATGCAGAGGAAGGAGGAGCTCTTGGTCCAACTAGATGGATTCTTGCATCTTTGCAAGGAAGTACCTAGGATCTCATACATGGAGGTCCAAGCACAATCAGTGAGCAACATGATTGTGCAGCATTGCAGCTGGAAAGAGGAGAAAGGGAGAAAGAGCATCATCATGTGGTGAGAGGCACACACCATTCTCTATTTCAGAGAGCTAGTGCAAAGAGGAGGCACACTGTATTGCACTGTGAGAGCAAGGGCAAGGTTGCCCAACCATATGTACAATCCACTCTTGACATTGATGTCTCACTGCATAGAGGCATTCCACCAGGGAGGCCACTAGATCTATTATTGATGAAAGACATCTTGTCTTGGTATTCACCACTCTTAGATTTTGGAGAGGTGAAGAGTTTGGAGGAGAAATTTATCATGGGGGATGTCAAAGTAGCAGACAGCAGTAGGAGGAGAGCTTCACATGCCATATCACCTGCGCTATCTCTGAGGAGGATTGATCCCTACTGGAGATCTTAGCTCTTGGTAGAGTACTCCAAGGATCTTGGTGCATGCATGATTCTCGATGACCTGGATAGAGATGATGAGTATATGGTGGATGATATGGTCATCTATTCACATAGAAGAGTCTTCTTCAATAGAGATTCTAGTCTCAAGGATAAGTTGTTGCATGTAGCACATGGGGACTTCTTTTCCATGCATTTTGATGCATATCTTGCCTTGGTAGAGGAGCTCATTTGGGAGGGCATTCAGCAAGACATATTTTAGCATATGGAGAGATGAAAAGCCCAGATGATGATGGAGAGGATGCCACAACCACCTTCCTACTCATTGGGAGTAAGGGAGCATTATCAGTTGAGCCATTTCAGCTCAAGTCTTCGAGTACATAATGGAGAATGTACAATTTCACCTTATGTTTTGTACTTCTTGTCTTTTTATGAGCAACATAATGTACCAAAGGGGATTATTCCTTCTTGCATATTGTATAATGATGTACTCAGAGCCATTTATAGCATTGAGATTGGCTATCTCATTGGTGGTTTGTGGGGAAATCCACATGACTTTTGGTGTGCACCATTGACACCCTTTTGTACTTTCATGTTTATATCTTGTAAAATGATTGTGGAAGAAAATAAGTGGCTGGAAAAGAATTTTTTTTTGTTTGATTTGATGTAGGCAACGGATGCACTGCATTGGTTCCTTGTATGGGACCTTGATCCACTTTCCGGTTGTCATGTGACAACTTGTTTCTATTGGTTTTTGCTTCCATGTATTGCTGGTATCTCTATGTTCATGGGAATCTTTTATTGGAGAGTGGGCTTGAGACTAAGGATGCCCATTAGGAGCATGATTCTCCCTACTATACATGTTGTACATTTCAGGAGGAACCATGGGCCAACCATGAATGCCACATTTCATTTCTTTCCTTCTTGTGGGAGGAACCACTTGAATAACTTGAAGAGGCACTCCATGGATCATAAGGAGATGGAGGAGTTAGCACAGTCAAATATTTTCCCTTTGAGGATGAGGAGAGACTCTTCTATGATCCAATCCATTTATATGAGAAAAAATTATGGTAAGATTATTGTTGATTTGCATATTAATTTGTCTATATGTATGCATCTCTTAACCATATATGTGCAAGGATTTGCTCAAGGAAGGAATATCCTTCCTTCTAGATTTTATGGTCTACATAAGGCCGTTATGGATGATCACTCCCTAAGAGGATATGGTGAGGGGATTTCTTATGGACAACATACTCACATTGCACATGACATCATTCACTTTCTCCAAGAGATTGGGGCAGCAAGAAAATGGTGGGGAGGCCACCAATCATTTTATTTTCTATGGTAGTTGAGAGTCAAACTACGCTAGCTACATTTGAGGGACCATTTTACTCCTCCCTTACTTCACATGGAAGCTAGCATGATTCTCCTTATGGTTCTTTTGGTTGATATTGCTAAATGTTTTCTTGGGAGCATGATTGGAGGAGAGACACATTGGGTGAATGTGTCCTCGGAGGGAGAAAGCTCCCACACACTTTGCACTACATGTTCTAAAGGGAGCATGGGAGATGGTATGGCCACTACAACAGCTCATTTTTTTCCTTATGAGGTGAGCCATATGAGGAATGTGATGTCATATGATGATGACTACCAAATCATCACATATGAGATGATTTGGGCCAACATGTTCCATAACTGTGGAGAAGAGATCCTTAGAGGTCTGATCTCCATCTTGCCATTTGAGGGAAATATCATTGTAGCCCAGGATCATCATACACTCTACACTTATCCTAAGTGGAGAGGAGGAAAGTGTGGGGAAGGCTACTTTGTCTACTAGTATCAGATTTTCAGCCTACCTACATTACCGGAGCCAGAGGTGGAAGATGAATTTCAGGAGTTACCATGTTGGGAGGTAACTCATTTTGCATGGTTGATTGCTTGGGGGATGGAGGATCCACATGAGGAAGATATTACTCAACACTTCATAGACTCCATGCCTTGAGAGGAGGATTTCTAGTTCTATCCTTGTAGTTTCTTGAGGACAAGCAACATTTGGGAGGGGAGGACTTTAATATTCCAAAATTTTCCGACAATAATTTAGAATATTAAGTTTTGCTGATTTCACCTAGGAGGAAAATAAATGGGTAAGGATACCCATGCATAATTATAATCTCAATAAAATCCCTCTTAGTATGAATGGGGATCATCTTTGGAGCTGGTTTTCACACCCTCATGTGTGAACATGATCATTTTCAAGTGGACAAGGTCAAGTTTGACTAAGTCAATAACACTGGGATAAGAGGTGGAGAACACTTAGAGAAACAATGCAATATGAATGGGAAGAGGGTTATTTGGTGGAGGAAACCCTAAGAGGAGTGGGACCCATGGATAGGGGCTTTCACTTGTTTAAAAGGAGGGCAAGGCAACCATTGTTTCTCATGCTTGAATTATTCATCTCATTGTCTTTTCAGACATTGTGCATTCTCTGCTGTTTAGCAAGAGTTTCCGGGGGAATTCCTGTTTATGATTCCTTCTCCTTCTTGAGAGGCCTCTTAAGGGATTTATCTTCATTCTCCACATTTATTGGCTCAAGGCCAAAAAATCCTCCTCCAGGATAGCATTATTGTTGCAGCAACATAATTCTGTGTTGTAGGGTGTTGTAGCGAAGGACCTCAACACCACTTCTGGAGCTGATTTTCAGAGGAGGGAGTCTCCATTCCTTTGGGAAGCTAGTGAGGAAGGTTTGAACACCTATTGCACATCTTGGCAGCAGGACAAACTATTCCCTTTCCCCTACATTGCAGTTCCATCTAGTGACTGTGTTATTTTGACAGAAGCATTTGCAGTGGGGCTCTTGTAGATTATTGGAGGGCAAGATATTTGGTGAGAGGATCAGCCTTACACTCTAAAGATCCATTGGAGGAGGCATATTAATTTGGGCATCATATATAGCAATCTCCATCCAGTTCTATTTCTGAGTTGCAGCTACTACCCAGCAACTCCAGCATTTTGCTGATTTTGTATTTTATAGCCAATCCTTCCAGGATTGACATGAGGTAGCCTTTGGGAGTTGAGATCTTCACTCCCAATGTTGTTTAGGCCATATAATTGCACATCCATGTATTTGACATATGTAGCATGTAGTTGCACTATAAAACTGCATTGTCATAGCTTTAGCATACATGTGTAGCAGTGGTTTTATCATGATTCATGTACTAGTCTCTTGAGGTTGAGCATTGTCTATCTTGTGTAACATTTCCTCAAGATCTTGTATTCATTTGTTGCTGCTATTTCTTAATAATATGGATATGGATTTCTCTCATGTTTCTATGAGTTGAGTGTTACTGCTACTCCATTTTTTGTTTGCATATTGCTGGCTCTCCAACTTTAGAATATCTTGAGATATTCTCATTGTTTTAGAATTTTCCTAATTTGGAATATTACAGTAACCTATCCATCTACGTTTCTTAAAACACCATCAAATATCCATCTCATTCATTCCTACAAACCCTCGACATCCTTCATCATTTCTGCAACTCAATTCACTTCATAACAGAGAAACATAATTATGAAGGCTAGACTATTCACGACTAAAGACATGGGTTTGATAGTTAGGGCTGAGCCGGTGGGAGCTAAATACATGGAGAGTTATCCTCATATCAAGGAGATGTTGCAGAAGGCTAAGTGTCTCAGGTTTATAGTGTTATTTATCAGTATTTTTCACTATCTTTAGTGACTATAGGATGTTTATAGATTTCTAAAAACAATATTCCTTGAATATCTTGAGTTTCAAAAATCTCACTACCTTCATTATTATCATAAACCTATTTTCACTATTCCTCAGTTGGTTTTCCCAAAGACGTCCTATTGCTCCTAAAAGAATCATTATGGGCTTATGCCTCTCATCTTCATCCTTCTTTCCTGCCTACGATTTGATTGCCCTATTTTCCCTTGTCACTGAACTACACCTTCCCTCTAGGGTTTCCTATTGCAAACTCATTCCCATGTCCCTTTGGGCATAATAAGCTAGAACAATACTATGTTTTCACTTGAAAATATCTGAGTCAAATTTCAATCAAAATCAGGTCAAAGGACACACCCAATAGATCATTAGGGTTTTACATGTTTTAAGGTCATCCTTGGATGTTTTAGGCACTGCTTTTCCTTTGCTAGAATCTGGCTCAGATGTAATAGAATTTCAAGACATGGTTATTCAAGAAGGACCTAAAGTTTCCAAAGAGGATTATCTTATCAGTTCAGAACCTACAAGTGAGAAAAATGAACAAAGTCTATCACTTTTGCAGAAGTCTTGGAAGATTTATTAGCTGAAGGTATTGATGATGTAGACTATCTACTCTTGAATGAAAATAATTTATACAGCAAGGGAAAGAGGAAAAACTTGGTCTTGTAGATGACTAGGGTTTGTAAACTTGTTAAGTCCACTTGAGTGCCAAATTAGTGATTACTTGCAGGAAAATGACATGGAGGAAGCACACAAGGCCAATTTTTCTTCAAATTGCATTTATGAACAAACGAAGATAAATTTGACAAACGTGAGAGATTTTTTTGTCAATCATAGGTAAAGGAAGAAAAAACTCATTCATTTTTTACACAAGTATCATGGTTTGGGAGAAATGTTAAATTTACAAGTGCTACAAGAGGTTTGTTGCACTTCTAGAGTGACCTTGGGAAAATCAAGTTTTAGCATAGCTTGAGTGTCCAAATGAGCTATTTCCAATGAGTTATCTGATCTTAATTTGGAGTTGAGGAAGGCCTCCAAAAGTTTCCTATACCATCTCTCTGCATTTGTACACCATCATTCAGCACCTTTTGACTAGTCTTGGGAGAATCAACGTTTGACATGTCAAAACACCTCCAATCAGCAAAAAAAGGGTATATTTGAAAAGTAGACTTCAAGAGATTTCCAACGAACTATCATGGGCCAAATTTGGACACTGAGAAGACCTCCAAAAGTGGTCTTCAAAATAGTTATGTGTTTTTTCATCCTGGTGTTGCGCGTTCAACACTTGGCACTGCGCATTTGCACTGGTGCTGTGCCCTTTCCAGAGAGGGTTTCTAAGCTTCCAACCACTCAAATAACATCGAATTTCCTTCAATTATTTTCCAAAGTCTTTCAAGAACTGATAAGAGGTAAGTGCATACCATAAGCCTCATTTTTTATGTGATTTTGTGAATTATTAATCAATTGAAGTGAAACCCTAGAAGAAACCCTATGTTTTAAGCTTGAAATCATTGTTTTACCATTACTCCATCCTCCTTAAATAAAATCAGTAATAAATAGGAGTGATTACATTTCTTAAGGGTTTTCATTGAGTTAATTTGCCTCCTCACTCATTTCCTACACTTACACCCACTCACTCATTCCCTTAATTTGCAAAGATTCCTTTTCATTACCCTCTTTTCATCTCATTTCACATCAGCCCTAGTGTTCTATAAAACAAAGTTTAACATGTCTGAGGTAGCAGACAGTGGTATGGAGGTACAAATTCCAAGGAAGATCTTAATCATGAGCAAGAGAGAGAGATTTTAACAAGTGGACTTGTACGACCAAGATGATCATGAGGCTTCAAAGCTGATCATCAAAGAGAAGGATGCCATGATCAAAGAACTGCAGGACAACATGGTGAAAGCCCAATTTTTCATAACATTATTAGAACAAGAGAACAAGTAGATAAAGGACAAGCAAGCTCTAATGGAGTTAGAGCTACTAAAGGCAAAAATAAAATACTTCAAGGGTAAGGAAATGATGGCACCTAATGACTCTGACCATTATGATTCTCAAACCATCAAGTCAAGACCAAAAGGAAGAGGTCTTAAGAGAGATTTAGAGAAGCAAAAACATGAGGCAAAGAAACTTAGTTTTGAGGAAAAGATTGCTAAGGAAGTTGAAGATGACATAGAGGTATGTGTAGACATAGTTAACTTACACCTTGAGAAGCTCCTCCATAAGGAAAACAAAGACAATGAGATGCTCAGACACATGTCTAAAAAACACATCACTAGAAACAAGGTCTGCAACATCAAGCTCAGGAAGTTGAAGAACAAATTGAAGGAAACCCTAGCCAATAAAAAGGAGAAGGAGAAGCTAAATATTCTTGTTGAGGTGTCCCTCCAAGCCTCCCAACCATGATCAGCAAAGAAAATTCAAATTTTGACAACTTTTTGAAAAATTTGAAATTTTGACAGTTTGGCTTGCTGGGCCAAACACGCAGCGCAACTGGAACTGCGCTCTTTTTTGGGGCACTCAAATGGGAAAATTTAACATATTCATGTTCATCATACTAAGGACATCACCCTCAAAATATTTTAGACCATTTGGAGCAAAAATTGTCCCTCAAAAAGGCTAAAAACCACCGAAAACTCACCTTTCTACCCTTTTTTCAGCATTGGTGTTGCGCGTTTAGTAGTATTGGGAGAAGTGATTTTTGACCAGGAAAATGGGCACCATTTTTCAAAGCGAAGGCAGAACTAGAAGCTAGATAGGACAGGTTTTCCAATGAGCTATCATGGAGCTCATTTGGACACTAGGAAGGCCTACAAAAGTCAGCTGAAAAACAGGAAATTTTCCCAGCCTTGGCGTTGCGCGTTTGCCAGTGGTGTTGTGCCATCAGCCAATGGCGCTGCACTCTTGCGAGAAAGTCAAAAAAATACAGTAGGAGTTATTGTAAAAGTTATTGAGCGGCTTTAAGGTCAAATTCTTCCAAAATTAGCTCAGTAGATAGGTTAGAAGTTATTATTTCAATGAATGAGTTTTAGATACTATTTCCTTGGGCCTTGCATGGTCTCAAAGGTCAAAATGCCTTAAATATGTAATAAATGACTTCTCAAACCCTAGCTAGGTTTCACCTCCTCATTTTGTAGATAAATATTGCATGTATGCCTCATGTTGGTTGTTTTTTTATTGTTGAGATGAAAATCACATAGACTTTGAGTGACAAAGAGTTTTTGGCTTTGGAGCTTTGTAACTATCTTGGAATGAATGATAATGGAGCAAGCACATTTTCAGGATTCATGGACTTCGTCAAATGGTGATTTTATTCCAATTTAGTTATTGTTTCCTTATGTTTCCCATATTGTTCATCTTTTCTCTTTAAATAGAGCAGAAAATTTAGGTTAATATATGTTGTTAGAGGCACCTTAAGCCTATATGCCTTCTATTGTTCAAATTTTTTCCTCTGTTGGGTCTGATTGGAGAATTATTAGTTTCTCTTTGGTTCCACTTAGCTTTTTGTCTCTAGAATTATTTAATGGAGTCAAGCCAAAGAAGTTTAATGTATGCCTTGTCCTTTAGTGTAGCTTGAAACATTGTTTTTAAGGCCTTTTCTTTGAAGTTTACTAATTAGGGTTTGGCTAAAGAAATTTATGGTTTTCCATGTCCTTTAGTCCATCTTGAATAGTCACTTTGAAGGTATTTAAAAGTCTTATTGAAGATATTTAGGAGTTCGCTGCTCTTTAATCATCACTTGTTTGTTATCTTGAATGTTTTATTTCTCTGAAGGAACACCGTTACCGATGAAACGGGAACTATTACCTCAAAAAGGGAACTCTAGCTCAAAAACACTCAAAAAAAAATGAAAAAACACCCCAAAAACAAAAATTGTGTATTCCATAATGCATTTGGTTTTTTCTCAAGGTCAAATTTCAACATTTTATAAAATTATGCTAAAAACAAAATTGTTTCTTGAAAAAAGGATTGAAAAAACACCCTCAAAACAAAACCTGTTGATGCTGGAATAACAAAACAAAATTGTGTCGCACTTTTGACACATTGTAACAATGGAATTAAAGACAACATATTAGGACATCGAAACATCAAAAAATTCTAAAAATTTTGATAGATGATGTTAAAGATAAACAAAAACATGTCTGAAGGGCTTATCATTTCGAACAATTTTCATCCATGTTGTTAAACATAAAATATCTTGACTCTAAACAACCCTAAAATTGTAATTATTGTCAATCATAACATTAAAGATAAAAATTTGTAGCGCTTAAAAACCTTAATGACAAGTTGTAAATCTCAAGTTTTTCAATCTTAAGTTTTCAACATACTTGAACATTGAAATTATGGAGAAATTATATGACTTAATCAATTTTTAAAAATGAACAAGTAAATGAAAAATTTATTATTCCAAGAGTAATTGTAATTTTAAAGGATAAAAAAATATCTCTTTTCAAATCTTAGCATAAGACAAATTTAAATCTAATTGCAACCAAAACCTAAAAATCAAGCATCAAAACAAAGTGTCCCCTTACTGATGCATATAATTATTAAAAAATTTAAAAGTATCTTATACCAAATGGTAACAATACATAATATCATGGTAATATCACTGCATAATCTAAAAATTCAACATTAATTTCTATTTTCTATTTTAATTTTAATCAAAATATCAACATTGGTACATTGAATATAACATAAATTATTTTTGTAATTCATTGTTCTGTTGTCGATATTCTAAAGAGTTGAATTCTTCATAATTAAAACATGTAATCCAGCAAACATTGAAATGCCTCATAACTTCATGAAAAATCAGATGGAAGTCAAAATTTTTATTTCAAGTTACCATGAAAACATCAATTACATAAAAGTGTCTTTGATAGTTATTCAAAATAAACCATAGGTTCTGGCACACCATCAGAACCTACATCTTCAGATGAATGACTCGATGTCGATGAAGATGATCCATATTCTTCTCTTTCATCAACTAGTGCTCCATCCGAGTCAACATGCATGCCCACCATTTCAGAGTTCAAATGTCTTGTAGATCTATGACTACATTCTGCAGAGTCCCATCTCAATAGTATTTTTTTTGGTAGCAATTTCTTCAAAATATTTATGGTCTTCAACCGAAGAGTTCCTCTCTTTTTCAAATTGAAGTCATACACAAGTATGTCAACAACCTCCAATTTTAAGACATCTGTACGGCGGCGATTTATATTTGTGCCCTTTCTTTTTCTCTTTCTACCAATTTTCTTTCTCTGGTTTGTACACACAATTGAAAGGGTGGGTACTTGTGGCATACCAATGTACATCAATAGTTATAATATCTTCATTTTCATTAATGACCTTTATAACCTTCGCAATCCAAAATGGATAGCTAAGTGGATCTTCATCTTCTAACACTGCTATCATGCAACCATCCTTAACTTCCTGCACAGAACCCCCGTAAAGGTCTTCCATGGCTTCACGTTGTACACGTGATCTTCTAGAACCAATATAAGTTTCTCTTTCCTCTACCTGTGGGGAATTAATAATAGCTTGAGGTTGTTTTTGTTCAACAATGAGTGTTTCCTGATGTTCATTTGGCATATTTTGTGGCCAAAAAAAATGAGTCTTCAAAAGCATATCCACATTTATTGATATTGAAATCATATCACTTTGATTACTGAAAAAATACTCCCACCAAACTGAATCAGAAACATCGAAGTACTCATATGTATCTCTAATACATCTTTTAATTTCCTCCAGACATTCAGAATAATTTATGTCTTTCATGCCTTCGTGCATTATGGAGTTCAACAACTGACTGTAATAAAAATATCTTTGATGAAAATATTGGACGCTCTAGAATGAACTTCAAAAATGCTAAACTTGATGATGGCCCCCATTCTGCAACAATTGAATACTTCTTGCCCCATATAAGTGTTATCCCATCAATTTTTTTGATACAAAATTGATGCTGGAAGCTAATGTCGTTAAGTTGTTCAATGCATTTCTCCTCACCCTGTGATCCCAAACTAAACCTTCACATGTCAATAGTTTCTTCCAACACATGAAAAACAAGCTCTGGAATGTACGATTTCTTAATACGTTCAATTAATGATGGCAGACTTCCAACACCTTTCCTCCTCAATTTTACTGAAAAATGACTGAACATTTGATCAATATGATCATGAGTATGCCCAAAAAGAAGGAAACCAACCTTTTTTTTTTTTTAATTCCCAATTCAACGAGAATGTTTAGATACCCAAAAAGAACTTGATTTTTGTTTTCACCACTTATGTTGTCTAATTGTAAATACAAAACTTCAGGAAGAATACTAGACCAATGAGTAACCACATCATGGATTATAGTTATGGTCATATTTGCATCATTGTGAATATTTTGAGTTGTGAAGAAAAATCTTGGAAACATCTTCTCATTAAATACCATACAACCAACCAAGTGACACTGAATGAAATTTTCCTCCTGTCATTTTTTTGGCGTGTAGAAAAAATGTAGAAGAAATGTTTTCTTTTGGTCCATACCATCAATTATCAAACTCGGATATTTATTTGGATGATCATAATGCTTCTTTTAATGTTTATATAACTTTTTCCTCTCACTTGTTTGCTGATTGTGATGGTCTTGTAGTTCTTTGACAACAGAATCTGTACATAAAATAAAAGAAGCATATGAATAAATATATTCTCATAGTTGATAACTATCAAATTTAAAAAAAAACTGTTTTGAACGCATACCTCTTTCTACCCCTTCACATTTATCTCTTTTTTCTTTAAGCTAATCACATGTGCTGCAAACCCCCATCCTTGTCTTCTTAGGAATACGAACATTATTGAATTCATTTTTCCATAACCTTGTAAAATAAGAATATGTAATAAAATTACCAGCTCCTTCAATAGCTTCTGCATAATCTCTGTATAAGATGAATATTTCTCGTCTAGAGAAATTATCTGGAATATGTATTGTGTCTTTATTTGGCATACACTCTCCATGATTTGAAAAGAAGTCTTAGCAGTTTTTGCAAATGGCCCTAGCTCCCGTTTATAACGTACGTTTGAATAATATGTGGGATCCTTTTCCAGCTTTTCTTGGATTCTTGACAAACAACAATAACCAATTGAATGCAACATTTTGAAAGCCTTTTTGCAGAGCAATACATTCCCAATATGATAATCATAACTTGCTAGTGTAGATTGCATGCAACCCACTAAATATGAATTTTGCATGCTTTTATTCATTGACATATATGTTTTCCTTTTCTCCAAAACAAAGTTGAAATCCATATTTTTCAAGCAATCCCTTCGACAAAATTCACTTGAAGTCAAATAAACGAGAAAAGATTTTTTTGTGAGATATTTTGTCCTCACCCTTGTATAACTAGAATGTTTTGGATTGATATGAAAATGTCTACTCCTACTCCTAGTTGCAATATTTTCTTGCAACAACTTCATCATTCCATCATCCTTTGTAAATGCAGTTTCATCACCATTAGGAGGAATATTATCCCCACTATCATCATCCTCAACATAGTTAAGAAATTCATTAACATCATTGCCTGAAAAAATTTCTTTACCATCATCACTTGAAGAAAACATTTCACAAGAATCATCGATGCTTTTGTAACCAAGACTCAGACGAAATTCTTCACCATCTTGACCCATGCTTTCAAATTATTCCCTGGGAGCATTCAATTCTTCATCACCATGAGTGTCTTTGAAATAATCACTTAGAGAAAATGAAATATTCAGATATGTGCCTCTAAGATTATCATTTGCAAGAAACTCTTCATCCTCCCCTTCCTCAGTGGTGCTCTCATAATCCTTGGGATTAGGCATAAGTGGAAGCTTTGAATCTGTATTCACTAGAATTTCTTCATCCCGCCCCTCCCCTTCCTCACTAGTGCTCTCATAATCCTTAGGATTAGGAATAAGTGAATCTATATTTATTGGAAATTCTTCATCCCCCCCTTCATCAATGGTGAACTTATAATCATTATGATTAGGATGAAGTGAAAATTTTTGTTTTGGAAATTCATCCCCCTCTTCATCAGTGGTGCTGGCATAATCCTTAGGATTAGGACAAAGTGGATATTTTGATGCTGCAAATTCTTCATTCCCCTCTTCATTAGTGGTGCTGGCATAATCCTTAGGATTAGGATGAAGTGCATATTTTGACTCTACAAATTCTTCATTCCTCTCTTCATCTGTGGTGCTCGCATAATCCTTAGGATTAGGACAAAGTGGATATTTTGACTCTGAAATTTTTTCATCCCCCTATTCATCAGTGGTGCTCGCATAATCCTTAGGATTAGGACAGAGTGGATATTTTGACACTGTAAATTTTTCATTTCCCTCTTCATCAGTGGTGCTAGAATAATCCTTAGGATTGAGACGAAGTGGATGTTTTTAATCTGGAACTTTATCATTCCCCTCTTCATCAGTGGTGCTAGCATAATCCTTATGATTAGGATGAAGTGGATATTTTGACTCTGGAATTTTTACATCCCCCTCGTCATCAGTGGTGCTGGCATAATCCTTAGGATTAGGACAGAGTGGATATTTTTACGTTGCAAATTTTTCATTCCCCTCTTCATCAGTGGTGTTGGCATAATCCTTAGTATTAAGACAAAGTGGATATTTTGACTCTGCAAATTCTTCATTCCCCTCTTCATCTGTGGTTCTTACATAATCCTTAGGATTAAGCTGAAGTGGATATTCTTCATCTCGCCCTTCATCAATGGTGCCCTCATAATCCTTAGGATTAGGACGAAGTGAAAATTTTGACTCTGGAAATTCTTCATCACGCCCTTCATCACTGTTTCTTTCATAATCCTTAGGATTAAGAGTAAGTGGAATAACTAACTCTCGATTTACAAAAATTTCTTTTTGATGCGCCTCATCAATTTTTTTCTCATCATCCTTAGGATTATGACCAAGTCGATTTTTTGACTCTCTATTCATCATGAACAGACTCCTGTTATATTCATCACTCTGAATAGAGTTATTGCGTGACAAAGATGTTGATGTTGTACAAAGAAAAACTTCGCTATCAGAGGAAACCATGGCTTTCAACAAGAATAGGTTGAATGATACAAATGCCTCTCCCACTTACAATATATAGCTTAAAGACTGAAAATTTCCCTCCAATTTCCCCCCCCCACAAAATTTTGCAAAAAAAATTTCCCTCCAAATTTTCCGCCCAAAAAATTTTGCAAAAAACTTTCCCTCCAAAATTTTCATTTCAAATATTTCGTACAAAATATTAGTCAAAAAATGTATTTGAAATTTTTTTAATAAACTGTTTGTGTTGAAATATTTTACCGATATTTATATTCAAAATATCCACAAAATATTTCTTTCATGCATGCCTTCCAAACTAAAATAATGTTGTTATTTTAATGATTTGGCATATTTTACATGTAAGTATTAACTATAATATTACTATAATACCTACATGCAAATATTAACTATTTTAACTATATATGCTACATGTAAATATTTTAAATTTTGAACCTACATTATATTCATCTAAAATATATTTCAAAATTTCTTAATAAACGATTGGTCTTGAAATATTTCACCATACTTTCTATTCAAAATATCCACAAAATATTCCTTTCATGCATGCATTTGAAACTAAAATATTTTTCTTATTTGAATGATTTAAGATTCACTACATGTAAATATTAACAATAATAACAACATGCAAATATTAACTATAATTAACTACATGTAAATATTTTAAAATTTAAAATTTAATCCCATGATTTTAAACATTGAATACATGTAAATATTAACTAAAATATTAACTATGATAACTACATGCAAATATTAACTATTTTATCTATAATATAAATTATAATTAACTACATGTAAGTATTTTATATTTTAAATTTTAATCCGAGATTATATTTGAATTATTTAACATTGAAGTACATGTAAATATTAAATAAAATATTAACTATGATAACTACATGCAAATATTAAGTATTTTAACTATAATAAACAACATGTAAATATTTTAAATTTTAAATTTTAATCCCACATTCGTTAAACAGTACACCAATCAAACAATATTCGCTATATAATAAGAATCATTGTTTCTATTCATCACATCACATCAAGTTTTTTGGTATTTGTTAGAGCAATTTTTTGGAGGTGTTGCGTTGGCATTGGTAATTTTGTGGAGGCATTGCATTGGCATTGGAGACGTTGTGTTGCTATTGGTAATTTTGTGGAGGTGTTGCGTTGACATTGGTAACTTCGTGGAGGCATTGTGTTACTATTGGTAATTTTGTGGAGGCATTGTGTTAGCATTGGTGACAACATTTTTTTGCGCTTCAAATAATAGTTTTCCTTCTATTCTGTCCATTTAAAGACAATTTTGTTGAAAATCTATTTTTCTATAGTTTTTGTGTTCAATTTTTTTTTTAAAGGTCTTTAGGTTCGAAACCCATAATTTTTTTATATTTTTTAGGGTGAAAATGTGAAGTTGGGAAACACTTTTTTCCCTTTTTTGACGTTGAAAATTGTAATTTTCTATGTTTTTCAACTTCAACTCCACTAAACTCATATTTTTATCGCAAATTATGCTTTGACATAAAAACAAGAATTGTAGAGAATTGTCTTACCTCCATACTGATATTTAAAAAAAAAAAATATATTGACATATAGAGGGGTAAATTTGTTGTTTACTAACTGCATATACTTGAAATTTTCAGAAAAACATAAATAGTCACTTTTTTATCCTTTACTTTTTTTAGGGAAGGTTATTCATTTTTTGGAAAAAAACCATAGCATCATAATCTGCATATATTGCACTAGTGCACAGACTATTTTTTGGTAATTTTCGGATCAAATCACTATTTTTTATTATTTTTTGAAATGGACGAAGACAAAAAAACAGTGTTGTTTCAGTACATTTTATTATTCTTTGATTTTCTTTTCAATGTGATCGTCAATAAGAAAAATGAGAGTGCCCTTTTGAAGTAGACAGGGAGAGGAAGTGCACTATGATTTTTTTAAATTTTTTGGTGTCCTCGTTTGAAAGTTATTGAATTTTCATTCAGTGCAATTTTTCGAACAATGAAATTCCACAGTGACATAGTTTAGTAAAAAATTAATAAAAAATTGAATTTTTTAATGAAACTCCATAAATCTCACATCATCAAAAACTAGATTTAGAGACGAATCTAATGGTACTTGGTCCGACATATAACATTTTTTTTTTGTAGGTGTTCTGTTCCTCCAAAGTTGCAGGTTTCTCAAAACTGCAGAGTTTTCTGAGTTTTTTGTTGACCAGAAACTCTCGGTCGAGAAAAACTCTCGGCCGAGAAATTTTTAAAACTCTCGGCCGAGAGTTTTAAACCAATTTATGCGTGGGAAAACTCCCGGGAAAAAGTTTTAAAAACTCTCGGCCGAGAGTTTGCGGCCGAGAGTTTGCGCAATAAAACTCTCGGCCGAGAGTTTTCAAAACTCTCGTCCGAGAAAATTCGAATTATTTAAAATCTCTCGGACGAGAGTTTTGAAAACTCTCGGCCGAGAAATTTAGTTGACTTTTTTTCTCGGCCGAGAAATTAAAAAATCCTCCCGAATTCTATCTCATGCCAAAAAGTGTTTCCCAACTTCGCGTTTTCGCCCTTTAATGAAGAAAATGTAAAAAAAACTAAATTTTTTAGAGTTTTTAGGACAAAAATTTAGATTTTTTTTCTTCTTTAAGGTTTATAGGTTCATATATACAAAAAAATCCGTAAAATTACCATCCACATAAAATAAAATAGTTATATTATTATATTTTTATTTGTTTTTTTTTATTATAAATATATTGGTTGTTTCATTATTTAAATTGTTTTTTTGTTTTTTATCTGACCATTTTTAGATTTTTAATTGTAATTTATAATTTAAATTTGATTTTGTTTATATATATATATATTATTGGTTTATTTTATTTTTAAAATTTTATACGATAGAGTATTATATTTTATATTAAACAACAATAGTTTTTTTATTTTTTTATTATAATTGTTTTTTTAAATAAAAATTATAAATAAAATTTTTAATTTATTTCTTGCTTTATATTTTAAAACAATTTTTTTATGTTTTTTCTAATTTTTTTTATTTTTTAAATTATAATTATAAAATTTAAAATTTATATTTATTTATTTATTTATTTATTTATTTATTTTTTGTATTGTTATATATTTTTTTTAAATTTTGTTTTTATAATAGTTTAGTTTTAAAAAAAATTAAAAAATTAATTGGTATTATAGTTTTTTTTTTTTTTTTTGGAAATTTTTTTTTCTTAAATTATTTTGTGTCTGGGCGGCCCCGCAGGCGGCTGCCCAGCCGGGGGCCGGAGGCCAGCTGGGCAGCCGCCCAACCGACCTCCACCTAGCCGGGGGCTCGAGGCCGGCCGGGTGGCTGCCCAACCGGCCTCCGGCCTCCGCCTAGCCCGGGGCCTGATGCTGGTCGGGCAACACCCGCGAGCGAACACCCAGCTGGCCTCCGATCAGTGGCTAGGCGAAGGCCGATTCCTAGAATCGACCTCCACCCAGCTAGGGGCATGAGGCCGAACGGGTGGCTACCCTGTCGGGGGCCTGCGACTGGCCTCTGGCCCCCTGCTGGGCGGAGGTCGATTCCCTCTATTGGGCAGCTGCCCATGGGCGTTGCCCAGCCAAGGCTTGAGGTCGTTTAGGAAACACCCACAGGAGGCTGCCCAGTCGGCCTCCAGCCCCCGACGGGCACGAAAATTTTTTAAATTTTTTTTTTTTTAAATTTAAATATAAAATAAATGTTAAAAAAAATTAAATTTTTATTTTAATTATTTTTTAATTTCAACATAAAATAAAACTTAAATAAAAGTTAATTTGTTTTTTTAATTTTGTTTTAAATAAAAATGTTTTGTATTAAATATTTAATATAAATTTTTAAAAATTTTAAAATAATTATAATGTTTTATATTATAGTATTTATTTTATTTTTTAAGTATATAATTATATATTAATATTATATAAAGTTTAAAATTTAAAATTATTTTATATTTAAAATTTTTAAGCTTTAATAAATTTTAATAGTGTAAAATAAAATTTTAAAATTTTAAAATATAATAAAAAATTATAAGTTTTTTATTAAAAATTTAATTTTAACATATATGCTTTAATTTTATTCAATATATTTAAAATTTTATAATATTATTTATTAGTTGTAAATTTAATAAAAACACACTATTAAAATTAAAACAAAAAATTAACATTATTTTGTTTTTTTAATAAAATCTTTAGCTTAAAAAAAAAAAAAAAATTTAACATTTGTAATAAATAGTAAGTATTTTTTTTGTTTTTTTTTAATATTAAACAAAAACTTAAGTTTGAAAATAATGTTTTTTTTTTTAATTGTTTTATACAATTTAGAACAAATTTTTATTTTTTTATAAAAGTATTCAAAACATATCATATAGATATATATACATATATCTAAATATAATTTATAATATTTTGTTTTTAAATGAAATTTTTCTATAGTTAATTTTACTGGTTTAATTTCAATTTATTTAGTTTTACAAATAAATTTTGTTTTCTAAATTTATTTTATCAACATTATTTTCTCATTAACTAATATATATATATATATATATATATTTCTTTTTATCAGGAAAATGACATCAAAAAAGATTTCTGTGAATGTTTTTGCACCTAAGGCACCAATTCCCAAATTTAAAGTTGTAGCTCGATGCACTATGAATACAACTCCCAAATCTAAAGTTGCAGCTGGACACACTATGGACACTGTTGGACGGAGTAAGGACATTGTTGCACACACTAATAAAATTCAAGCAAGTGGAGCGCTAGGTTCTTTAAAGCTTATTTATGATTGGAAGAACGCTGAGGAAATAGATAAAACTGATTTCTCATGGTATCTTGAAAACAGTGAAACGATATACATATCTATCTGGTTTGTGGTATGATTGACTTAAATGAGCCATATGATGTGATGGGCAGAGTACGAGACATATGTATGGTCTCGAATACAAACATTATATATGTTCTTGCAAGGAAGGCTAATAAATGTGAGAAGGTTAGATATCATCTATCAAAGGTCAAGTATGACACAGATGAAAGATCTACAAAGTTTTCTAAATAAATCTCAAGCAACATTGCAAATAGCATTGTAAGTATGCTTATTTTTATTTCCACTATGCATCATTGTAAGGATGATTCAATTTTTTTATAAATTATTGATCATTGACATGTTTTATTTTGTTTCATAGGATTTTGTTCTGAGTCTTTCAAACATGTTTAAAGGTATTTATTATTTGGACCCAAATGTTATGCATGTGATCAACACTTTCCACAAAGACAAAGCAGAGGAAAGGAGATTGAAGCAAAGATCAATAGCTCGTGACATTATAATAGTACAAAGAGGGGATCAACCAAGAGTCACTAAGATGGGTCAATCTAGTAAACTTAAACATGTTTCTTTTGAAGATGTTGAACATGAAACTAAAAATTATGATAGAATTAGTGAGGAGGATATTAGAATTGTTGTGAAAAAGGAGAAAACAAATCAGACACCAAAAAGAAAAATCACCAAAGATGTCTCTGTTTTAACTGATGATGAAGAGCTTGTTTATAAAAGAACTGATATGTTAACCAATAAGACCAGGAAATCAAATATTGGTGAACCTATAAAGGTCATGAGCAACGGTGAAAAACAAACTAAAAGCTCTAACAAAAGCAAAGAAATCATAACACCAAGTGCTGAGTTAGAGGATGACATTATTAAAAAAAAACAAAATGCTATTCGATATGAGTTGAGGAAGAATAAATTAATTCTTGGTGGCCAAACATTTGAGCTTAATGTCAGCCAATTTTATAGGGCAGATGAAGGACAATCTCAATATCAAATTAGAAAGGCCCATCACCTACATGTACATAATCTGAAAACATTGTTCAGGTTCAATCCATATGCGCATGTGGTGGATTATGTGGTTCTTGTCGATCCATGTCAGGTTCCCAAAAAATATGCATTTGACAAGACAAAATGTTTTGATTATAAATATTATGTAATTGGAGGAAACCATTTGGTAGAGGCTAAAAAACAATTGATTGAGGAATATCCCAATAACTATCTTTTTCAAACAGTGAAATGCATCATTTACGTTGGCTTAACAAAAATAGAATCAAAGTTATTGGCATGGGATCATAATGCAGATAATGAATATAGAATGAAAATGAATTTCATACAAAGGGTCAAATTTATTCATAATGAATTCATAGAAAAATGTGGTGGGGATAAGACACAAGTTAGTCTAACATTTCGGAAGGAATGTTTAATGGAAATAGGTTATCAAATTGATGAAAAAATCAAAGCAAAAGAAGGAAAAATGAATACAAATTTATTTAGAAGCATGGATAACATTTTTCAGTTGGCATTTAGAACTGGGGAGATATGGGATTTGATTGATGAGATTTTTGAGCGGTGGGAGAATATTTCCATAAAAAATCAGAAGGTTAAAAAGAGTAAACCCATAATATGTACCAAAAGTAAGACGGGTCCTGAAATCAAGCAGCTTCCAGAGGATATGACTATCACACCTTGGAGAACAATGCAAGGTGTGAAGGATGAGAAACTAGTCAAATCAGTACTAGCCCATGTGAAGTCAGGTGGATTATCAATGGAAGAAATGTGTGCAGAATTTCAAAAGTAAGTTTCTTGAATTATTTCTTATTTTCCTTTCATTATAATTTTCTTTTAAATAAAACATAATGATGTTGGTATAATTTGTTATACATGTCACTATATTAGCGGTTTTTAGTTGATTTATTCAGTCATAAATTGTTTATGAAAATACAAGAACACATGGTTAAAATGTTGAATGAAGACAGTAGGGATGATGTTGTGCGCCACTACCCAGAAGCAAGTTCTACAACAACACTTAAATATTTTTATATTGCATTCAATAAGGTATGTTGATTTACACATTCATTTTATTCATATTTAAACTATTTTTATTTTATTACTTATACATATATATATTTTTATGTCATTAAATATGTCGAAGAAGGATGGAAATGGAGTACCAGATACTTTCAAAAGCTTTATTGAAAAAACTAAGTTGGAAAACATGAGAAAGAAGCGTCTTATGAATGTTGAACTTGATCCTACTTTTAATCATTACATTTGGAATGGGCTCGAAAATATCCAATATCAAATAATACAAGGTGACTATGAAGACATCGCATCACTAATACATAAAAGGGAATATGCCCTAGTTATTGCAGATATTCCTCATGGTTTCAATTTCCCAAACATTGATCATGATAGAGAACTATATACTTATCAAGATTTTAGTAAAGTGGTTATGGGTTTTCAAGAAGTGATAACATCACCACTTTGGCAATTTGTGACATTTCATTTAGACACACAATTTCCAATGTTATTAACAGGCTTCAAGGATAAAGCAAACTCAAGGATGCAACTTACATGGTAATACTTTGAGATTGTATGTTTGATTACTCCTAAATTTTTTTATTGATGTAAAATTTAATTGAACTTTTACTATGTTATGTTACAGGCATAAGTCAGATATTGTTTCTTCTGAAGATCAGCCTATTATAAATGATTGTGAGTTCATCCATGTTGAATGTTGGACAAAAGAGGATAGCTATAAGTGTATTCTTATGAATCAAGTAGATGGGAAGAGTCATAGTCAAGTATTGGTTCATGATGCAGTAGTAAGAAAATTAACATATGAGGATAAAGATGCAAAAGGAGATATAGTTAACATTTGTCAAAAACCACAAGCATTGATTAACTATCTTATAGATCTATGTTCAAATGAAGGAGAATGGGTTTTGGATTTATTCTCAGGTTCAGGTAAGTTTTATTATACAAATTTAAATTTAAATATTTTATATTTTACTTTTTATGTCTTCATTCTAATTTTCTTACTTATTTCTTTTGTGCTTGAAGATTAGGTACAACACTAGCATGTTGCCTACTAAAAGGAAGAAATTTCATTTCCATTGAGAAAGACCCAGTGAAATACAAATTTATTCAACAAAGAATTAACGCTCTTGAATTCCTTCTAGATGTGAAGCAAGAAGTTGGTTTGAGGAAAGGGGATTTTAATGAATCACGTGTGGCAAAAAAAGCAAAGTAACCTCAACCACCATTATATGGAATGATTGGAAAGGGACACTTTGGAAGATTTGCAGACATGAAAGATCCATTAGAAGATGAAAATGACCAAAATGAAGAATAAAATGTTGCGGAAGAAGCCATCAATGATGTTCTAGATGATGTTGAACATGTATTAGTTGATATTGTTGATGATGTTTAAGTTATGCTTGCAAACAAAGCTCATTTTTGAAATCTATTAATCAGTTTTACTTGTAATGTTTAAACTTTGATATTTCATGAGAAAAACCTTTTTTTTTTGCAAAAAACATGTGATTACTATTATGTTTTAACATAAAACTCAATAAAAATGTTATTTTCTTAATTTTTTTTGTTAAAATTCTTCCAAAAAATTAATTTATTTAACACATTGTTTTGAACAAAAAGTCTCTAAAATTGTATTTTTTGCATTCTATCTATATTGAAAATTTGTATTTTTTTGTCGTATGGTTCAAAATATTGGTTTTTTAGCGACAATTGTTTGATGTGCATTGAAAAATTAATTAACAATACATAAACATGTAGAAAATATAAACTTTAGAATATTGACCCTTTTTCCATTTTTTATCTATGTGAAAAAGTGAATATATCATTACAATTTTTATTTTTTTTTAAATATTTTTTTATTTTTAAAACACAAGTACGTAAATGCACTTAAAAATAAACATCTCACGGAAGAAGAGGACATTAGAAAATCTATAGTGTCAAAATAAATCCTATAAAAAAACGTTGGTGATGATAACCACCACTATTCAAAATCGACATAAAAAACATCACATAAAAAAAAAAGAAAAAAAAAACTTGAAGTGCCAAAAACATGCTCCAATTTTTTTTTAATGATTCTGCATCACCACTTTTCAAAATCGAGTGTTTTTCTTGCTACCTCAATAAGTATGTACCAGTACAGTTACCTATTTCATCGGTAACAATGTTAAGGTAAATATCTAGAGAATTTAGGAGTTCTCTGCTCTCTACTCTTTGCTGGATTGTTGTCTCAAAGTTTACTTGATAAAGCTAGGTCAAAGAAGTTTATGGTGTGCCTTGTCATTTGATTCTTTCTTAAGCATAGTGCTCTTAAAGACTCTTCTTGTTATAGTATATGTTAAAGGATTCTTAATTTCCGTTTAAACCTATTATGCTCACAGTTTAATGTTCATTTCACTCCCACAGAAGCTATTAAGATCAATTTTGCTTTTTCAAGTTTCCCTATGAAACACCCTGAATTCATTATTTTACTTTTCAAGCCTTTCACAGACCCAATAGTCCAAAGGTTTGAATTTCTCTTACTCTATCTGTTCTTCTTGACAACCAACCCAACCAAACAAAACAAAACAAACGAACCCTATCATTTTAACTAGCCTAAATCAACATCATAAAACAAACAAGTCATATATTTTATACAAATATAGAGAGAGCCCTCTCTGAGTCCAGGAAGGCTAGGTCCTAGGACTCCAAAGTTTGTTTGATGTTATCCTTGTCTATTTGGTCTTGCCAATCTGACAAATTACAGGGACCTAACATATAGAAAAATTTGATGGTTTCCACAAAGAGATCACTAAGTATTTTGCGAGGTCTTTTGATGGAAAAGAAGTCAAAAAATTGGATCTGCCTACATGGATAGATCATCGAATCCATTTGTTGACACCTATTCTAACAATAAGAAAATTACATGGAAATAAAACTGACAGCTACAAACTTTAAGACTTAGAGACCTACTAGGACTCTACAACCTATTTATTACATCGACCAACTAAAAAGACTGCATATTTAAATCGAAGATAGTCATGTGCTTGGGTAGCACTGACCATGACCAAAACATAATTGTCCCCACCAAGTTAGGAGACTAGTCTTCCTACTTTTAAGGAGGTGGTGTCATGATAAATGATGATTGTCTTCATGATGTGCTAGTGGATTTAAAAACCTTGTTGAAGACCATGTCTCCACAAAAATACTCCTCTAATACTCTTTAGTCTTTACACGTGGCTGGCTTACCTCAAATTTACCATCAAAACTAAAAAATTCTATAAAAAATTGCTCGCTACAGAAATAGGGGAGTTAAGGCAAGTTTGTAGTAAATTAATTTCACCTATCTCTCCCACCTATTAGCTCTCTTTTCTGATTTGGAAATGTTTGCTAAGAAAAAAGAGCTAAATACAAATTTTTACCTGCCTTGATTTTGACCATGTCTGTGATTTTAAACAAGATACCTACAGTGAGTTTGTAGCAAAATCTGGCCTTCAAGCCTAGGATTCACTATGAACTTGACTAATTGGCAGTAACTCAAAAATTTTCCTTTCTTCTTCAAAATTTTACCTATGGTTCTGTAAATGTTGCTTCTGAATGATGTAAAAATGTCAAAAAGGTAGTTTGTCGATTCTTCAAGCTTTAGAAGCTTCACCTTTGGCACTAGGAGCTTGAATCTCTTCAAGTTCATTTATGACTATGATTTTAAGACCTTTCTTCTTTAACTCTAACTGTATCGTCTCCATTTGTCTTCTAGCTCTTTGACTTGGATTTTTAATTTATTTCTTTCATCTTTCCACCATATATTTCTTTTTCTTATGTGCTCCATTACCCTTCGTAGAGGAAGTGTCATTTCCAACAGTTTCTTGGCATTGGTAAATGTCTCATCATATTGAATAAGTTTCTCATTTACCTTCTCTTTGAAATCTTCCATTAGTTTCTTGTCTATCTTTTCTTCCTGCAATTCCAATTTGGTCTCAATAACCTCCTCTCTAGCTTCTCTTAATTGTTCCTTTAACATTTTTACTTCAGTTTTCTCAACCACTTTCTCTTTACCCTTTCTTTGCACAATGATCTCCTCTTTTTCTGGAGACAAACTAATGATATCCTCTTTGATAGGTTGTTTTCCTTTGTCAGTAACCTCTATCCTTTTACTTTCAATGGCGCCTTTGGCAATTTGCAGCCTGGTGAGTGGTTTTCTTGGCTGAAACATAAACCCTACATCTTCCCCTAAAAAATCAAGCTTCTTGGCAGTTATACCATTATTTTTCTTCTTATTACATTTAACATCTTCAACTCTGACCACTGGAGTATCCTCAATGTCTATGGCTTCAAGAATATCTTCAAGGTTTCCTTTCCCAATTGTTTGGCTTTTGGTTATTCTTCCATGTCTTTTCTTGTTGATCTTTTGTTTGCCACTTGCAGGTGTAGGCTATTGAATTTATGTCTCTTATGTAGGCTCTAATTCAATATCCATGGGCTCTATAATGGGCTCTATCTCCTCCTCATTCAAACCCTCTATTTCAGCTACAGGTTTGTCACTCTTGCTTGAAGGAGTGGCTTTTGACTTTGGATTTTTCTTGGGTGTTAATGAATCTACCTCATAACTAGTAAGAAAAATAAATGTGGCCCAATCTCAGTTTATTTATTTCAACTCCTCCAGCACCAGAAGTTTGATCAACCCATGATGGAAAATTTAGGTCTCACTGCTTTCTGGCCTAGTCTGAACCTTTTTTGACATCTTACCTAGGCTCCTAAACAAGAAAAATGGAATATCTAGAGATTACTTACCAGTTAAGTGCAACAAGAACCTGCAATGGTATTGATAGACCATATGGAACCTCCCTTCAAAAGTGAATTATTTTTGTATTACTAGTAGCAATTTGGATTAGTTCTCTTTCATGGAGCTCCTTGGGATTCCAAATGTCATGTCTACTCCAATGTGTTCAGGTTTTATAAATTCATCACAGTTCTGCATCTTAAAATTAGTGGCTTTGAACCACTCTTCACCCATCCTCAGTATCTCTGTGGCTTGATAAATTGTCTCAGCTGACATTAAAAAAATTAACACCCCCACCTTTGAAGTTGTACCTACGAAATTTACTGCAAAATATTTTGAGACCTAGGCATGAAAACTTGTAGTTTTTGTCAAAATTTCATGCATCCAACATTTTTGAAAGCTTCTGCAAAGCCAGGTTATTCATTAAGTAACTTGAGATCCATGGGCTCATATCTGACATAGGAGCCTCCTTTATTTTTTTTCTTTTGCATGGCCATCTCTTTTAACATTGTGTTGGTCTTATTGATACTATGACACCTACAAAGAAAAGAATTGCACAACAAGCAGCTTGCAACTAAAGCTGGACTTTCTTAAGGATGATGACAACAACTATACATAGAGGTATAAGAAAATATGATAGACATCAGCTTTCAAGGTTAATTTAAGAGATAAGTTTTGAATATGAGAGGGATAAAGACAAATGTGAGGTTAAGTGAAATGATGAACGAAAAATGATGATCATACATGTTACATGATTCCATATAACTGATTATGTGACCACAGATTGACCCCTAACCACTAAAAACTTGACACCTCAGCCTTTTCTTTACCAATGAAAAAAACCATGATTTCATAGCGAATTTAGTTATAAAGTTGGAAGATTCACTATGAACTTTTCAGGTGAGTTCATAGCGAAAATCACCTGTTTTCTGTTAATTCCACTGCAGACTTAGGAAAAAATAGATAGGTGGACAAAACCAAATTTTAAACCAATGCATGGATATTTTCATGGATTTTTATGGATTTGACCATGATGACATGACAAGTGGGACTCTTCAAACTTAATATTATGATCAATTCACAATATTTCAACAATTTCATGAACTAATTTGACAAGATAATGAAACCTATGCTAAATGACCTTCCTCACTAGAAAATGAAATTTTATTGGTGATAACAGTGACCTTAAAAGTTGATTATTAATATTATTATTAATATATATAATATATATGTATGTTAATTTTTAATTTTTAATTATAAAGAGTGATCAGTATTAATCTTAAAAACTAAAATTACTTTTTTTCCTTGAGTCAGAAGAAAATAAACTACCAAGATAAAAAATAATTTTCATAAGCTTCATAGTGAAACAAGCTATTGGTGAATTCTGAAAACACCGTGAAATGAAACAGTTTTCCATATATGTGATCCGAAGAGGGTTGAAAATGAAAATCACTTTCTCTTAAATTGTGCATCTTATATTCACATTCACTCTAACTTTATTAATATTTGTCACACTTACAACCTTCTTGAGCTTTTAAGTCAATACAACTATGGTGATTTGAGAATATTGATCTCATTTTTTTTAAGATAAAAATAAAATGTTAAAGAATTCCTATTAATCTCTTCATTTATTAAGGTCCAATAGAATATATAGATCTTAGTAAACATCAATCATCATCATCACAATCACTTTGCAATTTGTAATATTAATGTATAATATTTATTAATCATCTTTTAAATATTTTTAATCAATCTTATTAATTTTTTTATTTACCATATTTATTATATAATTTATATTAATTGTGCTAAGAAGCGCTCTCCATCCTAGTATGGAAGAGATGTTGCAATGTTATGTAAACATTTTGACTCAGTCAAATTACTAGTGCTTTTTATACGCAGGAACCCATGGATTTTCCCATGGCATATTTCTCTATTGTTTCATATTTAAAGGAATAAAATTTTTATTTGTAATTTTTATTCATATGCTATATAATCTTAAAATATTATTCATAATTTATTCATATGCCAAATAAGTTTATATTCTAATTAAAATTAAAATTTTAAAATTATATCAAACTAATGCTTATAAATATTGTTACAGTATTTAATGTAAAATTGAGAACATAAAGTCAATTTTCCATTGTTTTTTTTTTATCAAATTTTTAGCAACCCATAGAATTGTCAATTATATTCTTATGTAATGTAGCCTATTTAAAGGCACTAAGACTCCTTTGTGATTTCCCTTTGGAATTTGGACAATGAATGATATCTAAAATAAAATGGTTTCAATGACAAGAAACCAACGTAGACCCATGTTAAATTTGGATCTATCAAGCATTAAGACGGATCAAATTTCTTCAGGTGCAAACCTGTTCTCAAGTTTTGCACTCAAAAAAAATGTTTTCACCTTCATAGATTTGATCCCTCTCAGTACTTGATAGATCTAGATTTAAGATGGAGGTTTGCACCTAGAGAGATTTGATCCCTCTAGATGCTTAATGGATCCAGAGTTAATATGGATCTAGGATAGTTATATTTTAAATATATTTAATTACTTTTACTTAGATTTAAAATATAAATAATTTCTATTATCATTTGTTTTGGTCTTTAAATTATTTTACTATACAACTTCAATATTTTTATGTAGTGTTTATTGATCATATTTTAAATGCATTTAATTATTTTTATTCACCTATTTTTAATATTAAAAAAATTATTGTGAGCCTTGAGAGCTAGCTCAATTGGTTGAGTCATCGTCATTAAAACACATTTACTATTGAGAGGTCACAGGTTCAATTCTCTTAAAACCCTCAAGGTCAAGCTCAATTGTTGAGGAGCTAGAAGAAAGTAATTTCTTCATTTATATCTGTGTGGTACCGATATTTCGTAGAATTTAAACGATTATATATGTTAAAAATTTCACACCAAATTAAAATATAGTAAAGGAAATTTAATAATAATTTGTCCTAATTTAAAAAAAATTAAAATAATGTTTTATCATAAGGTAATAAGCATTAGTATCATACTATGTTCCAAGTAAAATATAAAAAAAAATATATGCTTGGGTTTTGGAAAAGCTAGAAATATATAAGTAAACGTTTATATTTTTTTCATAGGGTGTTACACCATTTTTTGGTCATCTAATCGATTGTTATTAGATCGACCCAAGTACACCAAGTAAGACCAATTTTACCCCAAGTAAAATCGCATTCACTATGAAAAATAACTTAGTAAACCACCTTTATTAAGTTGTTTATGGTCTAAACAAGAAACCGGGAAACATTAAATAAATCCATATTTGTTTGATTTTTCCTCAAGGAATAATTAATTAAACAACAATTTAATTAATATTCATGGTTATATTTAACCCAAAACAAGGAAATTAATTAGATAAATCATTATTTATCTTATTATTTTCTAAGAATAACTATTTAAACATTATTTAAATAATATTCTTTCTTGAATATGACTACATCTCCCTTAAATAATTAAATAAATCATTATTTATTGGATTATTACTCAACCATATCCTTAAAATGAAAAATAAATCATTTACTTATTTATTATTACTTAATCACATCTTTAAAATGATAAATAAATCATTTGTTTATTTATTATTTACAAATAAGGGGATTTGACTCAAGCCAAATTCCTTTTCCCTCCAACAAATATAATAAAATATTCCATAAAATTTGGATCTTCATTTGGTTAATAATATTTTAATTGTGCACCAGTATCTAGACTAACTCAATATTTTTTTATAAATAGAAGGGTTTTCCCATTCATTTCTCACATTTTGTTGCCTAAAAATCACTCTGGTTCTCAACTCTTGGTTTAGCTATTGATCCACCATCATAGCCATACTTTTCCATTTTTCTCTAGGTTTTCTACACCATCAAGAGAGAGGAATTCTAAATCTAAAGAGCTGAGGACTTACAAGAACCCATCCCACTAAGGAGAACCGAGAGCACTCTCTTGTGTTTTCCTCCCAGGTGCCATTAATACAAAATTCATTTGATATATTCTTGTCTTGTCTATTGGATACATGGAGTAAATCATATTTTTTCTACTGTTTAATTTCTTCTAATGCATAGATCTAGATTTTTGCAGCATTTATCTTGATCACCTAACTGCAGATCTGAAGATATTAGCAGTCATTTATACTGTTAGGGTTGTTTGTTATGCGCAGCTAAAGTGGTCTTTTTTCGTACACTTAGAATTAAGATTCATACTAAAAACTGGTGACTCCACACGAGTTTACAATTACGACCGTTGTCGTTTTTATGATCCTTGCATATCCAACTGCTTCAAACCCTAGGATTAATCTTCAGCCCCTTTTTTTCGCTTTTCTTGATGTTTTTTTTAACCCATAAAACTGTAAAACGATAAAAATTCTGACTTCCGTGTGTTTTCAGACCTATTGCGTAGGTGACAGACATTAGTCGCAGCTCAGACGGTAACGTTTTCTAAAATCTGCCACTAAGAGTGCCGGAAGTGCAGGTCGCACTTTTTAGCCCAAAACCTACGACCTGGACCTCCAAGGCGCATTTTTCTACCCAAAAAGTGTGACCTCTGCTAAAAACAGGTCAGAAACTGCAACGTGGACTTTTTGCAGGGATTTTTTTGAAATTTTTCTAGCTTTGTCTCAACCTCTATTCAGGGTTGTCTGACCTCCATCTCAACCCTTTTTGGACCTGTACTTGTTATATTTCACTCAAATAAGTGGGAACCTAGCCCCCTAGGGCTTCATTACCCTCCACTTTTTGTAGAAGATTTTTTGCTGTTACAGGTTGTCTGAAATTTCAAAGTCTTCAGCCATCTTTTCAGATCTGATACCTTACCTTCAGATCCACTTCAGATTGGCTTTTTATCCATCCAAATATCCTCATTTGGCTTTTTTTGGGTTTTCCTTTAGGGTTCACTCTGTGTCCCTCCTAGAGATAGCCTTTTTCCACCTCGTTTTCCAACACTTTTTCCTCTGATCTGTTATTGTTTCTACACCAATTTCCAGCAGATTTTGTCCTTTAGATCCCTGTCCCTTCTTACCTTAGATCTATTGACTGTTTTAGTGTGTTTTGATTAGTTTTCACTCACTTATAGACTAATTTTTTAGAGGTCCGCCTCCTTAGGTTTATATTATTTTATTATTAGCTGTTTATTTTCTGTTTTACAGGCTTATATACTATCATTTGTAGGGTATTTACAGCTATACAACACACTTTTATTTTCTCTAAAAATGCTTGGGTTTAAAAATTAAAATTTAAACACTTTACACACATACCCTAAGCGAAAAAGGGCTTGGTTAACACTATGAAGCAAAGACCCTAAAACATTGAAATCAATTGATCCTGCACCTCTCTACCCTTGTTTCGACATTGTAATCGATTGATCTTCCACCTCACTGCCCTTGTCGGTCTTGATTTTCTTTGTGCCGTGTGTGTGTCATCATTGCTCAACCTCCCACGGGCTCTGATTTTCCTTGGGGGGGGCCAACACCTCCTGCATATCTTCCCCTACTGGTAGCACGTATTCAGGATACGGCATGCCTCCTCTTTTTGCCCAACCTCTTGTTTACCACACTGTTACCCAACCTCCTCCATTTGATACCCCTGATTACCAGATCCTCATGAAGAAATCCGATCAACCTTCAACTGTAGACATCAATCTTCAGACTCAGTCCCGTCAGTACAACAAGCCTCCCGCTATGTCTGTCTCCGAGCCGCTTCCTTCGGTTTCTACAGAGCCTCTTTCCACACCTAAGAGTCCCTTGTAGATCCCTCAACCTAGGGTGGAGGTTCATACCAAGATCCCTAAGGGACCACTACATCGAAATGCTGCTTCTCGCAAAGTCACCCATTCGTATAGCATAGTCGATGATTTGGCACAATCACCTGCTGCCATTTCAATGTTGGAACTCCTCCATTTGTGCCCTTCACAACTAAAATTTGTTCTATCTACCGTCGGTGCTGTAGATCCTTCCGACGATCGATTGATTGTATTTGTTGTTGACCGGTCATAGCATCCTCCTCTCCCTACTTCCATCGCTTTCCAAATCCCAGTCAAGATCCGGAATGCTAGTGCATTATTAATGAGGGGGAATCCACCTACATGATGTCCGCTTCGGTTTGGAAACAACTAGGATCTTCCGAGTTGGCTCTTTCCACGATCACTCTCCGAGCATGAGATGGCCATGCCTCCAATCCCATTGGCTTATTCTACAATTTTCCTATCACTCTTGCGGGCAAGACGGTTTTCGTTAACGTAGAAGTCATAGACGCCCCCTTAGATTACAACATTATATTGGGTCGTAGCTACACTTATGCGATGTCTGTTGTCCCTTCCACGGTCCACCACAAGATTTCCTTCCCCCATAATTGAAAGATATTCACCATTGACCAGTTGACATATTACTAACTGAAGTCTCAGACCTCCCCTGAGTCCACTATCTCTTCAGTGGCCAATAAGCAAACCGTCGACCCTTTGACCAGTGTCTCACCCGGCGTCTACAAGGACTCCTCCTTGCTTGGTACATTTCCTGGTCTTCCTCCTCCCATCTCTGATCCCATCTCATCGAATTTTTGCATGATGAAATCGTCTCGAGCTTCTCTCAAGAGGCTCACCTCGGCTAGTCAGCAGCCCCCTCGCCCTCTGCAACTGTCTCCTATCCCTTTGATGAAGCCTTTTGGACCTCCTCCTCCTGGCCTTTTAGCTGGTACTCATGAGCCTCTTTATCCTCCTGGGTCAGTTCCTCCAGGCCTTAACCATTTAGGAGTCGTCCCACCTGTCCATTACCCCTCCGGTCATATACCGTTCCTAGTCCCTCCACCAGGCATATATACGGCACCTGTCATGGCCACCCTCTCTCTTCCTAACTTGACCATTGGGATTCTGGTTTGGTACCTTGATCCTCCAACTGCTACCCTGCCAGGTCAACCTAAACCTTATCTTGCTTTGACCCTGGTTCAACCAGTCCCCCTGACTTCTCTTGTTGTCACTGTGCCTCAGCCACCTCAACAGGAACCGCCTCCTGTTGTGACTGCTTCAGTTAAGAAGTGCAGAGCTCACAAAAGGGCCTCAAAGGACAAAGCCACCCCAACTGACCTTGCACCTCCTTTGCCTCCAAAGCCCTAAACTTTGTGTGATGTCATCGATCATGCCACCCATACTTGTCCCAAGTTGCCCTGCATCAAGCCCATGGTTAATGTCGCGTTCCCTGAGTCTACGGTCCCTGAAACCTCTGCTTCTTCATCGACCGCAACCAAGAACACCAAGAATATTCACACCAAACACCCTTGTGCTTTGTGTGGTCTCCATGGCCATTACTCTCATCATTGTCCCCGCCTTATGCATTACCATGCCACTTTAGAGGTAGTTCCGGAGTACGAGATTGAACATAACCAACCCACTTCTCCCGTACTGGGACAATATGCTACAGGCTAGACTAAGGATTTACCCACTCCTATTAACATTCCTCCCTGATGTCAAAATGACGGATCATGCGGCCACCATATTCTACCTTTCATCATCATTGAGACCCTCGACAAAAGCTCCCTCTGAATATTCTTCTGTTGTTTCGCTTGACCTCCTTTCAGTGATCACCCTGGGCTCAACATCAGTGGATCCTTTATCTGCTTGATCTTATGTCATAGCCCGTGACGATGTGCATGTGAGCCTTTCTTCTCATAATGATGAGTCAGGTAACTTTTTCGCGTCACATGGTCTTTCTTCTTCCCGTCATTCCACCTTCTTTTGCAATGACGACATCATGGAAGTCATGGCCACCCCTGATTTCATCCTTCCTTCCTATACACAAGATGCTATCATTCGTACCTTTGGTGACTTATGTGGCCTGAACTCAAGCTAGACGTCTAGTAGCTCCCACACTTCCCCCTTGCGACAACATGTGGGTAGTATAAATCCTACCCATATCACTCCCTTCGGCAGAGTGTGTTCGATTTCTACTTCGCGCTCAGGTTGCTAGCTTTGTTCTTTATCCTCCCATTTATTGCCTTGCGGAACCTTTCAGAGGGACCCCCCATCCACACCTTATATCAGTTTTGTCGATGGTGCAAGTTGCTACTCCCGGAATTTAGCCTCGGCAAGTTGGGCCATTTTTACCCCCTTGCATACGCTTGTTCTTTTGAACGACATATGCATTGGTACTGCTACCAATAATCAAGCCACATATGATGCAGTACAAGGTTTATTAGCCTATGCCATTTCACATTGCATCCTCCACCTTCATGTTCGTTTAGATTCCCTACTTCTTGTCATGCAATTGAATGGTGTCTATCGTGTGCATAATCCTATCCCTTTCAAAAGATATTTACCAGTGAAGCTTTTGATGCGTGAATTTGAAATCATTACTTTCAGTCATGTACCTAGAGCACAAAATCACTATGTAGATAGCATTGCAAACCATATTCTGGATTGGAATTTAACACACACATTTAGCACAAGAAAATAACGTTAAAATATCAAAACGACGCATATCCATAATATGTGTCGTATAAAATGTTTTGGAGTTCATCAACTCTGATACATATGACATGCCCGTAGCATGTTACAAAAACTCAAAACTGGGGGCACCACATGCCCCTACACACTAATCACTATCCGGAGGATCCCAAGCGAATGGCTCTACCCCTACAGCTCGTAGATCACACATGCCCTATCTGGCCATCGCCATGTGCCGCATGACCCCTAGCCATTCCGAGGGTAAACCAATACATGGCTCTATGTACTGGTCATCTAAGTCTTGCCAGTCGTGCTTCGACAGACTAGTCATAAGCCTCTCACATATATGATGGATTTCCTCCAGAAGGGTTGTCACATCCTCATTTTGTTGCGCCCTTGATCCACTAGATCCTGTGGCCCCCGATACTGTAGGTCGTCCCATGTACCCGGCCGGTTTTACCAGTGCTGTATCTGCATACCAAAAGTGAAAGAATCAGTACCACATACAATATTCTAGAAACTTTACATGCACATAAAATTAGCACTTTGTCACTTACCATCGGGTCCCCATATATGACTAGGAAACAAGGGCAAATTCGAGTCCCCAAAATAACTCATCCCATTATAGGGATAGTCGTCTATGTACAGCGGCATCTGATCCCAATGAACAAAGAAATCAGGACGAAACACTCGTCCAACTGCTACACCTCCTCCTCTACACAATAATCACCCCCACCAGTGCATCCTAGGCTCTCTCGGGCCCCCATCTTGGAGCTGTATGTGAGGTTGAAGTGTCAAGATCTTCTCAAAAAAGAAAGAGCACAAAACTGTACCATATGCACAGTCATGGTTCACTTACCGCTTACATAGATACAACTGTCATTTCAATGATGACAGCATCATCTAGGCCCACCCATAGTAGGTCCCACTCAAAACACTCTCCACAGGCATCATTTTCCCCCCCGGTGATGTGATGAAGTTCCTAGTTTCCCAAGATCTGCAGCACTGCTGCGGCCACAGCACGGGTCTCTAACCTCTCCAAATCCCCGATGGGTATCTGAGTCCCCTTAAATTGGAGAGCTGGATGACAATGGCTCTCTACAAACTCTATGATATTCTGCCCACACAGTAATACTGGCTGAGTATTCCCTACCATCCCAAGTGGTGGGAGACCAGTCAGGAAATATATATCTTGGACCATCAACTCGATCCGGTGCCCCTGCACTATACAGACCTCATGGTCCAGGTCCCAATAGCTAACAATTCAGGCTAATAAGGGCTCCCCATCTCTCATCAAAGTGTTCTCCTCAAACTTTAGAACCCCAAACCTGGCCAAAGCACTACGGACACCCTGATCCACCCAGATCTCTGACCGTAATGCACCCATGTCTCTCTCTCTCTCTCTCTCTAGTTAATCCGTAATTCTGCAATATCTGCACGAAATCATCATATTTTTCAGTATACAGATAGGAAATACTGCTTCTCATCATAAAATCCTAGTGCTCAGCCAAAAAACAGTACAGAAACACCCCTCCCTGATAGGTCGCACTTTTCAGATCTAAACTTGGGATAGGTCACACTTTTCTACCCAAAACTTGCTACCCAGGTCACACTTTTTGCCCCAAAAATTGCAACCTGGTTGTGATGAGGAGTGGGGGGCTATTCGTGAGCCCTAGGGACCTAATATAAACTTTTAATCCATTGAAAAGAAAGAGTAGGGTTAGGCCTCTTACCTACAACTGACGGATCTCTATTCCAATGGTTGGTTTGTCCGCTATGATCTCCACATGATTTAGGGCCTTCTCTCCTCTCTACATTCACCACAGCTCCACATGAAAATGAATGAATTTGGAGGGAAAATGCCTTATTAAAAGAGAAACCCCTATTTTTTCTTTTTCTTGCTACGACCCAACCGTAGCTCCGTTTACCAAACCGTCCACACCGTTGGAAAGCTCTCACCAAGCCTCAAATGGGTATCTATTAGTTTTTGGTTATTTGATACTTCACTGGGACACATTTTCCCAAGAAGCACCACTTCACCCTTCCTCAAAATCGAATTTCTTCACTTGCAACACTCATACCAGGGGCACCATGTTGCCTCCATACTTTTCCATGCTCGTGTCGACTTTCGTCATGAGTTACCATCTTGTCCTCATGCTTTTATGGTCCCCATTGGACCCTTTTCCTGTGTGGCAGCACCATCGAGTCACCCTTGTTTAGAGCATCTGAGTTGAGTCATCATTGCTTTCATGGAGTCTATCCCGAGTCCCTTCGCATCCCGCTATAGTCCTCCATCCTTCATTGCTTGGTCCCTCTCTCGTGTCGCACATTATGGCCTTCAGTCCCACTATCCCCTATCCCTCATGATATTGTGCCAATTACTGCCAGGTCATCCATGCCATTTATTCTATAACAAGGGAAGTTGTTTGTTTGCTACTCAGTCACCCCCATTTCATCATCATCATTGGTGTCAGTCTGTCAGTCACTCTAATAGTTTCTCTCATGACTTAGTTGAGGATCCCTTATTTCCTCACCTATGGCAGACCTCCTTCTGTCTACATCAGCTCATTCATTCCAGAAGATAGTTCTAGAGGGCGGTGTACCTTGGTTCCAGCTTCCACTCTTGTTTGGTTCCTCGGATCAGGAAAAGGGACTCCTCATTTCCCTTTGACTTTATTTTTTCTTAGCTCCAGCTCCTTTTTAGCATGATCGATATCCGTATACTCGATGGTCCAGTGATGTAGCAGTTGACATCGGTGATTCCCAGGTGTGTGTGAGATGTCTCAGCCCTCATGAGGGGGTGGCCCTACAGGTAGCTCCCTACACACTCGGATGACCTCTTCATTACAGCCTTCGATGTAACTCTATACAGTTGATGATGTCGGCCTCAGCCGCTTGCAACGCCTTTTTGTTTGCATGTATCAGCCAGATTTTTAGATCCCTTTCCTATTTTTAGGGGCATCTGGGTTGCATTTATATCGCTTGTACTCAGATATCATTGTACAAGTCCTGGTTGTTATCACAGGCACAATATGTATATGGGATTCATTATCATATTTTTTATCTGGCTCATGTTTATGCCATCATTATGCCATCTCGTGGTTTTCCAGACGCCTTATTGTTTGTATTATTGCCTTAGTGGGCATAGGTATGCCTCCCCCACCACCTATAGTAGGTACTCACTGATCAAAAATACTTTTCACACCTACAATTCACCTCCTCAGGGTCTATTTCTTTCAGCACTTTGGTCTACCTTACAATCCTCTCTCTTTGACTTCCCCATTGTGGTCTAATGATTGAGTTCTTACAACGTACTTCGGTCATACGATTAGCTCCTAACGCTCGCACGCTGGGGGGGAATCTGTTACACCATTTTTTGGTCATCTAATCCATTTTTATTAGATTGACCCAAGTACACCAAGTAAGACCAATTTTACCCCAAGTAAAATCGCATTCACTATGAAAAATAACTTAGTAAACCACCTTTATTAAGTTTTTTATGGTCTAAACAGGAAACCCCATGGGGAAACATTAAATAAATCCATATTTGTTTGACTTTTCCTCAAGGAATAACTAGTTAAACAAAAATTTAATTAATATTCCTCGTTATATTTAACCCAAAACAAGGAAATTAATTAGACAAATCATTATTTATCTTATTATTTTCTAAGAATAACTATTTAAACATTACTTAAATAATATTCTTTGTTAAATATGACTACATATCCCTTAAATCATTAAATTAATCATTATTTATTTGATTATTACTCAACCATATCCTTAAAATGATAAATAAATCATTTATTTATTTATTATTACTTAATCACATCCTTAAAATGATAAATAAATCATTTATTTATTTATTATTTACAAACAAGGGGATTTGAATCAAGTCAAATTCCATTTCCCTCCAACAAATATAATAAAATATTCCATAAAAGTTGGATCCTCATTTGGTTAATAATATTTTAACTATGCACCAATATCTAGACTAACTCAATATTTTGTTATAAATAGAAGGTTTTTCCCATTCATTTGTCACCTTTTGTTGCCTAAATATCACTTTGGATCTCAACTCTTGGTCTGGCTATTGATCCACCATCATAGCCATACTTTTCCATTTTTTGTCTGGGTTTTCTACACCATCAAGAGAGAGGAATTCTAAATCTAAAGAGCTGAGGAATTACAAGAACCCATCCCATTGAGGAGAACCGAGAACACCCTCTTGTGTTTTCCTCCCAGGTGCCATTAATACAAAATTCATTTGATATATTATTGTCTTGTCTATTTGATACATGGAGTAAATCGTGTTTTTTCTACTGTTTAATGTGTTCTAATGCATAGATTTAGATTTTTGCAGCATTTATCTTGATCACCTAACTGCAGATCTGAAGATATTAGTGGTCATTTCTGTTGTTAGGGCTATTTGTTATGCGCAGCTAAAGTGGTTTTTTTTTGTACACTTGGAATTAAGATTCATACTAACATAGGGTATTAAAAGAAATAATATTAATCAATTTAATGGTTTCAACAACCTTTTTTTGTGATTTTTTAAAATCTTAGCTTAAGTTTAGAAAGAGATTAATAAGTTGCATAATATTTTATTTTACGAATTATTTTGATAACATAGGTTGATTCATTAGTCAATAAATAAATTACCAACAATATAGGAATCATATATTTGACTCGATATTTTGAGAACATAACTATCAAGTTCATTTATTAGTTTTCGATTCACTAGTTAATAAAGCAATCGTCCACATTATAAGACTTATATTGAGAAACGAAGAGTGGGACTTATTCCTTAACAACCTAAGGTTATTAATATCAAAAAAGTTAACATTCTAATTATTAGGCACTTTTTCATCAAATTCCCTCATTGGATAAGCAGTCTCAATATTTATTTATTTATTTTTGTGGAAAATCAGGGTGGGTCCACCTAAAGGGACCACACCCCTTAAAAAAATTAATTTGAGCCTCACCCCAAGAGTATCGAGGAGAATTGAACCCGTGACCTCCCATTATCAAGCTTCTTTAGTAACAGTACCTCGACATGAACTCTCATTTCCATAGAAAAATTTAAGGATGCTCCATCTCTTAAACCCATCTTTAAAGGATTCATTTTGTAGCCACTCCTCCCACATTTACTCTCCTTAGTTGGCTTGTCAGGGTAAACATGATTTGAGGGCTACTATGACATGACTCGGCCTCCTAGGTCCCATTAAGGAAGTAGGGTCGACTACTGACAACAAATTGACCTTTCACAACATCCTATAGGGACCACAATGCACTCAAGGGTTGAGAAATCATCCTAGGTAGCCAAAACCTAAGCTAGACCCCTCCTTATCTACCCTAGGCCCTAAAATACACCCACATCAAGGCCTCCATGCATTTGGAAGCCTCCAATCGTATGCACAAGCTTTTATCCATGCGATTGCAACCCAAACTTCCCAGTTAGGAGCATGCGGTCCCATATTCTTAGCCTAAATTCTAGGTCAGCCTCCAGACCACTTCCTAGAACTTCATGTAACTTCTCATATGCATAAATGACATAAAAAAAATTATAACTTGAGTCATATACTTGACCTAACCAAACCTAACCATGACATTCAATTGGTCAAACATATTGAGAACATGTAATCTGCAGGTCATGAATGCATATACGAACCTATGGTTCTGATACTTATCTTAGAATCATCAAGAAGGTATAATGCCCTTTTATAATAGTTACAACAACATTAGTTAGGTCATGCATTCATTAACCATTCCTCAAGAAATTAGAAACATCAAGAAACTAGAACCTATTATGGAACCATGCTTATAACCCACATATAACTAGAATAATAAAAATAGTAGAACAACCATCAAAGTCACATAATAACAAGTACAAATACTCATGACATACCAGAGGAAAATAGCTCTTATTAACATATTCAAAATGAAACCCGAGGGAATTAATTATTTGAATGCTAACGACACAGTATATGCAACAGAAATCACATAACCTGCTGCTACATCATAGGTTTAATCAATGGACACACAGACTACTGTAACAACAATTGAAATAGATTGTAGAATTAAAAGACATTCATAGCAATTTAGGAATTATATGGGAACAACAATAAAAAAACCAACTAAACATGAAACCAATGAAAAGAAAGGTAACGCATCACCTAATCAGAAGAGTGGGCCCAATTCTCTGATCAGGGTTGCGGCAAGCTCACAAATTACAGGTGAAACAATAGAGTGTTGTGAATTCGATTAATTGAAAAATATATTGTTACAAAATCTGTATGTAATGGGCTTAACCCCGATTCACAGCCCATAGGCCCTCTTTATACAATTGTTCAAGAAATCGTAGATTTCCTCCAACAAATACATATCTACAATTATACAATTCGTTGCAACATCAACCTAATTGCCAAAAGGAAACTATGAAAAATCATGAAATGTTGCTGGGGTGAAACAGAGTCTATTGCGCTATAGCAGCAAGTGAAGGTAACACTGAAAATTAGGAGCCGCTCCACAACTCACAACTGTAACCTTCCCGCTTTTGTCAAATCTGTAAAAATATCGAAGTTAACATTTGTAAAAGGTAAAACCTCCCTGACTATTACTTCATTAATCAAATATCCCATGTAAAATAAGAGAAAGGGGTAAAACAAGAGATAGGCCCCAACTGGTCTATCTGCATGTCCTCATGTAGTTCTTTGTCTCCTCAGGTCTAGGTTGGATTCACTGTGACTGGCATGAAGCTGTGTGAGATCATATTCTTCGACCATTTCCATCCTAGGGGGTTTATAACCTTCTGTCAAAACAACATCCTTCCACCAATCTAGGTCAACTTTTTATGCAGGAGTATATTTCTTGGCTGGAAACCAAATAAGGGGAAACTGAAACCCCAGCCCCATCAATCTAACCCCACAGGTCTGAATGCATGCTACAAAATGTGGCATCCTCTCTAGAGCCCATGCAAAGTTAGGTGCCCCAAATGGTTCTCGTCCTCTGACGGTTGAGTATGAAAACATCCATCTTCTTTGAAAAATGTCCAGCACTTCCTTACAGAACATTTTTTTAATGTTCCAGATTTGAAACTGCTCATGAATCTGGCAAATGAAAATCGTTTTTCAAGAAAACATTAACAATCAACAACTGGGTCTATTCCAGAGATTGACTGTAGGGTAATTTATTGGATATGTCACCTCTGAAAACAGGGTGAGATCCAAATGCTAGCTGGCCCACTAGCAGACTCTTTCTATAGAAATATGTTGAGAGCTAATATTCTCAAGAGGGATTACTCAGCAAGCCAAGCCTGAAAAACGCATTTTTCAAAGATGGGTGCTCCAAAAAATAATATCAACTCTTGTATCCCTTAGATATAATAATATAAAACCAAATTCCAAGAGGATATCAGAAAAAAATCAGACTAGGTGGGTTAAACAGTTCTCCCACACCTAGCTTGCCTTGAAAACTGCCCAACTAAGGGACTGTAGCAACATAGAAATTGTATAACGGTCTTAAAATGATGAATAAGATTCAAAAAAAGTGAAATAGACATGAATACACATCTTCAACTTACATAAATAACTTATACAATGTTTTATGAACCAAAGGGTGGGGAAAAGTGAATATTTAGGCCCTAAAATGAGTATAATCAGAGATATACGTAAAAATAAGGTGGGAAAGTGGTTGGATATGATATCTATGGTTATGAGGGACTCCCATGTATAATTTAAGCAAAATAAAATAATATTTTATGTGTTAAACAGTTCCTCCTTCCCGACTAGTCAAGAAAAACACCCAATCCCCATGACTTTGAATATGCAGAATTTATTGAAACTCAGGAAGCATGATTTTATGAAGGTGATACATGAAAAATTATATATATATCATTAAATCAGACCCATAATGTTACTCATGCAATAGAAGAGAAAGAATGAAGACTTTAATGAAGAAAAACCCTCCTTAAGAGGTGCTGCAACAATTGTATTTCACTATAAAACCCTCACAGCGTTATTTTCTGAAGCATACAGTAGATTTAGGTTAAAAATCAGATATATAACAGATAATTGTACCAAATTTTAGATCTATATGAGATCCATACACTAGATTGTCCCTATTTTACATACCGCTTGGGGTTTTCAGCAGAAAATGGAATACATGGAGTAGATCTAACTTCTTATGCAGTAGATCTGTAGATTTACTACAAAATTTCTGAATATGAAATTATTATGAATATATCAGATCTGGAAGTTACATAGATTGGTTGGCCAATCCATGGATCACCACAGTGAGGGAACTTCCCGACATCGGAGATCTCTCTCCCAAGAGATTGTTGAAACACCCTGCAAATCCTCCTTTGCAAATAATGCAGTCTAGGAAGATGGACTACGCTATAGGCTTAGAAATATGTAATGGCCTGATGCCAAGATATGAAATGAAGTTCCAATCATCCAATACAGTCCTTCCAATGGATTAGAACCCTCCTCCTCTGGAAAGAAGTACTGAAATGCCTTAGATCTGAAAGGATTTAAGCTCCACTTGCTGCAACTTTAAAAAGCAAGCAAAACCTCAATGGATCTGCGCTGCTATTGGAAGTAGAATCTTGGACAAAATTCTGGATAGTGGATAAAGTTGAACATCCTCCTCCAAGGAGTTACTCCATGGAAGGAGAGAGGATTCCTAAACAGGAAATCTTCTTCCCTTTGGCTAAGAAGCCAAGAGAACTTGAGTTGCTCAAGCAACTTCTAAAATCATCAACAACCTTTTCTTTGAGCCTTCTCCTTCCTTTTATAAGATGAGGATGGGCACAACCCTAAAACACTTTCAAAACTTAAGCCCCTTTCTCATGTGCAACCTCCATCTAGATCTACGCTGGCCAATAAGGAGAGGCATTGCACTTAGATAGCACTGTTGATAAGGTCTTGTTGACCCAGTCAATTGTCACAAACCCTTTTCACACATACGGGTTTCATTAAAGCAGCCCTGATTTAACCTTGTTCATATTGGGCATTTATTTATTCCATGGATTTTTTTGCATTTTATTGATCTCCCTTACCACTTTATTCCTTATACAAAGTAAACAATACAAAAATGAATATTCCTATTAAATTAGGAATATTACAGTCCTCCCCCTTCAAAATGTTGCTTGTCCTCAAGCAACTGCAAGGTAGGACAAAAAATTTCCTCCTCCTTTTCCTTGTGGCCTCATCAATGGATCCCACCATGGCTGAAAATGGTATGCAATAAATCTATCCTCCCATGATTTCCTCCAAGTGTAAAAGAGCAAGTGTACATTGTGAGAAAATGGAGGGTACAAGTGGTGATCTCCCTGCTGATCAATGGCCTCCTCAAGGTAGGAGTGATGATGAACATGGGGACTTTTATTCCCATTGAGTGACTTCCACACCCATGCTATCATCCAAATGGAGTGAGCTATGCTAAGTAGCTCATATAATTGGTCAACCCCCGGTTTCTGCAATGTAGTGGGGCTGCATGGAGAGATTGTGTTCCCCCTTTTCATATGTTTCCCTCTCCACTCATGAAAAGGATGGAGCTGTTTGTGTCCTTGGGCTGAAATGATATGGCCTCCAAGAATGGCCCAAGCTACTCCACCAAATGTTTTAGCCATGAATTGCCTCTTCAATTTCTCCATGTGGTTTTCCCCACAAGAAGAGGAAAGTAGCAATGTAGCAATCATGGTTTGCCCATGGTGTCTCCTGCAATATAAAACATGTAAAATGGGGAGAATCATGCTTCTAATGGGTTGTCCCAATATATATAGCACTCTCAAGTTAGTGCTTCCTATGAATGTACAAACATCAGCAATACAAGGAAGCAATATGCCATGAAAACAAGTTTCCCATTGACAACTAGAGAGTGGGTCACTGCTCTTCTCATGGGACCAACGCAGTGTACCTCCTTCTTGCTTCAAAAAAGAAATTAACAAGTGCTTTTCCAGCCAATTTTTTTCTGCCACAATCATATCATAAGATGGAAACATGAATATACAATTTGGTGTCAAAGATGCACCCCAAAATCATGTGGCCTCTTCCACAAACCACCATAAGATTGGCCAATCTCGCTGCTACAAATTGCTGCAAGTACATCCTCATATGATATGCAAGAAGGAACAATTCCCCTTGATACATCATGTTGCTCAACAAGGAAAAGAAGTAATTACAAAATATGAAATTATACCTTCTCCCTCATGCACTTGAGCTCTTGAGCTGAAATGGCTCGACTGGAAATTCTCCCTCACTTCCAATGAGTAGGGAAGTGGTTGTGAGATCATCTCCCTCATCAATCGGGGCATCTCTCCATATGTTGATATATGTCATGTTGAATTCCCTCCCATGTGCACTTCTCTAGCCAAGCAAGGTATGCATCCAAGCGCATAACTAGGAAGTCTCAATCTCTCCTCCTCATAGACATCGCTGGTGTTCTGCAATATGGTGCTCCATCACACTGCTGCCTACTACCTTGACATCCCCTCATGCCAAAGTCATCCTCCAAGTTTCTGCCATGCCATCATGCAGCTACTCATGCTCAAATAGAAATGATGCTCTCTGAAAATGAGCCTCCCATGAGAGACTATCACCTCCAAAGAATCTCCCGATCCTGGGCAATGTAAGCATGAGTGGCCTCCATCTACTCCCAAGCATGAAAGATTTCTTCCCCAAAGGAAGTAACCTCTCTCTCACCAAATCCATGGAGCAACCATCCTGCATCATGAAGATGCTATCCTCCATCCATACAGCAACTCTATCTGCGCAGTAATGCTGATGATAATGGGTGGTACTGAAAATGAGAGTGTATCCCTCCTCCTTGTGCTCATCCCCAAACTCACTGCGCTGTGCTGGACTCCTCCAATGTCTCCACCCCTCTGAAATCCAAGAGTGGTGAAACAGAAAGCATGATGCCTCTCATCATCTCTATATCATGTGGCCTCCCAAGTGGAAAGCCTCAAAAAGTGAGACATCAAGATAGGAAGTGGACTGTGTATATGAGAGGAATGAAAGGTTCCCCCTCTCTCTACTGTGCAGTGCAGTCCTTCTCCTATGTACAAAAATCCTCCTCAAAAGATGAGGGTGCATGCTCATTCCCCCAGAATGTTGATCCTCCTTCTCCTCTTCTCCCTCTAATGGTACATCGCTGGTATTCCTTCTCTACTCATCCCCTTTGGAAATGTGGAATGGAGTTTGTTTCATGGCTCCCTCCAAATCATGCAAAGTGTTTGTTTTTATGATGCCAACACATGAGGGCTTCTCATCAACTCTCCTCACTAATTATTTAGTGAATCCCTCATAGGTTTTTACATTTGCATGATAATATGAAACAGAAACTTGAAAGCACCGATCATAGGCCATACCTTTGAGATGTAGTGGTGCTTCCTCCATTCTTCTTGCAATGCACATGTGCAATAGACTGCGTTGTGGATCTGCATGTGAGACTGAATGCTCACACCCCTCAAGTGAATAACTAGGGCTTGCTTCATCAACAAACCCCCTTCAGGAAATTTCTGCAATTCTCCCTTTTCTATCTCCTTGAGATCTTCTATGATACCCTCCAAAGTCTGGAAAAGAAGAAGGGAGGTCTTCTCTTCTTTCATTCTTCCTCCTCCTGTTAGGTCCCTATATTACTAGTATAGTCCCTTATTTTTATTAGTGTAACCCATTTATTGTTATTATTGTACCCTTGTAACCCCCATTTTGTTATTATTGTGCCCTTAAATTATTATTGTAAGGTCGGCTAGGATTACATTGTGGCCCACTAGGATTACATTATGGCCGCATGGACTCCTATATATAGAAAGGAGGTTTTATAAATTGTATCATCCAAGAATTGTTCATTTATGTAATGCATTGGAGGTTTTCCCCTCGAAGTGGCTTATTTTTAAGGCGTTGATATCACTTTTCCTCTATTTTTGGAGCTGGTTACACAACATTTGGTATCAGAGCTTTGGATTCTAGGGTTTCGCTGTTCCAAAAAGGTCATTGTGGAATTTTCGCTATAAATTTTTTTCTACAAAGTTTCAAAAGCTGAAATTTTTAGGTTGCGAAGCCGAAATCCTGAGGAAGATTGTCTAAAAATTTTAGAGCTTGGTTCGCAACATTTTCGGAGATATGATCTGTGGAAGTTAGGTCTTTTTTCAGGCTCCTAAATAGATCATCGTGGCATTTGCACTATAAATTTTTTATATGAAGGTTCAAAATCTGAAATTTTTAGGGTGCAAAGCTGAAATCCTGAGGAAACACGTCGCAAAATTTCAGAGCTTGGTTCGCAATATTTTTGGAGATATGATCTGTGGAATGTAGTGCTTTTTTAGGCTCCCGAATTTCATCACAAAGAGGTGATCGTGGGAAAATTTCAATAACTCTCTCTCTGAGCATTAGATTGGAGTGTCATAAAAAGTGGTCACAAGTACACGGACTGTAGTTTCTTGGCTATAAATTTCAAAGGCGAAGGACGAAACAGTGACATGTGGAAAGTCGTACAAGTTCGCTCTACTGAACCAGTCCATAATTAGGTCATTGTGGGAGATTCGACATAACTTTGTCTTGAGAATCCAAATTAGGTCAGACCTATGGCATTCAAAATAGAACTCAAAGGGATACTTCAATGCTGAATTTCTAATATTTAAGAGCCGTAATCACAGAGATAATCCAATTTCAATATCGAGCTCCTCAAAAGCAAGAAAAAGGTGTGTTTTTTTTTTTCCGAATTGCATAAGTCTTGTTTGAAGAATCAATTTGAATTGATTCCAAGGGAATATTGTAGAATAGATATCAGTATTGGGTTCTAAAATATTCCCCATAAAAATAATTCAACACCCATAATTTTATTCATTATAAGGTAGCCAAGGAATTAAATTGTTTCCTCTACCCAGCACGAGAATGTCAAGTGATGGTTGCAAATGGAGGAACTATAAATTGCTCTGGAAAATGCCATAATATCAAGCTAACCATGGGGGAATATGTATTGACTAGTCCAATGCTTTCCATTCCTATGGGAGGTGCTGATGTTGTACTAGGAGTACAATGGTTGCAATCTTTGGGGACAGTAGCTTTTAATTTTCAAGAACTTTTCTTGAAATTTTTTTCAGAAGGAAAGGAAGTCGAATTACGGGGTATTGCAGGGAAGCCGGGAAAGATAATAATCTCTAATGTCATGAAAAAGCTTCTAAAGAAAGAACAACGAGGTGTAATTGCACAATTATGCTCACTAGAAGTTCCAACATCAAAATCATCTATTTTTGCAGATCTCCAAAAATTCTTGGACAATCATTCCAAGGTGTTTGAAACTCCCAAAGGACTCCCACCTATTCGTGATCATGATCATTCTATTCATTTGATTCTAGGAAGTGTTCCTCCAAACATCAGGCCTTATAGATATCCTTACTTCCAAAAGAGTGAAATTGAACGTATGATTGCAGAAATGTTAGAGGCGGGTATAATTCAACCTAGTCAAAGTTCTTTCTCTGCTTCTGTAGTATTGGTACACAAGAAGGATGGATCATGGCGAATGTGTCCGGATTATAGGGAGCTCAATAAGCTCACCATTAAAGGTAAATTTCCCATTCCTGTGATTGATGAATTATTGGATGAATTACATGGAGCAATTTATTTTACCAAGTTGGATCTTCGTTCAGGATATCATCAAATTAGAATGAAGACTGAAGATATTCCAAAAACAGCATTTCGAACTCATGAGGTCATTATGAATTTTTGGTCATGCCTTTTGGCCTTACCAATGCACCTTCTACATTTCAAGGGTTGATGAATTCCATTTTCAAACCCTTCCTTAGAAAATTTGTGCTAGTATTTTTTGATGATATACTAATCTACAGCAGGTCTTGGAAGGATCATGTTGAACATGTTGACAGGGTGCTCAAACTATTGCAGGAGAAACAATTATATGAAAAAAATCCAAATGTTTCTTTGGAGTACAAGAGGTGGAATATCTGGGTCATATTGTATCTCACGAGGGTGTTAAAGTAGACCCTAACAAAATTAAAGCCATTAAGGAATGGAAAGTCCCCACAACCATAAAGCGGTTGCGAGGATTTCTCGGGTTAACAGGGTATTATCGCAAGTTTGTTAAGAATTATGGGAGAATAGCAGCACCTCTAACAACATTATTGAAGAAAGATGCATTTTCATGGACTCCTGAAGCAACTAAGGCCTTTGAACATCTTAAAGAGGCAATGTGCCTAGCACCGGTCTTAGCTACGCCGGACTTCACAAAAACCTTTATTGTGGAATGTGATGCCTCAGGAAATGGAATTGGTGCAGTTTTAATGCAGGAAGGAAGACCCATTGCTTTTGAAAGTCATCCAATCAAAGGAAAGTATATACAGAAACCTATTTATGAGAAGGAAATGTTAGCAATACTACATGCACTAAAGAAATGGCGAACTTACCTAATGGGAAGACACTTCAAGGTAAAAACCGATCATGATAGTCTTAAACACTTTTTGGAAGAAAGACTATCGTCAGAAGAGCAGCAAAAATGGGTCACAAAGATGTTGGGTTATGACTTTGAAATAATCTACAAAAAAGGAAAGCTTAATGTTGTTTCAGATGCACTCTCAAGAAAGAATGAAGAGGTGGAAGCATTGCTTTGTGCCATTTCTATTATCCAACCGGATTGGATAACCGAAGCAAGAGAGGAATGGAAGAAGGACAAAGATGTATGGACACTCATTCAAAAGTTGCAGCAAGATCCTAGTACATCTGATACATTTAGTTGGAAAAATGATTCCTTATGGTACAAAGATCGCTTATATCTTTGTAAGAATTCCCAACTAAAACAAAAGATTCTTCTGGAATTGGACACTTCTCCTTTAGGAGGACACTCAGGATTTTTAAAAACTTACCACGGGGTGAAGAAAGAATTTTTTTGGGATGGCCTTAAATCTGATATTCAAAAGTTTGTGGCGGAATGTTTGGTTTGCCAGCAGAATAAAGTGGAGACAATTAAGACCCCGGGACTTCTACAACCTTTATCCATTCCAAGTCAACGTTGGGCGGAGATTTCAATGGATTTTATCACAGGTTTACCAAAGTCCGAAGGCAAGAATGTCATCATGGTGGTAGTTGATAGACTTACCAAGTATGCACACTTTTGTGCATTATCTCATCCATTTAAAGCAAGTACAGTTGCTACTACATTTATGGATATGATTCAAAAGCTACATGGAAACCCAAGGGTTATTGTGAGTGACAGAGATCCCATTTTTTCTGGAAATTTTTGGATGGAGTTATTTTCTTGTTTGGGTACTCAATTAGCTCATAGCTCATCTTATCATCCTCAATCTGATGGTCAAACTGAGATAGTAAATAAATGTTTGGAAGGATAGCTTCGTTGTTTTGTATCTGATAAACAAACACAATGGGTCAAGTGGTTACCTCTTGCTGAATGGTGGTATAACACTTCCTTCCATACTGCAGCAAAAATGACCCCATTTATGGCACTTTATGGATATCATCCACTATCCATCACATCATATTTAAGGGAAAATTTGAAGGTTCAAGCGGTGGAAGATCACATCGAGCATCAACAAGAAGTTCTCCAACTCTTAAAGGATAACCTGAATTTGGCACAAAATCGAATGAAACAACAGGCAGATCAACATCGCAGCGAGAGAAGTTTTGATGTAGGAGATTGGGTATTTTACGGCTACAACCATACAAACAAATGTCCCTCAAGCAAGCTAAGAAGGATAATAAATTATCGCCAAAGTACTATGGTCCTTACAAGGTGTTGCAAAAGATTGGTACAATGGCATACAAATTGGAGCTTCCTGATTCTTCGCGAGTGCATCCAGTTTTCCATGTTTCATGCTTAAAGAAGGTTATGGGTGAAAATCTTCCAGTTCAAACAATATTGCCAGAACTTGATGAGGAAGGAAAAATCATATTGGAACCTGAAGCGGTCACGGAAACAAGAACTCGACAGCTACGGAATCGATCAATTTCAGAGTATATCATCAAGTGGAAGAACTTACCCACTGAAGATTCTACATGGGAGGATGAGAATTTTATACAGAAGCACCCAGAGCTACTCAAGCGTTGAGGACAACACTTTTTTGAAGGAGAGGGGCATGTTAGGTCCCTATATTACCAGTATAGTCCCTTATTGTTATTAGTGTAACCCCTTTATTGTTATTATTGTACTCTTGTAACCCCCATTTTGTTATTATTGTGCCCTTAAATTATTATTGTTAGGTCAGCTAGGATTACATTGTGGCCCACTAGGATTAAATTATGGCCACATGGTCTCCTATATATAGAAAGGAGGTTTTGTAAATTGTATCATCCAAGAATTGTTCATTTATGTAATGTATTGGAGGTTTCCCCCTCGAAGTGGCTTATTTCTAAGGCATTGATATCTCTTTTCTTCTATTTTTGGAGCTGGTTACACAACACCTCCTCTTTCTCTTGCCAAGAAAGGAGGCATGTTATAGCGCTGAAGATCAAGTTGTGAAGCTGATTGCTCACACACATTGTAATGAATGTTGGGGCTTCTAAGATCAGAGGGATCTCCATGATCTCCCTTCTCCATCCCCTGGATTTCTTCTTTCAGTAGATGAAGAGTTTCTGAAAACTCTTCTCTCTGTAATCTTTCAGGAAAGGGGGTTCAGGCCCTTCTCCTTTGTGTCTTCAATGCAACCAAAATTCTCCATCAGATTTATCTTTCTTCTTATATTTTCTTCTTTGATAGCTTGATCTAACAGGCTGTTCCAGAGATTATGCTTTGATACCACTGTAATGTTCCAGATTTGAAACTGCTCATGAATCCGGCAAATGAAAATCCGTTTTCAAGAAAACATTAACAATCAACAACTGGGTCTATTCTAGAGATTGACTGCAGGGGAATTTACTGGATATGTCACCTTTGAAAAGAGGGTGAGATCCAGAGGCTATCTGGCCCACTGGCAGACTCTGTCTATAGAACTATGTCGAGAGCTAATATTCTCAAGAGGGATTGCTCAGCAAACCAAGCCTGAAAAACGCATTTTTTAGATATGGGTGCTCCAGAAACTAATATAAACTCTTGGATCCCTTAGATATGATAATATAAAACCCAATTCCAAGAGGAGATCAGAAACAAATCAGACGAGGTGGATTAAAAATTTCTCCCACACCTAGCTTGCCTTGAAAACTACCCAACTAAGGGACTGCAGCAATATAGAAACTGTATAACGGTATTAAACTGATGAATAAGCTTCAAAAAAAGTGCAATATACAGGAATACACATCTTGAACTTAAAAAAATAACTTATACAATGTTTTATGAACCAAAGGGTGGGGAAAAGTGAAGATTTAGGCCCTAAAACGAGTATAATTAGAGATCTGCGTAAAAATAAGGTGGGAAAGTGATTGGATCTGATAGATAGAGTTATGAGGGACTCCCATTTCTAATTTCAGAAAAAAAAAAATATTTTCTATGTTAAACAATTCCTCCTTCCCGACTAGTCAAGAAAAACACCCAATCCCCATGACTTTGAATATGCAGAATTTACTGAAACTCGGGCAGCATGATTTTCTGAAGGTGATACATGAAACATGATATATAAAACAGTAAATCAGACCCATAAGGTTACTCATGCAATAGAAGAGAAATAATGAAGACTTTAATGAAGAAAACCCATCCTTAAGAGGTGCTGCAACAATTGTATTTCACTGTAAAACCCCCACAACGTCATTTTCTGAAGCACACAACAGATTTAGGTTACAAATAAGATCTATAATAGATAATTTTACCAAATTTCGGATCTATATGAGATCCATACACTATATTGTCCCTATTTTACACACCCCTTGGGCTTTTCAGTAGAAAATGGAATACATGGAGTAGATCTGACTTCTTATGCAGCAGATCTACAGATTTACTGGAGAGTTTCTGAAGATGAAATTATTATGAATAGATTATATCTGGAAGTTACATGGATTGGTTGGCCAATCCATGGATCACCACAGTGAGGGAACTTCCTGACACTGGAGATCTCTCTCCCAAGAGATTGCTGAAACACCCTGCAACTCCTCCTTTGCAAATAAAGCAGTCTAGGAAGATGGAATATGTTGTAGACTTAGAAATATGTAATGGCCTAATTCCAAGATCTGAAATGAAGTTCCAATCATCCAATAAAAACCTTCCAATGGATTAGAACCCTCCTTCGTTGGAAAGAAGTACTGAAATGCCTTAGATCTGAAAGGATCTAAGCTCCACTTGCTACAGCTTTCAAAATAAAGCAAACCCTCAATGGATTTTTCCTACTATTAGAAGTATAAGCTTGGCCAAAATTATGGATAGTGGAAAAAGCTGAACATCCTCCTCCAAGGAGCTACTCCATGGAAGGAGAGAGGATTCCTAAATAGGAAATCCTCTTCCCTTTGGCTAAGCAGCCAAGAGAACTCGGGTTGCTCAAGCAACTTCCAAAATAATCAACAACCTTTGCTTTGAGCTTTCTCCTTCCTTTTATAAGATGAGGATGGGCACAACCCTAAACCACTTTCAAAACTTAAGCCCCTTTCACATGTGCAACCTCCATCTAGATTTGCGCTGGCCAATAAGGAGATACATTGCACTTAGATAGCGTTGTTGATAATGTCTTGTTGACCTAGTCAATTTTCACAAACCCTTTTCACACATAAGGGTTTCATTAAAGCAGCCCTGATTTAACCTTTTTCATATTGGGTATTTAATTATTCCATGGAGTTTTTTGCATTTTATTGATCTCCCTTACCACTTTATTCCTTATACAAAGTAAAAAATACAAAAATGAATATTCCTATTAAATTAGGAATATTACAATTGTAATCTGTCTGATACATAGGTCATCACACCATTTCTGGGTTGGAAATATGTGTTCTTTATGCCCCTCAATCTATAGGAATGTGTAATGCTTGTTATAAATGTTTGATGACTGGCCATTCTCCTTCCTCATCATTAGCGGCCTTATGACTTGGTTCTCTTCAAACGTATCACAAGCCCTTCTCCATTTAATCTGATTGATGGTATAGGAGGTAAAATCTCTTAAATGAATGTCCCCCACTAACGGAATGGGGTTAAAATACTGATCATGCCTCAATAAGTACCCATGCAAGTAGAGCTTGCACATTAAGTGTTGTCCTATGATATCATGAATTTTTAAGATATAGAGAAATTTAATGGGGTCCTCAATCTCGTGCCAAATCTCCTTATATATAATTTCAAGACAAAAGAAAAGAAATTTTTCATGAAGGAATAAGGCATAGCTATGTGCAGGAGGTTTACAGGCCATTACCTGTTGTGCCAGGGAGAACATCTTCTCCTTATCTGATTGCAGCAGCTGCACTTGTTCTTCCAATTCTTCTATTCAAGCCTTCTATTTATCTTGGTTCATCCGCGCCTTATCTAACTGTTATATGTATCTTGTGATGATCCTGGTAGCCTGTTCTCGAACCCACATTGTTTCTTTCTTATGGTCACTTGCAGCAGACTGAAACTTTTGGATCTCAGCGACCAAGAAAAATTCTTGGCCTTCAAACAACTCTTCAATCGGGTCAGTCTGTGTAGCTGTGGAGGAGACCTCAATTTTTGGCTTTACTACCCTCCATTTGTAGATTTTTACCTTCTTTTTAAACCAGGAAACTTGCCTCTTCAACTCCCAAACCTCCCTCTTCAATCTCATGGTTTCACTGAACTGCAGCTGATACCTCTTCTTAAGAGGTAATCTTCTTTTCTCATAGTGTTCAATCCATTCCTGTTTGACAATAAATTCATTTTATGGGCCTATAACAGGCTCAGGAGGTGGCGGAATGCTACCGGTATTATCAATTGATTCTTCTGTTAGGTCTTTCTAGCTGGACTCCGTATCTTTAGGGGCTTCTCCCTCTATATTCACTTCAGGGACTTTTTCCATATGGTCAGCATTTCCATCGATCGCTCTATGTTTCGGTGTTTCCGCAGGAACCTCATCTTCTTTGTGATTCTCTGAGTGTTCCAACAAAGATTCAACAATGACTGGGCTGCTATTGGCTATGTCCTCTCCTAGGTCAATAGATTTAAGCACAGGTGGGACAGCTACTTCCTCCATTAATCATTTGGGAGAGTGGAATCCCCTCCCCCCTCTAGGCATCAAATACTGGAACGAAGAACGGGGGATAGCTTCATCATCCTTATTTCCAACTTGAGCCAGAGTTTCATGCATTACTACCTTAGTTGAGGTCGATGCTGGTTCTTGTGGGGCAACATCGATTCCGAAGCTTGTTTCCCTTTTGTCCTCTCGCTCTTTGTTCATAATTTCTTCTTCTAAGGTCGATACTGGTTCTTGTGGGACAGTATCGACCCCGCGAGTTATTCCTCCTCTATATTCCTATTCTTTATGGATTTCTTCTTCTTCCACAGTCAATACTATTCCTTAAGGGATAACATCGATTTCGCAGGCTGACTCCTCCCTATTTCCCTGTTCTAGCCGAATCGGGGGTGGTTCTTGTGTAGCACCCCCACTTGTTTCAACATCCATATCTTCTTGGGCAAGTGATGTTGTTTCTTACAAAATAGCATCACTTCCCATTCATCTTTCTAACATTCCACTTCCCTGTTTTTCATTCACAAAATTTGACGACTGTATGACAGTCTCGACCTCATGCACTATATCCATAATTATTTCATATCTGGGTTCCTTGGGCGAGACTGGTTCTTGTGTGGCAGCCTTAGCCGTGTCGCCAGCTGTCTCCTCCATTCCCATTTCTTCAGGTTCTTCCTAATCAACTTCCATTTCTACTTCTTCGGGTTCCTCCTGATCAACCTCCATTTCCATTTGCTCGAGTTCCTCTTGATCAATTTCCTCTGAATGTTCTTCTTCTGCTAAACCATCTAGATAGACTGGTTCCTCTACTCTAGCAACAATAATGGCTGCTATCTCTTCTTCTGAGGATCCACATAGTTCTGCCCAAGAGACCCAAAAAATTTTAATTGCATGCATGACCAGTAAACACACCAATCCATGGTTGGAGAGCACTACCGGCATCCGGCGCGAACGACGAGTGGACTGTGCCATGTGCTGCAACTGTTTTAATAGGAAGAAGGGCATATTTAAGGAATGCACCTGGGCCTGTGGAAATCAAAGGTAATTTAGAATTTTAAAATGGTGTTTAAACATATTTATGGCCCGGCCCTCGCAGGTTATATGCTTCATTACAACACCTGCAACTTCGTTCCATGGATACGGCATAGACTTGCACTCATATCCTCTGCCCATTTGAACGATGCTTTATCTTTCTTATAAGAATAATTCGGGAAACTCCAGGGGAGAAACTCTCTGAGAAAACCATTGCTTCCCTTGTTGTCTCAGCCCACTAACTTCTGCAATTATCTCTTCTGTGACAAGAGTTTCTAATCCTCTAACCCATCAGCCATTATTATCCAAATTAAGAGTGAACTCCATTGTGATTTCCCTGTCAAACGCCTGCAATCAGTCAAAATAGGTATCCCAACCTACATTGACAAATATTTGCCATACCTCTACATTACTGCGGACCGAAGCCATATTTTCAGTTTCATGCCGCACAGCCAGTCCGCCCATACTGTGGGAACTGTAACAACACTTCTTGGAACAACAGACCGTTGGAAAGAATAGTGGATACCAAATTTGGACAAACAACATGGTGAAAATGAACGGCAGTAACGGTAAATATGGATGGTAATTCTCAGAAACCGAAAAAAATAATGAAAAAGTATGGTAAGTTCAATGAATATAATGGTAATTATTTCGTATGAAATGGAAAGGACTTGTTATGGATCCCAATGCATAATTAATAATTATACGGAGTATTGATAGGGATCGTAAGGTGTACCACACTTGGTATTGTAATAATGACTCACAAAGTCATCATTACGATGTCATTAAATTGTGATGGCACTCCCCCCCAACTTTAAAAATTGTCATCCGTGGCATTAATGTATTCACATGGGATATTTAATTAAAACGTTAAAAGTCACGTGGAGGCATACCTGGCAGCCTACCCGGAGGAAGTGATGGTTGGTAGGATGATGACACAGTAATGATGTAGTTGGAGTAACAACAGTACAAGTAGCAACATTAGAAGTAACAACATCTGGAGTAACATCAATACGAGTAGCAGCATCCGAAGTAACAGCATCTGGAGTAACATAAGTATGAGTAGCATCATCTAGAGTAATAGCAGTACAAGTAGCAGCATCCAGAGGAACAAAATTTGAGTAGCAACAATCGAGTAATATCACCTTGAGTAGCAGTAACCATGTAACAACATCATGAGTAGAAGCAACCAAGTAACAACATCAGGAGTAGCAGCAATCAAGCAACAGCACCCTAAGTAACAAAAACTGAGTAACAACATCATGAGTAGTAGCAACCAAGTAACAACATCAGGAGTAGCAAAAACCGAGTAACAACATCATGAGTAGCAGCAATCGATACTTAGGAAAAATTTTCAATTTCTAAAACATTACTCCTTAGTAGTAACTCCTGCAAAAAGAGAGAAAAATAAATAGTAACAATATAATTATTTATTATTTATTCTTTATTCTTTATATATATATATATATATATATATATATAGTAAGAGTGAGGCTACAGAGGAAGAGTTCTCTACGATGATAACCTTCAAACCAAATTTCTCAGAGAGGTGTTTGATAAAAGCATCCATAGAGGCTGGGTGGTGGTATAATCTCAGGCGATGTCCATTTTCTATGAATGAAGCACGTGTATCATAAATTGTGACTAGCCTGACTATTCCATTATCAAATACAGCGTCCACCTTGTAAGGTCCTATCCAGTGAGTGCAAAGCTTTCCCTTAAAATCCTTAAAGTGGGAGTCATCGAGTAGTGCCCAATCTCCCCTCTGAAACACCTTGTTCTTGATAAAATTATCATGCCATTTCATTCTCTATTGTTGAATAGCAGTAGTTCTCTAGATAGCCATTGAGCGGATTTCATCTATTTCATTGAGCTAGGCCAACCGGTGTGTATGGGCATCTGACAAATCCAAACCAACTTCAAGAGATGTTATGAGCGTAATTATTTAAAACTCTATTGGAAACAATGGGGATTTCCCATAAACCAACTCAAATGGTGAAAATACAATTGTGTTCTACCATGTTGTTCTGTACGCCCAGAGAGCTTCAGGTAGCTTTAGAGCCCGATCCCAAAGATGGTATGCCATAGTTTTTGTAAAGATATTTTCCAATGTCTTGTTTATGCTTTATTCTTGTCCATTCACTTGGGGATGGTATGGAGATGTCACCCTATGTTTTACTCCATATTTCTGCATGAGCTTTTCTGTCTTGTGTGATGTAAATTGTTCTCCTCCATCTGAAACAATCTCTCTTGGGGTACCGTAACGAGAAAAAAATTCTTCAAATAGGAAATCTGAGACCACCTACTTTGTTTCTTTCATAACAGCTTTGGCTTCTACCCACTTAGTCATGTAATTATTACAGACTAGAATGTGAACCTTTTGCTGGGAGGGTGGGTTGAAGGGCCCAATGAAGTCGATAGCCCATTTCTCAAAAGTTTCGAGGACTACATATGCCTGCAAAGGCATTTCATCAGCTCGACCGAGCTACCCCATACGTTGGCAACTATCACACCTCCTGACATAATTTTGTGCATCTTGAAAGATAGAAGGCCATAAATATCCGATTTGTATCACCTTATGGCCTGTTCTTTTGTCTTCAAAATGTCGTCTTGTTGTAGCTACTACAACACCACCCAAAATTTTAGGTATATTTAAAATTTCGGGTTCCCCCTTCTGCTCGCTTAGGCATTAAAGTCTTTCACCCGACCTGCAGTCAGTGACATCCCACCGACCTATCCCCAACCCCTCATGAGCTTTCTCACCATCATGATTAGATGATGTTGCTACAATCACGCCATATCTGGGAGGGATCATCCAGCATACACCCGAACACTCTTACCACAGTCGCGCCATGTGTAATGAGATTGCCATGCATACATTCGAATGGAAACCTTTTGTGTATTAACGATTAAAGGCCCTCTCACCGTGGGTCATTAAGCATGATGTTGAATAATTCTCTTAAGCTCGTAAGTCTTATATGTTTATCTAAGGACACCACTCTCAAAACAAGTAACTGTGATGTGATAATTTTCCATACAGTTCGATCCCACGGGTGATATACTCATGAATGTCATCACCACACCGAGGAGAAGGATAAGAGTAGTACGAGTTGAAACATGAGAAGTGGAGGACACCTATCGCAGGTACGCAGGAAATAAGACCATGCCAGTCAAGGGAACTTACAGTCACAATGGGACTTGGGAACACATTTGCAGGCTATAAGTTTGTTGGCTTACTTGAAAGATCAACGGAAATTCCCGTGGCTCTTTTGGTGTTGTGTCCATTAAAGTTGCGACCTTGATTCAAGGTGACAATACCTCTGGATGTAGCAAACAGTTCAAGCTGCTAAGATATGTTGTGCATGCATTCATGCTTCGGCATACAAAAGCTTTACTTATCAAGAATGGAACTCACACATTGCCACCATTGTCTGGGGTTACAGTACTAGCTCCATTGGTCCCACTTCAAAAGAAAATTTATGCATCTGTATTGCATCAAGAGTAGCCCAGCTTCAAACAAGTGGTTCAGGCACTCATCATCAATATTTAAAAAATATTGGGGTACAACTGTGAAAACATGTAGCCATTCTTATCTGTTCAATGGTGTAGAGCCAGAGCTAGTTGAAGAAGGACTGGAATCCGCAGGTTGACAAGAAAACATTACAGCATGCTCATCGCATTGGTCAGCTGCATGATTTTGGGGAATAAGCATTATAACATAAAACACAGTTAAGGGGGTGATTATGCAAAGGGCCAACAGAAAATTGCAGTTTAGTCACAATGCTATTGGCCATGATGATGTCGATCCAGAAGCACATAGACCAGACAGGGTGGCAAGAGGGGATTTGAGGTCCATAATAATTTATGGCCCGCAATAATTTGGCCCATCATGACAACATAGAAGGAAGCTCTCAGTTTTAACTCTTTGACTGTTCAAGGTACATCTGAGAGTCTGAGTTTTGTACCAAGAGTCAAATAATGGAAAAATACATTTTGTCTTTGGAGATTGTCAAATCCTATAAAAGGCCATTCTTCTAAGCCGACGATAATTTTGAGTTGTGTTGACAAGTCCGGAAAATTAGTGAAGGGAAGCAATCTTGGTTAAACCTAAGCTACAAAGTGGTCGCACTTTCAATGGACCAAGGTGACATTTTGAAAACATTAAGACAAGGCGAAAAGATATGGTTTTAAAGCCATATAAGAACACAGATTAGAACCATATGAAAACCCATTGCAATTGAGCTCGAATATTCTATGATGGAGATTTCAAATTTATTTTTAAAGCATGAAGCAGGATGTTGTAACAAACCCATAGTAACATGTTATGATGACTTTGGTGTGTTACATAAATTCAAACATTCGATGGCACGTTTCAAGTTACAATAGAGCATTAGACGCAAATATATAAGGTGGTCGACTTTACGATTGAATTGGCGGATTAGAACCTTACGACAACTCATTACAATGGTGCTCGAATATTTCTATGGTGGAGTTTTGACCTACGGTGAAACATGTTGAGAAGATATATTAATTAAAACTTATTTTTAAAGCAAAGGTTCGAAGGCGTTTTCAACTCATGGTAAAGGTTTAGAGCAAACATATGTATACACCTGTCCAACGTTATGGTAATAACATGAGTCAGAACTATATGCAGGTACAGTATGTAGGTTTAAACGTTTTATGGCAGTCAATTTTACATTTCAAATATGAAGCGGAAATACAAATGAACGCCAACAGTTTAATGGTGCAGTTTTGATCCACGTAGAACAGGTATATATGCGATCAAATTTACGTTGAAAACAGGGCACAGAGCATCTCGAAGACGTTACAAATTTGCGAAAATGTTTCCAAGCTAGAGTCTCAATCGTTGGAGTAGATGTATATGGTAGGCACGTGGTATTATTGAATAGGTTGCATGGTCGCACAAATTAAGCATTTCCCAAGGCTGCGACTCAGCCGGTTTTGTGACCCAACGACCCAGGGTCGCATGTTTGCTAGGTCACAGGGTCGCAGAAAGATCTTCCCATGAGAAGCTGCGACCCAAGGAATTCTCCGACCCTGCGACCCCATCAGAAAACACAAATATATGCTATAATTGGCTCCATGATGATCGTCCACATGTTCCATTCCCTGTTAAAGCTACTGATGTGACGCATTACATGGACGGGCTACCCAATGCATGTTGCCATGCATGAGCGATCATTGTGCTGCTACACGCAAACAAGGGAGCGGAAAATCATTAAGTCTTGGGAGTAGATATATGACAAGTGGTCAAAAGCTGCATTTAAACGTGGAGCCAGACCTTATAAATAGATCTACGATGGAAATGTGATAATGACTATCGTACTGTTATAGTCAAGCTGTGAAGATGACTGGAAATGTACATGCCCATTCTTTCCCCATGCAGACATTTTGGTTTATGACGATTAACATCCTTTGACAATATTGCATGTCCTCAGGAAGATTTCCATACAGCAGTTGCAGCTGCCGTATATCATCCAAGTGCAAAGGGAAAAGCAAGGCGAGGGGTGGTTGTTGCTATGTTTGAATGTTTTACTGAAAAAGCCATTAAAGTAATTATGCTTGCTCGGGAGGAAGCAAGATGCCTTGGACAGAATTTTGTAGGTACAAAGCAGATACTGTTAGGTCTTATTGGTGAAGGAACAGGCATTGTAGCCAAAGCTTTAAGAGATGTAGAGTGTCAAATATGACCATTTATAAACAGGGTAGGGTTACGTTTTGCTGGAGAAGGGTACAATACGCACAATTGTAAAACCGTTCATAACCAGCGCCATGCTCGCCTCCCAGGTATCCCATTCCCCACAAAATCTTTTGATGCGTGTTCACAGTGAGATGGCAGAACGAATCCCTACTCCTCATGTCATGTTACATGGACGCAGATTTCCCATGCATACTTCCATGCATGAACATTAATTACGCTACTATACGCAAATGGAGGATCCTGATCGAAAAGGGCGCTGATACATAGTTGTTCAGGGATCGTTTAGCTCTGCGCCTGACATGCAAGGATATGATAGTTGTTTCACTGCTCAACTCTAGCGAACGAGCACAACACATTGTCCCCACAAGGTTTCTCCACAATAGTTTTGCTACATTGGTGCATGATCTGTCACTCTCCAATCGAAGATGGCAAGTATTTCTCTTCCATGAATGGGAAAATCGATGAGCATGAAGACTTTCGGCGACCACTGAGAATGTGAATGAAGAAGCCCATGCCTATCAAGTAATTTAATCCAAGACTTGAAGAAAAAATTATGCATGGGAAAGATTATGATCGTGATAGAGAAAGGGCACAGAGAAAGCTTACCCTAGCCATTCTCTCCAACGATTCAGAAGTTGACCACACAGGGGTCTAAATTTATTGTTTTCGCAAATTAATTAAAATTCCTTGAGCATTATTATTGTTTCAATCATGGAGATATGTGACCTATGTTATTTTATTGTAGGAAAAACCTTTCGGTTTGCACAAAGAGCCATATTTTTCCTCAGAAAACAAGGGGACCTTCTCAAAAGAAGTCGCATATCTGCCCAAGGTCACAAATCCCCAAAGGTCGCAAGTCGCAGTGGTCGTCAAATCGCTAAGTTGCATTCCCTGTCAAAAGCCCGACGGCACGACCCAGCGACCCAGCGACTAAGTCGCAGGTCGAAAAATTGCTAAGGTCGCAGGTCACAAACTTGCCTAGGTCGCAGGTCGCAAATTTACCAAGATCGTGGGTCGCAAATTTTTCAAGGTCACGGGTCGCATATCTGCTCAGGTTGCAGGGTGCGGATGGCCCAAGATTAGGTTGCAAGGAAGCCCAGCTGTTGGGAAACTGAAAATTCAGGGACCCCAGAGGGACCCCAGAGGGCAAGCTTTGCTCTATAAATACTTCCTACGGAAACTTGTTATAGATCTTTGGTTTGGGACTCGCACTGAGTACACTGTATTATCTGGATTATACATTTGAGAATTAATACAAGGATTTTGAAAAACCCCTTTGTGGATCTGATGTTGTTTTATGTATGAGCACTATTGAGTATTATATCTTCAGTTTTTGAATATCTTTAGATTAATGGAACTGCATATTTAATTCATATCACAGTTGCATAACAGTTTGCTGAGTATGTTAATGGTGGTTGAGTTTATTTCACTTTCTTAGTGAATGTTGATGACTTTGTTTATCTGCATTTGTGTTATCATTTAAACTTTTAGGAAGTGAAGGGTGTTCTTGCCGTGAGGAATTGTTTCCTTTGCGGTCAGAACAGTTTACAAGCGTGACCCTAATGAATTTTTTCTAACAACACTTCCTTCGGTCTTCATGCTTTATTATTTCCTCTTGATACTCATAGTGTTGCATGTGCATTTAATGCATCAATCATATGTCTTGTATCAGTTGATTAGGTGTGTACCCACTATTTTATAGAATTTAAGCGAGACCCAAAGCAAAGGAGAAATCAGTGGTAGCCAGACCCACACCCCGGACGGGATCCCTATTCCAAACGGTTCAAGGTCTAATTGGGACCTTTTACCAGGGAGATCCCCTGCTGTTGGCCGGACAGATTTTCCCGTCAACAGAATTGGCGCTAGAAGGAGGGACAGATGACAAGCTGAGCCCTAGAGCCTGCAGTTAATCTCATATCTGTAATGGCTCGTTCCCAAATCATTCTCCTGAGATGTTTTTCGGAGTTTTATGAGCCTCGATACTTCATCCCCGATGAACTTATGTATCATTTTTCCCAGTTAAAATTTGATGGTGAAAATGGGGTGTCCATAACCCAACACCTTTTAGATTTCTGTGACTTTGGTGAGTGCTATGAAATTGACGATGAAGGTTTGATTTGTTTTCTTTTCTTCCTCACTCTCGAAGGTCGCGCTAAGCAATGGTGTCACACATTACCGGAAGCTTCCATCCATTCGTTTGAACAACTCGCCGGTGAATTACAACAAGCTTTTCAAAGGTACGATTTTCAAAATGTATTGATAAAGTTGAATGACATTAGAATGAAACCTCAGGAACCTCTAGATGAATTTTCTATCAGATTTGTTCATTATTGTTTTGAGTTCCCTGAAGAGGATGTTGATTGGAAGCTGTTAAGTGAATTGTTCAGCTATGTGATTCTCGTTTCCCTTAAACAATTTCAGTTTGCAACCCAGCCTGAACCTAGTGTTCTCTATGACAACCCGCAAGCCAACGACTGTTCTGACTTTGAGTCTTTTACACACCCTATCGAATCAGAGCTTGAAAAATATCATGGCACATTACCTCTCCCGGTTCATGAAACCTACCTCGAACCCACTCGATGTTTCCCTAGACACAGTCCTAAATCTAATTCACATACAGATTATGAATCGACTCCTATCCCGGACGTAGTTGTTTTCCTTACAAGGCCTGCCAGATCATTGTTTTCTCTAAATGACACGGATGCACATGTTGAAAAGCCTGGTATGGTTAACGCCCCTGCGACTCAATCTGTTCGATCATTATTCCCCGATTGGTTTCCCGATCCCGCCACACCAGTAATTTCTTCGAGACATTCAAAATTTCCTTATACTGGTATTGGCGACAATCATAAGCACGCAAATGGTGTTTCACAATCATAGTTCAAAATCGATGAATCTTTTAGATCTGATCTTTCTCACTTAGAATCTTTAGACAGCCATAGGAGCGATTTTCTATCTGGGCAACCTCAAGATGTCCTCTTTATTGACCCATCCCAGCTGGTAGCTCCCGGGGAGCCTAACTTGCTAGGTACCCAACTTGATCAAATCAATGGTTACAGCGATCCCTGCTTATCTGAAAACATACTCAATCATACCACTGAGGACCATCCCTCACGTCCCTTAGCCGACCATATGGAGACATCAGAATTCGATGACTCACCTTGGGAAGATTCAAGTACCCATCAGAAAATCAAAGCGCTTCAGCTCCTGCCGACCATTTCTGAAATAACGATCCCCAAGTACCATGCTCCTCCCAGCATAACCATGTCGAATTCACCCCATCCTCGCAAATCTATAGAACCCGATACTTTGTATTATCAATCTGTCAGTGCGCAAAAATTTGACTGAACTGATACAAAGCCCACTGACATTTTGCAACCCACCACAATCCATGATCACATCCAGTCGCCTGTGAATCTCACCCAACTGTCAAAGTTTGGAAGCCCCCTGCTCGAAGGTCTGGAGTTTGTTCAAGACGGTGAGGATCCTTATATCCTTGATAGATTCCAGGAACAACTCTGAACCAGGGTTTTCGAGGCTAGGGTTCCTGCTCTTGGATTCGCAAGTATCTATAATTCGACCAACACATGCTTGTTGTTTCCAACCCATAAAATGGATCATCCTCACCACCACAATGAGCATGCTGGTTCGTTCGACCAACCCTATTCGGTGGAGGTGCCGACAAATGGGAAATGGCTTACCCAGCGCCCATCAGGCCCAGGATTGTGCATGAATGATTATGGGTCATTTATAAATGTTGAGCTTCAAGAACATATTGCTACATATCAAGATGAGAGTGGGATTAAGCTCGCACAATTTATTCTGGCATGCTATTTGGGAAGTATCTATGATCGTCTTGCCGTGGCACCTGCTCCTCAGGTAAGTTTTTTTGTTACCGCACTTTTTTGTATACTAGCTCTGATCCTGATCATTTTTGTCGTTGCAGGACGTGAACTAAGGCGGTGGTTGCACTGGAAAACTGATTTTACATAGCCCGGTCACCTCATGGGTTAAACTAGGGTTTAGGTGTAGGCTAGCTAGGACCTGTTAATAAAATTTGTTAGTTCAAAGTCTTTAATTAGATTTACTTGCCAAATTTGTACGTTATGATTTAAGAGTGTGTTTGCCTTTTTGTTTACGTTTAATGTCTTAGGCATTATCATGTTACATGTATTTTCCTTTCATTTTCTTTTCAGTTGCTTATTGCTGCATAAATAATCATTGCTTGTATTGTGCCTCTTTTCCACCTACAACTGGTGGATCGTTCTTTCACATGGTGTGCATTACATCTTGAGCCTCACCTATTACATTGTGTTGTACGATATCTTCCTTACATCATTTTTTTTTTAAGCATATCGCCTGCCACTTCATGAGCCCTCATTGAAACCCTACCATCTTGTGGTCTTGCTTTGCCCCGATTGCTGAAACAGTAACCCCATTGTTTTTCGTGAGGTTGCAGTGGCTATCTCAAGAGGCAGATTTCTCTTAGGACCAGTCATCGAAGTCGCATTCTCAACAAGATGCCTATGAGTCTAAAATTATTTAGCCTGGGAGATATGAGCCGATAGCTTGAGGGAGACCTAATGAGTTTGAATGGCCCATAACCGTAGCCTAAGCCTTGTGCCCAGCACCATCTTTGACACCCTAAAATGATCTGTTTTGCATGCTTCGCCTATTGTGGTAAATGGGATGTGAAGGTTTGGCACAAGGGAAAACCCAAATCAGGATATCTTTCAGTTTCCGTAACACAAGAAACAACCTCTCTTGCTCGTAAAATAAGTCGGGATCCCTCATCCGCCCATGAAAAATAAGCTCCATGAGAACATGAAAATAAGTGTTGTAAGCACATGAAACAAATAAGGGTAAAGGATCGAGAAAGGCTTCCTGCACAGAGAGGTAATGCAACGACTCCGCCAGGGTACTGACCAGGCTCGCTGGCAGCAGAGCAACATTTGTGATTTCTTGAAGTGACTTCGCCAGGGTACTGTCCAGGCCTGCTGGTAGCGGAGCAACACCGGAAACTTACTTTAAAAATCCTAATAATAATAAACTCACTGCCTTGCTATTCACATCATCAACAAGCTAGTGGCATCTATGAGCTTTCTCTTTGATGTGTTTCTGGTTAGTAAGACCTAGTTTAGGCACAAGGATTAGGCATACCTATAAAGGGCCAGAGTAATTCAAATGGTTCCCGCAGAACTTGTTCAATATTCCCTTGCATCACTATCTTGGCTCAGACTTTTGTTGCGATAGTGACAGAGATGCTGGATTCTACTAGTGGTTCGCCATTTGTTATAGCCGCTACAACACCACCCAAAATTTTGGGTATATTTAAAATTTCCGGTTCCCCCTTCTGCTCGCTTAGGCGTTAAAGTCTTTCACCCGACCTGCAGTCAGTGACATCCCACCGACCTATCCCCAATCCCTCATGAGCTTTCTCACCATCATGATCAGATGTTGTTGCTGCAATCTCGCCATATGTGGGAGGGATCATCCAGCATACTCCTGAACACTCTTACCTCAGTCGCGCCATATGTAATGAGATTGCCATGCATACATTCGAATGGAAACCTTTTGTGTATTAACAATTAAAGGCCCTCTCGCCGTGGGTCATTAAGCATGCTGTTGAATACTTCTCTTAATCTCGTAAGTCTTATATGTTTATCTAGGGACACCACTCTCAAAACAAGTAACTGTGATGTGATAATGTTCCATACACGTCGATCCCACGAAAAATATACTCATGAATGTCATCACCACACCGAGGAGAAGGATAAGAGTAGTACGAGTTGAAACATGAGAAGTGGAGGACACCTACCGTAGGTACGCAGGAAATAAGACCGCACCAGTCAAGGGAACTTGTAGTCACAATGGGACTTGGGAACACATTTGCAGGCTATAAGTTTGTTGGCTTACTTGAAAGATCAATGGAAATGCCCGTGGCTCTTTTGGTGTTTTGTCCATTAAAGTTGTGACCTTGAATCAAGGTGACAATACCTTTGGATGTAGCAAATAGTTCAAGCTGCTAAGATATGTTGTGCATGCATTCATGCTTTGGCGTACAAAAGCTTTACTTGTCAAGAATGGAACTCTCCAATTTCCACCATTGTCTGGGGTTACAGTACTGGCTCCATTGGTCCCACTTCAAAAGAAAATTTATGCATCCTTATTGCATCAAGAGTAGCCCAGCTTCAAACAAGTGGTTCAGACACTCAACATCAATCTTTACAAAATATTTGGTACAACTGTGAAAACATGTAGCCATTCTTATCTGTTCAATGGTGTAGAGCTAGAGCTAGTTGAAGAAGGACTGGAATCCACAGGTTGACAAGAAAACATTACAGCGTACTCATCACATTGGTCAGTTGCATCATTTTGGGCAATAAGCATTATAACAGAAAACAAAGTTGAGGGGGTGATTATGCAAAGGGCCAACAGAAAATTTCAGTTTAGTCACAATGCTACTGGCCATGATGAGAAGCACATAGATCAGACAGGGTAGCAAGAGGGGATTTGAGGTCCATAATAATTTATGTCCCGCAATAATTTGGCCCATCATGACAACATAGAAGGAAGCTCTCGGTTTTAAGTCTTTGGCTGTTCAAGGTACATCTGAGAGTCTGAGTGTTGTACCAAAAGTCAGATAATGGTGAAATACATTTTTTCTTTGGAGATCATCAAATCCTATAAATGGCCATTCTTCTAAGCCAACGATAACTTTGAGTTGTGTTGACAAGTCCGGAAAATTAGTAAAGGGAAGAAATCTTGGTTAAACGTAAGCTAAAAAGTGGTTGCACTTTCGATGGACCAAGGTGACATTTTGAAAACATTAAGACAAGGCGCAAACATATGGTTTTAAAGCCATATAAGAACGCAGATTAGAACCATATGAAAACCCATTGCAATTGAGCTCAAATATTCTAGATGGAGATTTCAAAGTTATGTTTAAAGCATGAAGCGGGATGTTGTAACAAACCCATAGTAACATGTTATGATGACTTTGGTGCATTACATAAAGTCAAACATTCGATGGCACGTTTCAAGTTACAATAGAGCATTAGAGGCAGATATATAAGGTGGTCGACTTTACGATTGAATTGGCGGATTAGAACCTTACGACAAATCATTACAATGGAGCTCGAATATTGCTATGGTGGAGTTTTGACCTACGGTGAAACATGTTGAGCAGATATATTAATTAAAACTTATTTTTAAAGCAAAGGTTCGAAGGCGTTTTCAACTTACGGTAAAGGATTAGAGCAAACATATGTATACACCTATCCAACATTATGGTAATAACACGGGTCAGAACTATATGCAGGTGTAGTATGTAGGTTTAAACGTTTTATGGAGGTCAATTTTACGTTTCAAATATGAAGCGGAACTACAAATGAACTCCAACAGTTTAATGGTGCAGTTTTGATCCACGTAGAACAGGTATATATGCGATCAACTTTACATTGAAAACAGGGCGCAGAGCATCGCGAAGACGTTACAAATTTGCGAAAATGTTTCCAAGCCAGAGTCTCAATAATTGGAGCAGATGTATATGGTAGGCACGTGGTATTATTGAACAGGTCGCAGGGTCGCACAAATTAAGCATTTCCCAAGGTTGTGACTCAGCCGGTTTTGCGACCCAGCGACCCAGGGTCGCATGTTTTCCAGGTCGCAGGGTCACAGAATGATCTGCCCATGAGAAGATGCGACCCAAATAATTCTCTGACCCTACGACCCCATCAGAAAACACAAATTCATGCTATAATCGGCTCCATGATGATCGTCCACATGTTCCATTCCCCGTCAAAGCTGCTGATGTGCCACATTACATGGACGGGCTACCCAATGCATGCTGCCATGCACGAGCGATGATTGTGCTACTACGCGCAAACAAGGGAGCGGAAAATAATTAAGTCTTGGGAGCAGATATATGACAAGTGGTCAAAAGCTGCGTTTGAACGTGGAGCCAGACCTCATAAACAGATCTACGATGGCAATGTGATAATGACTATCGTACTGTTATAATCAAGCTGTGAAGATGACTGGAAACGTACATGCCCATTCTTTCCCCATGCAGACATTTTGGTTTATGACGATTAACATCCTTTGACAATATTGCATGTCCTCGAGAATATTTCCATACAGCAGTTGCAGCTGCCGTATATCATCCAAGTGCAAAGGGAAAAGCAAGGTGAGGGGTGGTTGTTGCTATGTTTGAACGTTTTACTGAAAAATCCATTAAATTAATTATGCTTGCTCGGGAGGAAGCAAGACGCCTTGGACACAACTTTGTAGGTACAAAGCAGATACTATTAGGTCTTATTGGTGAAGGAACAGGCATTGCAGCCAAAGCTTTAAGAGATGCAGAGTGTCAAATACGACCATTTATAAACAGGGCAGGGTTGCGTTTTGCTGGAGAAGGGTACGATATGCACAATTGTAAAACCGTTCATAACCAGTGCCATGATGGCCTCCCACGTATCCCATTCCCCACCAAATATTTTGATGCGTGTTCACGGTGAGCTGGCAGAACGAATCCCTACTCCTCATGCCGTGTTACATGGACGTTGATTGCCCATGCATGCTGCCATGCATGAACATTAATTACACTGCTATACGCAAATGGAGGATCCTAATCGAAAAGGGCGCTGATACACAGTTGTTCAGGGATCGTTTAGCTCTGCGCCCAACATGCAAGGATATGATAGTTGTTTCACCGCTCAACTATAGTGAACGAGCACAACACATCGTCCCCACAAGGTTTCTCCACAACAGTTTCTCTACATTGGTGCATGATCTGTCACTCTCTAATCGAAGATGGCAAGCATTGCTCTTCCATGAATGGGAAAATCGATGAGTATGAAGACTTTCGGCGATCACTAAGAATGTGAATGAAGAAGCCCATGCCTATCAAGTAATTTAATCCAAGACTTGAAGAAAACCTTGTTTATGGGAAAGATTATGATCCTGATAGAGAAAGGGCATAGAGAAAGCTTACCCTAGCCATTCTCTCTGACGATTCAGTAGTTGACCACACAGGGGTCTAAATTTATTGTTTTTTCATATTAATTAAAATTCCTTGAGCATTATTATTGTTTTCAATCATGGAGATATGTGACCTATGTTATTTTATTGCAGGAAAAACCTTTCGGTTTGCACAAAGAGCCAGATTTTTCCTCAACAAACAAGGGGACCTTCTCAAAACAAGTCGCATATCTGCCCAAGGTCGCAAATCCCCATAGGTCGCAAGTCGCAGTGGTCGTCAGGTCGCTAAGTCGTATTCGCTGTCAAAATCCTGATGGCGCGACCCAGCGACCCAGCGACTAAGTCGCAGGTCGCAAACTTTCTAAGTTCGTAGGTCGCAAACTTGCTTAGGTCGCAGGTCGCAAATTTACCAAGATCGCGGGTTGAAAATTTATCAAGGTCGCAGGTCACAGGGTGCAGATGGCCCAAGATTAGGTTGCAAGGAAGCCCAACCGTTGAGAAACCGAAAAGTCAAGGACCCCAGAGGGCAAGCTTTGCTTTATAAATACTTCCTACGGGAACTTGTTATCGATCTTTGGTTTGGGACTCGTACTGAGTACACTGTATTATCTGGATTATACATTTGAGCATTAATACAAGCATTTTGAAAAACCCCTTTGTGGATCTGATGTTGTTTTATGTATGAGCACTGTTGAGTATTATATCTTCAGTTTCTGAATATCTTTAGATTAATGGAACTGCATCTTTAATTCATATCACAGTTGCATAACAGTTTGTTGAGTATGTTAATGGTGGTTGAGTTTATTTCACTTTCTTAGCGAATGTTGATGACTTTTTTTATCTTTGTTTGTGTTATCATTTAAAATTTTAGGAAGTGAAGGGTGTTCTTGCCATGAGGAATTGTTTCCTTTGCGGTCAGAACAGTTTACAAGAGTGACCTTAATAAAGTGTTGCTAACAACACTTCCTTCGGTCTTCATGCTTTATTATTTCCTCTTGCTACACATAGTGCTGCATGTGCATTTAATGCATCAATCATATGTCTTGTATCAGTTTATTAGGTGTGTACCCACTATTTTATAGAATTTAAGTGAGACCCAAAGCAAAGGAGAAATCAGTGGTAGCCGGACCCACACCTCGGACGGGATCCCTATTCCAAACAGTTCAAGGTCTAATTGGGACCTTTTACCGGCGAGATCCCCTACTATTGGCTGGGCATATTTTCATGTCAATACGTCCACAAGGGCCATCATGGGAAGCCTTAAATAATTCATAAATATCATCCTCAGATACACAATGCCAAATCTGCTTATCAGCTCCTGCATGAAAAATGTACCCTACCGTCCAAGAATATCGGGCACTGTGATGAATAATTTTTCGTTGTTCCCTATATGACAAATGAGGAGGCACTTTCCTTGTAGCAAGATAGTTAGAAATATCTGCATACCACATAGGTTTAGTAGAAATTGCAAAAATATGTTTGTCGGGAAAGCTATCTTCTATAGGAGTTCATTCGTCATTGTTATCCATTCTAGACAGGAAATCAGTAACTACATTACCTTTTCCTAGTTTGTCTACTATTGTGATTTCAAATTCTTGAAGTAATAGCAGCCATCTTGTAATACGACCAGGAGTGATAGGTTTATTCATAAAATACCTAATTGTTTCATGATCAATATGTACAAAAGTAGGATACCTGGTGATGTAGTGCTGGAACTTGTTGATAGCATAAATGACAGCCAGGAATTATTTTTCCGTCACCGTGTAGTTTAGTTCAACAGGAATTAAATTCTTTCTAACATAATAAATTGCATACGGTGTTTTGTCTATCTGCTATCCTAAAAAATCTCCTACTGTTGTCTGAGAAGCATCAGCATGTATGTGAAACAGTAATGCCCAATCAGGTCCTCGAAGGATTGGAGCCTTGTGAATCAATCCTTTAATTTTCATGAAAGATGCTTCACAGTCTTCAGTCCACAAGAATTCTGCATCACTTGTTAGAAATTGAAAAAGTGGATGTGCTACCTTAGCAAAATTTTCTATGAAACGTCTATAATAAATAGCACAACCAATAAAGCTACATACCTGTGCGGGTGTCTTTGGTACTGGGAAGTTTAATATCACCTCTACTTTGGCTGGATCAACCCGAATTCCGACATCTGAAAGAAAATGTCCCAATACTATCCCTTCTTCCCTCATAATATGGAATTTGACTGTACTCAGTGATACATGGGTCTGTTTACATCTTTTGAGTACTTTCCCCATATTTTCCAATCCCTCTTCAAATGAGTTTCCATATGGAGTAAAATCATCCATATAGGATTCAACACTATCATCAACAAAATCAGAAAAGATCCCCAAAATTTCTCTCTGAAAGGTAGCAAGAGCATTACACAGGCCAAATGGGAGGACCCTGTATGCAAAGGTTCCCCATGGGCATGTGAAATTTGTTTTATCATGGTCTTCCGAGGCTATCTAGATCTGGTTATATCCACTGAATCCTTCTAGGAAAGAAAATAACTTCTTCCCAGCCAGGGTTTCCAGGATTTGGCCAATGAGTGGCAAAGGGAAATGCCCTTTTTGAGTTGCCTTATTTATCTCCCTATAATCTACGTAGATCCGCCACTTACCATTATTTTTAGGAACAATAACTAGCAGGGATACCCATTGGCTATCTGAGATGGGGTAAATGAAAACTACATCCAATAATTTTTGTAATTCTTCTTTGAAAATGTTCTTTAGAGCAGGATTCATTCTCTGTTGGGGCTATCTTACAAGGTGGTAATCTTATTTAATATAAATATGATGAGTACATAAATTAGCAGGGATCCCCTTCATGTCAGTATAATTCTAGGAAAAAGCTCCTTGATGATCTTGAAGGACTTTTAAGAGTTTCTTTGTCTGGGATTTAGACAGATTATGGTTGATATTGAGTGTTTTCCCTGGTTCAATTTTGATTGGAATACTATCATGGGATGAAATTACAGGAATGTCTTCAATTTCATCTTCTGGCTCAATGTTTTCATGTTTTTCACAGCTCATTGTAGATTCTAAAATTTGGCGAGTTGAATTGGAAATAGATCTAGGATCATTTATAAAAGTGTTGATGGCATTGTCCTCAGTTTCCGTTTTGAATTGAACGGCATGCCCAATAGTGAGGATTGGTATAACTTCTTAATTTTCAAGTTCAGGCTCTTCTATCGGTATATTTTTGTGACTGGTTAATGAATTTTCAGATGGGCTAGGTTCTGAAGGAGGGTAGTGAGTAAGATTCTTTGTAATATTCCCATTTGATATGATCATATGCCCAGATCGGTAGCCTATGTAGGCATCTACAGTTGCGAGCCAAGGTCTTACCAAAATAAATGGGCGACCTCCAACTGAAGATCTTGTCTGTAACATAAGGAGATCCACCAGGTAATGCCATGAATCCACTGAAATGGTCACATCTTCCAATTTCCCTACTCGTTTAATTATAGACCTATCTGCTAGTTCCAAGATGGTAGGCGTTGGTGTTATAGGTCAATTTGGGCACCATTACCAATGACTTGGTTAACTGGATATCATCTCCAGGACCAATAATCAAGGGTCTATTATTCCCTATAATTTCAGTTGCTACATGCCCTAAGACAAGAAACAAGACAAATCAAGCAAGACTTTCATCAAGCAAAGGTTTCCATGGTTTCAAGCTTATTATATAGCATATGAGAGCTCACCAACACATGCTCTAAGGGAATTAAGTGCGTTGCATATGCAGGTAGCCCCATGCAAGGTTGCTCTGCAAAGCACTTCTCGACATTCACAAGTGCGTTGGTCACATTGGGAGTGAAATTCTCATTGTTCCGGAATCTCCACTTGGCCAGTGCCTTCTAGAAGAGTTCACATGTCTCAAGCTTCAGATCCAAGTGTCCATTTGACATCTGTTAGACTCATATACCAATAGGTTTCATTTTTCATGATTGTCTTGATTGAATTATGGAATATGTTCAAACCTTTTTTCTTGAGCAAAGGTGTTCCATATTCTTGAAAAACCAAAAAATCAAAAAATTTAAAAAATGTAAAGAGGGTATACCCTAAAAGAAAAATCAAAGGGTAAAAAAGAATAAAATGGTCAAAAAAGAGAAAGAAATGAACCCCAAGCAAAAATAGACCAAGGAAAGTGTGCAAATCCAAATGCCACTGCTATTTCATTTTTGTAATAAATCAATTGTGTGCAGCTTGTCAAACCTTTGCCACAATTCATGAATAAGTCAAACTGTTTAAACTTGGCTTAGTCATATTTAAATTTCATGTTGTAAATTAGAGAATAAATATCTAGCCAAACAGTTTAATCTTGGCAGATAAGTAGATAGGTAGAGTAAATAAAAGGTGCTCAACAGCTTAATCTGAGCCCTTGGATGTAATAAGGGTAGAATTAGATAGATTTGCCTTGTAAAAAAGAAAAAGGTTGAAAAGGGTTTGCAAGTCTAAATGCACCCTAATAAAGAAGAGAAAATGGTAGTGTTAAGTAGATAGGGTAGGTAGATGGTGCTGCAAAGTGTTATCTGATGAATGTTGCTGCTACCTATTGTTGATCCTTTACTTTCATCACAAGTGCTAAAGCAGGAAATACAATGGAAAATCACAGCAAGTAAAGTCAAACTCATTAACTTCCCTTACCACTTTCCCCTCAAAAGTTTTACTAATTTCCCCCAAAGTACTAAGGTATTTGGAGATCAAAGGGGCTCAAGGCATTTCCTTGACTTCTGGAGGGACCGGACCCTCGGCCTAATGATCAAAAAGACCTAAGTACTTGAGACAATTCATCATTATAATCATCCATCTTTAACCTTGTCCTAAGTAAAATCCCATTTTACTTAGGAACATCATGCAAAATTCCATAAAAATCCCTCAAGATAACTTGCTATTCTAAGTTTAAGTGTTGAAGATAAGATATTGCAATTTACTTCAGAAGTTATCACTTTCTTAGATGTGCAAAATGTTTTGAGTTTCCCTTGTCCCTTTGTCATATTTACATTTAACTCTATTTTTACTAAATCCCTAGTAAAATGCCCTGTCCTAAGTATATAACTCCTTTTTTATAAATACCCCAAAAAAACCCTTCTATTATATAGTTTAACCAAAGTAATTATTTTCCCAAATATTCATTAAAAACCCCGCTTCACAAGCCCTTTGGTTAAATATATCTTTATATTATAATCCCGCCCTTATGGTAATTAGATAATTTTATTTGTTACCATATAATAAAAACAAAAATATGAATAAAACTAAAGTTTTAATTCCAAATAAAACTTCGGAAAATCCTCGTGCCACCGTGGTTGTCCACTTGGCATTCCACTTAACCAAGCCCCACCGCAACCCCTTTCTTTACACATAAAGGGATTAATTAGTCATCAGGATTAATTAATAACCTTTTTCCGCCTATTAGATATCTCCCGGGGTGATTAGATTAAACCTTAAATTGTTTTAAAGCCCGACGGGCCCACACCTGAATCCTCCGCTTATTCCCCCATCACTTCAACCGTCGGATCAACCCTCCGCAGATCAACGATCCACGTGAACCCCGCTACCCATCCTTTGTGAGAACTTTAACGAGCGGGAAACGGGTGGTATTTGAACAGTTCACCTTCCACGTGGCGATCACTTTGTGGAATCGCTGCCCTCCCGACTAATACCACCCTCGACCAAAAGCGGTGCGGGGTTACCGCTTACCACTTACCGCCCGACCTTCGCTCACGTCAGCCCGTACATCGATGACATCACTCATCGGAAAAATAAAAACCCTTTTAACTTGTAAATAAATCCATTTTCCGTGTTTTTCTGTTATTTTCGTTACTGAAAACGAGAGCGCTCCCTGCTATAATTCTCGAAATTTCTACTGAAATTGACTGATTCACTCTAATATTTCGCTGCACCCGTGTTCAAGTACATTCCCGCCATCAACTGTTACCTGTTAAGAACCAGCCTTCTTCTAAAAATAGGTATTTATCCTTTTCCGCTCCAGCTGCAAGTAAAACTCAGTTTTCTTTGTTTTTCGCTGAATTAGTGATTAAAAATCATCACTGAGTCTTCCCCAGAGGTTTTAAAACTGTGTAATTGTTCCCTGAACCAACGAATTGTGCCAATTTCCTTCATTTTAGAAATCCCGCCCGGCTTGTGAGGTAAACCAAAAACCTCCATTTTGAATCCACAAGAACCAAAATGGAGGCCCCGACAGCTCTGAATATCACTCCACTGAATGCTCCTCACCGTGAATTGGAATATTTACCTTTGATAGATGAAGATTTCCAAATTAAAGACTTGCATTTTGATGAAAGTCCCCTATTGAGTTATTGTCGCTGCAGAGATGAATACTCAAATGGGCAAGATCTTATAGGGTTGTGGGAATCCAATCTCCCAAGGTATCTCATCCCTTCAGTTATTTATTTCCCAGAAATCATCCATTACTGCCATTCAAACTACGATCCCACTCAAAGGGCTGTAATAGCTCCTGATCGAAGTGTTATGTTTCCCATTACTCCCCAGGCTATCAATGCCATGTTACACTTTGAACCAGACCAAGAACTAGCACCATTGTCCATGGAAGGATTGATTGAGAAAACCAGGCAATTAACCCCAGAAAAGCTAAAATCCATGTGTCAAAATTTCATGTTACCTGAGCATCAGCCAAAAGGGTCTCCTCCCTATGGTTTTTATTATTTCAATACATTGGGAAGGCTCATTGTAAATATGATATCTTTTGTCTTGGGATTCAACACCAGTGAATATGTGGATGAGATAACCTTGGCTCTGCTATCCATTTTTACTCCTGGGCAACCTCCTGAGATTAAATATGACTTTGCTTCCTTCATAGCCAACAAGATCCATGATCAATTCATAAGGCTACATGTTGAAAAAGTTTTTAAATACTCCTCAGTCATCTATCATCTCATTATCTACTATCAGTCAGAAAGGTTCCCTTTCCCGTTCAAAAACTTGATGCCAAGGGAAACCCCAGGTCAGTTATATTTTGGTCTCCCATAACCCATTCTTATGAGTCTCCCTATTCCTATTCTGAGTTTATAGATCTTTTTGTATATCCTGCAACAACTTTGTTAACAGGAATTCCTCCCCCAAGACTCAGTAATGAAATTAGAAAGACCTTGCAACTGTCAAAGAGTTATAAAGTTGGGGATTGGTATTTGTATCAAAACCATACGGTCATCAGAATTTATGGATGTGAATTACGTCCATTCAAGTTACCCAGATATGTGCCCATGAGGATTTTTGCCTTGGAATACTTCAGGCAGATTAACAATTCAGATGTGATCCATTTTTGTAATGTAAAGAAGAAAGCTCAATTAAGGATCAAAAGTCAATTAGGTCCTTTCATCTGCAACTCTAGGGAGGCCGAGAGAGAGGCAGAAAATATATTACAGAGAAAGTTCCAAACATCTTTCCGTTGGGTTCCTTATGACCCAGTTGGTTTTATTTGTGAAAAGAGATTAAAGAATAAATCATCCCTTTATATACACCACAAGATTCCTGATCTAGAACAGTATGCCAATCAAGATGAATGGATTGAAGGAACGCTTGTTGAGGAAGAAAGTGAAGCTGACAAAATGAATAAAATTATGAAAGATGTTGAGAAGAACTTTGACCTAGAATCTTATGGTCAAGTGCAGGTACCCTACATTAGCACTTCTTCAGCAGCAACTCTACAGCAAGCATTACAGGAAAGCAGTTCATCAGTTGCAGCAGAATCAAAGGGCAAAGGAAAGGAACCTGCAATCCAGGTCATTGAAACTTTGGTCATGGCGGAGAAACCACAAACTTCCAAAGCACCTGAACAATCACAGGTTTCTCCCACACAGGCAAAGCACACACAAGTTCCAGAGTTGCAAACTCCATTAAATGTGGAAATAGGAAAGAAGAGACAGGTTTCAGACACCACTCCTCCAAAGGAAACCTCACAGGTACATTAGGTCAAGAAACAGAAACCAAATCCACCTCCATATGTGGAAATTATAGATGAAGTATTTGATGATGGAAGGGAAGATAGTCAGCAAACTGGCACAGCAAGTGAAACAAACATAAGCCAGAAAGGGAAAGCTTTAAAAAAGCAATTAAGTACTGAGGTATCCTCTTTCAGACCACCAAAGACAGACACAGGGGATATTAAAAGAACCTTCATTAATATTAAAGCAAAGAATGATCCATTGAAAATGAAGGTATATGATCAGTATATGAAGATGGCTCCCCATAATCAAGAAAGGCTAATGTCAGCGTTTGACCTTTCACAAGGCAAAATGTTGATGAGCCACTTCAAGACAAAGGTGCCAAAGCCCACTTCAGCAGCTGATTACATCAGAACAAATTTTGAAGTTTTGGCAAAAGATATCCATCCTCTGGACCAGATAGAGCTACACAGACAAACTGGGGAAATGGTCTATTCTACTCTTACCAATAAGGCCATGGCAGCTATAACGCTGCAGGATTCTTTGAATAACACAGCTGCACAATTGCACATTGAGAAGGCCTCTTCACAGGCTAAAGATAATAGAATAAAGTCTTTAGAAGACATAATCATTGGCTTGGGTCATAACCCCAAAGACATTAAAAGTATTGAGGCATTAATAAAAAAGAAAGATGATGACATAGCTGCACTGAGGAAGCAGCTAAAATTGCCAGCCTCAAGGCACCCTCAGACCCAAGAAGTTCTAAAAGGGAATTCACAGGAAGAAATAATGGAGTTGCTCCTAAATATGACTGAGCGACTAAGTGAAACGGAGAAGGAATTGGAAAAATCTTTGCAGGAACAGGAAACTATCAGGAAGACATCAACAACAGGTACTACAACAACAGGGCAGCAGATACAGCCATCCCAGGTAAACACTTCTGGTTTGAATTCTGATGAATTAATAAAGCAGATGGAAAGTCTACAACTAAGGGTCACAGAACTCCAAGAAACGAAATTGCAATTAGTAAAATTGGAGGAAAAATATGATACATCTAAAAAGACAGCTGCTGATAACACCAGGGAGATAAAAAGGTTGGAAAATTTGGTTCAGGCTTTGGAAAAAGATCTTTCATTGGAGAAGCCTTTAAACGAAATAAATGGCATTCTTTGGGGTAACATCATTGAGTTAATAAAGGGCATTTGGCCCTCCATTCAAGCTATTTTTGAACAAAATGAGTTGGTTAAAAAAGCCCAAGAAGAAATAAACAGAACCAGAAATGAATTAAGAGGCAGGCCTGAGCAGGCCAATCAACTCATTCAATTTTTGAACACCAGGACAAAACAACAGCTTGCAGTATTAGGGATTGAGGACAGGACCGGCGCAGTTTTAGAAATAAAGAGAGTTTTCATCAAGAGAACTTTCATGCAGAATTTGGAAAGGAAGTGCACAGATATTTTGGTTGATATCAATATTTTCAGGGATAAATTTCAAGCTTTTTTGGACAGTGGGTTACCAAGTCCTATGCTCTCAGAGGATCAAATAATGGACTTAGAAACCTATATAAAGAAAATAAAGGCTCATGCTCAAAATACAGCTGCTTGTTCTCCTAGTCTACCACAATCAACATTACCAACAGGGAGAAACATCTATGATAGAGTGAGGAATTTATTTTATCTGGAACATGAAATAAGGTATCTGTTTCCTAATGAACCCACCTTTTACAAACTCACAGAAGCAGATGAGACATTGAGAAAGCTCAAGAGGACTATGATACCAGATAATCAATGGTGGAATGAAATGTTGGAAATTCTATAAAAGTTATTTTCAGGATAATAATTTTTATCTTTACTATCAAGTAAAGGATAAAAATGAATACAGTTGAAAGAGTATCAGTTACACAGGTTAAAAGAGTATCCGTAAATACAAAGAGTATCCAGCAAGAAAAACAAATTACTCCAAAAGACAGCAACGAGCCCTTTTTCAGCACTTGCCTCCAGCACATCCATAAAGAAAGGAAACAGCACATCAGCAGTTACTTATTATGCTATCTACGAGACCATTTGTCTCCTGTTTACTTGTAAATTAATCCTTAGTCACCCCAAAATATGGGCTAGGATAGTGTGAGATATTTTCAATTATTTAGTGTATAAATAAACCCTCAAAGAGAGTATTGAGGGTGGATTCTATTACTCTGCTGTAACATTGAGATTTTCGGAATAAAAGCTTTTTGGAGAAATTTACTTGTGGCTTACTGGATGACGATTTAAAGCACTGGACTTGTTGCAGGATTCATGTGTTGGACTACAGTTCAATAAGTTTTTCTACCCTTTGTCTGAAATTTTATATTAGTTTATAATATCATCATGTCCATTTCTGAATAATTTACATAAAGGATTGAATCAGAATTTGCTTAATTGTACTCTGATTTCAAATGTGATTGTTCTTAATGTTTTCTTCTAAATTAGTTATAAGCATGAATTCTTAAATGCTCTTGTTTTGCTAATTTAAACATTGTTGATTACTATAATAAATAATTCTTCATTGCTCTTTATTTGTAGTCATCTCATTTCTTTCTTTTGAACATGGTGAAAGATTCTTAGTTGCCTTTCATCCCTTCCACTTTAAATTTTAAGGATTGTTCTCTGTCTAGCTATCTTGCCCTGTAATACCATCTTGTGTTTAGAATAGAAATCCAGTAAAGCCATCCTTTGACTCCATAGCCCAATGGACTGAAAGCTCTCAACCTTGCCCTTAGTTTGTGGATTCCACCATTTTCACAAAACAAACTTTGAATCTATAACTAGCATAAAACCTTCCAAGAACAAAGATAAATCATAAAGAGAGAGCCCTCTCTGGATGCAGATTGGCTAGATTCTGCATCTAAAAGGTTGGTTTGTGGTTACCTCGGGTATACTTTCCTCTTACACAACTTCTAGGAAAACCTGAGTGATAACAGGTAGAAAAGAGAAGCAAGGTGTAGCAGGGGGTAGCATGACAATAGCAGCAACCAAGGTGCATAACAGCAGTAAGAAGTTCATCATATGAAGTCTTCAAGTGGGCAGCACTGCATACAATCATTGTAAAGGTATCATTGTACTTAGTCATTGTAAATACATTATTGTACAAATTTTACTAGTGTCTATCTGCCAAGGGTTGAAGAGGCAGTGTTGGGAGGTCTAGGATCATCATTAGGTGGCTATGTCAAATTTGGGGTTATGATCTAGTATATCTTCTTCTTCTACATCTTTCTATATCATTGTAAAGTGGACCATTTTCCCTAGTATGGGAGTCCATTCTTCTTTTATTCTTCTATAGGGTGGTGCTAGGGTGAGTTGTAGCTCATTGGGTGTTGGGGCATCCGTTCAGTGACTACTAAAGAATCTCGAGCATTGGAGCGTCCATCCAATGGGAGCTAGAGAAGAATTCTTTTCTAGATTCTAGAAAGTTGAAGCTTTATTTTCAATTGAAGTTGAAAAGAATTATTAGAAAAGCATTAGGTGGTTTTTGTCCTGGAGTGGGTTTCCACCTTAAAAACTATGTGCATTTGTGTTCCTCTTGTCTGCTGCTATCATTGTACAAACACTGATAATAATTGAAGATTAATTAATGCTCTAATTGAAATAAATATTGATTCACCCCCCCCCCCCTCTCTCAGTATTTCCAACAATTCTTTTAGGCTGGAAGCTGACATGTTCAGAAGGGACCCTGTGAGAGAGGTATTTTATAATGATTAGGGATTTTCATTGATAGATAGCTACCCCAAATTAAAACAATAAATATGGCCATTATGCTTCAAAGGTTGTTGTTCAGTGACAGTGAACAACCTTAAAAAATGCCTCATAATTATTAAGGGATCCCCCTCTCTTTGAAGGGCCAGCTTGAACCTAAAGACTAGTCGAGTTGGTTTCTCAACGTAGTTTCTGCATCCAAGGACTACCTATGGAAAGTAGGTATAACAAGATCTCAATGTTCGAAACCCTTCAGAGCTTCTACATGTGTTTCTTTAGAATAATCTTCTAAAGACACTTCAGCCTCAACATTGGATGATTTTGTATCCACTTGTCATCCGTCCAACCATTCTGATGATGCGCATGTGAAATGTGTATCCCATTATGATGATTGGTTCAAAAACCCCTGAGTTCAAACACATGAATTTGATCCACATCCACCTTGTGGCCATTGCATTGACACCCAATGTTTGGGTAAGGGGACCTCCATTTTTTAGAGTCCAGGAGAAGCAATTCTCTCCAACCCTCCTAGTGCATTTGGTAGTGTTGACTCTAGTATCATTATTCTTATCCATTTAGAAGAACCTCTAGAGTCTCATATCACATCATATCACTCTAGGGATGATCCAATTAATAAATCCTCCATATTACAAAAAAAACCCATTCCCTTAGAAATTTTTGTTTTTCAACCACCATGTAGTCTAGGTGATCATCATTTCATTATATCTGAAGCCATTCTTTGGTAAAGCGACACCATGTATGTGAACCCATAAATTCAACCCATTTTACTCATATATGTAATGTCAAGTAAGATTGGTAATCCACCATTTCCTTTCGCCTATTGCATCCATCCATTCTACCCATAAGAAGACAACCATAAACAACAAATGGAAAACCACATCAATAAAAATGTGTTTAGAGTCCAATATTCTAAATACATTCGGCATGTCCATAACATGCTACATCCATCCATATAAAATTGGGGGGGGGTGATTCCCCTATATAGACTCATCATACTTTGGAGGATCTCGTGATTGTAGGACTAAATGCTCAAATCTCTTACTCGAGCACTTGGAACACAATGGCCACTCGACAAACTCATCCAACTTATAGGGGCATCATTCCCACCTTTGCCTACCAGATTAGTTCCCTCCATCCATATTCTTAGGGGAAGTATATCATGCTTGGGGGCATGATGGAGCCCCTGCCCACCTTCCTATTTTATCAATATCAATCTCGGCCTAGACCCCACCGATCTAGGTATGGTCGATTATCCTTTCATTTATTGGATAGTTTGTCATGTCAGTCTATCTAGCTAGTCATATACACATCACATATCGTAGATGATTCATACCATACATGGACACATTATACTATATATGATGCCACACATACCACCCATTCCCCATGTTTGACTTGGTGGGCAGGTATGATCCTAGAACGTCTCTAGTAGTTCATTCCTTTATTCCTTTATTACCTTGATTCTTAACCAAGAACGATCCTTCCAAGAAGCATTAAGGCCATTTTAGACAAGGTAACCTAGCTGAAAGTCGCATATCCAAATTCCACCGGTTGGTTTTTCTACTATGAGCTCACCAATATTTAGGGCCTCCTCCTCCTCTCCAAATTCTCTAATAGCTCAATATGCGAATGAATTGGATTTTGGGGAAAGAAACCTTTTTATAGGAAAAGCAATAGTTTTTTTGTTGACCATTCCAACCAAGCCATAAATCGGTTTGAAGAACCATCAACATCGTTGGAAAGCTCTCATCAATCTCTATAATGGGTATCTCTTTGTTTTTGGTAATTTTAAACTTCACAAGGAATCCATTTTTTCCATGAGGTATCCCTTTTCTGCCCATCAAAATCATATATCTTCATATGAGTCACCTATACTCTAGTATGATTTTTCCTTTTCACTTTTGACTTATGTGTTGAGTTTTTTCATGAGTAACCATTATCTACTCTCTCTTTTTTTATGGTCCCCTTCAAGCTTCTCCTATGTGGTAGCATCATCGAGTCACCGTTGTTTAGAGCATCTGAGATGAGTCACCCTTGGATCCATGAAGTTTGTTCCAAGTGCCACCAATTACTATTATACTAAATCATCCATGTTTACATCTCATTCATCCCATTTTCACTTATTTTTTGCCTCTAGATATATTGATCTATCCTTCAAAATCCTTCGTCTCAGTAATTGACCACCCCCTATCAAATCGAGTTAGTCACTTCCATCTAAACCATGCATATTATGCTCGAACAAAGGAATTTGCTAGTCCACCAATTATCTTATCCTTCCACCATCATCCCTAGTGTCATTTTATCAGTCACATTACTATGATCCTCGTGTCTTTGTTGAGGAATCTTCATTGCCTCAAATTTGGCAAGCCCTCTTCTGTTGACTTCAACACATTTATTCCAGGAGATTGGTTTAGAGGGTAGTGTACCTTGGTTATATCCTTCATCACTATTAATTTCAGCATATCAAGCGAAGGGAATCCTCATTTCCCTTTGATGTGGTTGCTTCTTGCATTCTTGACTCCAATTCATTATCACACAATCAAGAATTCTACACTTTATGGTACAGTGATCTAGCACATTGTATCGACAATTTGCAGGTGTGGGTGACATATTCCAAACCTCATGAGGAGATGACCCTTCAGGTAGGCCCCCACATGTCTGAATGGAAATAGATCATGATCCAACCTTAGATGCAGTTCAATAGATTTGTCTTTGTTTCTTCTGCTTGAATCACACACAACATGCATGTATCCTCTAGAAAGTCTATTCAGATCTAAAAATCCCTCTTATGATTCAACAAAGATTCTTTAATTGTGACCTCTCCTCACCATGTAAGCTTGAGGGGTATTATGTAATCAGATCATAAAATTTCATTTTATTCAGTCTTGGCCTCTGCTTTCTAGGCGGATTGTGTATATGGGACTCATTGTATCATTGTATCACTTTCTAGCCCATTGATGCCAACATTTCATGTATCATGCACTTTGTTTCTCAGGTCCACATTGCTCATCACGTCATTGTTATGTTTACTTGGTTATCTCGACGGGTATGTGTATGCCTCCCCCGCATCCTTTGAGATTATGTACTTACCAATAAAATGAGCCTTCTATCAGCTAAGTAGGTTTCCCCCCTTCCATTTTCAGTCCTTCCTTGCATTGCTTTAGCACTCTCTTTCTCTCTCTCTCTCTATGACTCCCCTTCAGTCTCCCATGAAAATGCAACCTACAATGAATTTTGGTCATACAATTTTCTCTTGATACTTTTACGTTGGGGGGGAATTTGTTATAACCCATCACCTAGGAATTTCTTACTAGGTGGATCGAAATACAACATGTAGGGTTAATTTTACCATGCTAAACCCACTTTCACCATAGGAAATAATTTATTAAACCAGTTTTCCTAAATTATTTTTCATTAAAATTCAAAAACCACATGATAATAATTGAATAAATAATTATTTATTTAATTTTATCTAAAAATAATTACTAAATAATTATTTGATAATTACTTTTGACTTAGTAAGCTTGGAATAATTAAATAAATCATTATTGATTTATTATTCTTTTTTTATTCCATATTATCCTTATGAGATCATTATTAAACCACTATTTAATAATTATTTCATTCGTAATTCTCATAAAATTATTAATAAATCATTATTTATTTGCTAATTACTTCAACCACTTTCTGAATAAAAATATTTGACCATTTTGAATATCTTTTCCTTCTCAAAAAATATAATAAAGTATTCTCAATGGCTATATTTTGATTTAGTCAACAATGTTCATTATTTTATAATTCCTAACTTGGATCAATACTTTGTTATAAATAGAGGGTTCTCTATTCATTCTTCACCATGATCATTCTGATCATCACCACTATCATCCCATCACATTTGAGCTCCCACTTGAGTTCAAACTATTTTATTTTTCTACCAACTGCAAGTTAAGAGAGATAAATAGATCATTAAAGCAGAAGGACATCTAATGGACCCTTCCCAGGGAGGGGGATCCATAGACCCAAGTTTATAACTTCTCCTCACCATTTGTATCGTTTATATTAAGAACATTTTCTTATTCGTATGATCCACTGGGTTTCTGCATTGTTTATCTTTTGTTGTTATATGTTTCTGGTTACATACAATCTTTTGATGTAGGGTTTTTCTTACATTGTTTTGTAGATATGAACTACAGACAACCATATTTTGTTATTAGGGTCACTTGTCACCTGCGACTTAAGTGAAGCATTTTTTGTAGACTTCTCTAAAAAATTTACACTAACATGGAGCTTGCAAACCTTAGTGGCAGGTTTCCAATCGAGAGTGATTCTACATCATTGAATCCTGATTGGTCGAGTCGAAAAATGTTCAACATAAGCTCATATATTTATAGTTAGCGGACTATACTAGGTACTGTGAGGGAATTTTTCCTAATTAGTTGATTCTGTTGCATGTGCTAACAATACACCTCTTTTACTGGTAATCGAACGGTTTCTACCATACTTGACATCAACACATCTATTCACATGTTGTAGATTTGTATCATTAGGGTTATGTCAAAGACCCTCAGTTACGAACCTTTCACTCTTATATAGCACCCTTCCTAAGTAGTGTTGGAGTTATGTATCATTATGTACTTTGAGGAATATTCTAGGGAACCTACCATCTACTATATGTCTTTATTCCTACTAATGTATATTGTGACATAGATCCATATTGTATTTTCTTGTGGATATGATTTGTTTGATGAGTCACATGGATCCACTATGTATTCTTCATGGCCATTTTTAGCATTTCATTACATGGATCTCAATGTATTTTTTTGGCAGCGATGTTCAATATTTCTTTGTGACTGAGCGTGGGTATGCCCTCTTCAGGAATGTTATTAGCACATATGATAATTCAACATTTGGTATCTTCAGATAAGGTTTCTTGGCTTTGTCTCTTTTCTCCCTCTGACCTTTGAGAATTATTATAATTCATTTTGTTGATCACTTATTCTTCTGACCTCATGCATTAGGGGGCATATGTTATCAACTTATTTTTCTCACTAGGGTTAGTATGTTTGAGTCGCTATATTGTTGACCTTTTACTTTAGCCTTTGACAATTTCTTTTCCTATTTCTTCTCCCAACCACATATAGGGAAGCATATGAGTGTGATTGAAAACTTCCAACTGCATGCATGAACCATCTTCTGTATGCTTATAACCAGAATTATTTACTTTTGTGCATGTAGTTGGGGGACTTATTCTAGATGCTTATGGTTCCTAGGAGATTAGTTTGACTCATCACCTTATATGACCTATTCATGTTGGGTAGGACACATTATTAGAGAAGCTTCCTAATTTCTCTTCGTCCTAGGCGTATACATTCATCATCCTAGGAGTATTCTTCTTCCTATTTATATTTGGGTATCCTAGAGGGTCAAGGTAGTGAGAGAGAGATGGATATAGAGTGTCATATTTTGTTTCTATCTTGATTCAGTCTTTGGGAGCTACATGTTTTTTTGAATCCTTGTTCATTATAGTGGGGAGAATGTGTTGAAACTTGTAGAGGAGTTCCAAAGCTGAAGGTATATGATGTAATTTTGATTTATGGTTAATGAAAATTCATGATCCCTTCTTTTTATATTTATTTTTGCATCAATTTTTATTCATGTTTTACTTGATGTTTTGAGCTAATGGTATTTTTCGAAAGAGTATTTGTTGTATCTATTTGTTTGTATTTGTATGTAGGATTAGATTGGTAGTATAAGAGAGATATCTCCTGATTGGAGAAAGATAATTTTGAATCAGACCCAAAACCCTTCACCAACTTGCGAGGAGGCCGAGTATTAGCTCAAACCCTAGAGCATTAGGAATTGCATCAATGTTTGCTTGCATGTACATATAAATGGTAATTATTTGTTGTCTCAGTTTAGCCATACTTTTCTTTGTGTGGTAACCTTGCTAGGGCCATAGGATTATGTAGCAATGGCTCCTTGTGTGTGAATTTTTCCACAACATATAGTATTGTCGAGAATTTGGACCAAGCTTTGGCTGTTATGTCTGCAATAGAAGTTTTGTAAATTTTCCCAACACAATATAAGACATTGTTATATTCCATTGGTTGAGTGCATCCCTTTGATTCAAATATCATGACCATCAATCCTTCTTTATGGAATCCTCATCTTCCACATCATTTCTTCTGTAACATAGTGCCTATTATCCCTAGCCACTACTTAGGAGGAGGAAGTTACTCTCATGACCTGACCCCCAATGTCCCGTTATGGAAATGGGGTCTAAATTTTTGGTATTTTTCAACATCCTCAAACCTTAAAATAGATAAATTCGTTTCTTTCGTCTTGTGAAGAAATTCCAATGATATAAATTTTTCCTCAATAGTGGTTCCAAATCAAAATACATAGCAACTTAAAGTCTAGAATATTAAGTCTCCCCACATCATTTGACCTGCAATTTAGCGGCCACCTGGGTAGCCAAGTCATATCCACTTCACGACCATGTGGAAATTCTACCCCAACTATTGACTCGTTCATGTCCAGTCATTTTATTCATTTTTCCATGTCTCGAAGAGGACATGTATATTTTATAATACAAGTTTTAACACCCTTCTAACCCTATATGTTCAACGTGTGTCCCCCTGCTTGCTAGCTTACCCTAAAATTAAATTGTGGGGGATTTCAATGTACTCCCCCTTTGAAATTTTTGGGGAAGAGATTATAGAATTACATGGAACCTACACTATCTTGCCACCACATAAAACTACTAGAATGTGCTTCAACCAATCACATGAGATAGTATCAATTGTGGGCCCTCCCTTATGCAACATCACCTTCGAGTGGACCCCTTAATTCCACATCACCATTAGAACAAATATGATGATTTTTGTAGCATCCATAAGTGTTCCAAGTCTCAAACTTTGTAGGGAGGCTTGGACAATAGCATTCCAAAGAACCCAGAAATATTTTGTGGAAATTCCACTTGGTTCATGACTTATTAAAATAATTAATTATTTTAATGAAGACCCTAGGTCTAAACTTAGGGAAATGGAATAATTAAAGGATATTAATAAGTGAGAGTGTGAATATTCTAGAAAACATGGATCAAATCAAGTTTTAATCTTAGGCATTGATTAATCATTTAATCTGGGCCATTGGTTCTCCAACAAGAAGATTATAAAAGAATTCTTGAGCATCACTTGGAAGATAATTTGGGCATACACTCAGTACTCTAAGGAGATCCATTCTGATGTAGAATTCGATCGCAGTGGGAGAGTTACAGGATGGAAAGTTGCAGAAGTAGAAGGAGGAGGTCAAGGGTGATTGATATCAGGGTCAGAGGGAAGCAGTGGGTCACTAGAGGCTGCAGCGCAGAGAACCCATGTAGTCTCCATGCAGAATCACAAAGTCCAATGCTGGGACTGCGTAATGAATCACACAGAGAGACGTAGGGGCATGCAAGGGTTGTTACGGGTGTCACAGAATTGTCCAAGTAAGCCGAAAATTCACTCTCAGGTGGTTCAGAATTTATATGCCTTATATTTTCCCTGTAAAGATATCATTTGATGAAGAATTAATAAAACCCTCATTTGTTGCGCCGATTTTCCCACATTCGGTTTTTCCCAGGAAAATTTTCCAAAAATAATTGTGTTCATGTGATTGATTCTTGTGCTTATGTTCTCTACTATTTATTTCTTTGCATATATAATTGTGAATGTTGCAGCAGTATGTATTTCGATATTTGCCGGAATATTTTTGAATAATAAATTATTGAAATAATAAGTAGGAGAAATAAATCTATCACTACAACTATTTGTAAATTTTCACATGGTATTAGAGCCATAGATGAATAACAGAGAGGGGGCATCTATCAGTGAATGGAAATCTACTGTTGGAGCAACAATGCAGAAGGTTTCATGCAATTCTCTAGGAGGGGGAAGAAGCACAATAGAACAGATGGCTCACGATGTCTCTGTATTGGCATCCAGACTAGAGGAAGATTTTTCTTGTGTATTGAGTACTACATCTTCAGATGTTTGGTATATTGACAGCGGAGCCTCTACTCACATGATGGGAGTACGGGGCTATTTTTCCGACTACCAAGATGAGAAGATGAATTTCAAAATAACCATGGGAAATACAGCAAAGTGCACCCTCATTGGGAGAGGTACCATAGTTTTTCAGACCGAGGCAGGAATCAGAATTTGGGTCACTAATGTACTGCATGTGACAGGTTTGGGGATGAATCTAATCTCAGTGTCATAGCTTCAAAACCGAGGATATGACATCTACTTTATTGGAAATAGATTCTATGTCAAGCACCCCAATTGAAAAAAGAAGGCACATATCGGGGTAAGAAGCAACAAACTGTACAAGCTATAGCTTGATTCTCCAATGGAACTAGTTGGCAGAATAGAGGAAATAGACCTGAATGATCTGTTATTGCCTAAATCTACCTCAAGCTGAAGGAAGTCAGAGTTCAGGGTAACATCATACCACACTCAATCTGGTAGCTAGCCCTACCAGAACAGGAGAGGGCTCTCTCCTGGTCAATCTTAGCGAAAATTAATCAATAGGGCTTGAGATGACTGAAATGAATGCTAATATTAGGCTAGGTATATGAATCAAGGAGTTTGATTTAGTTTTTAGGGTTTTTTTGTTGGAGAAAAGGGAAAGGCAATTTTGGGCTTGGGGATGAGGCCAAATTCTTGCAGAGTTCAAGTTGGGGCAGGGAAGGCAATGACTTTGATGTCTTAGATTCAATGAATGGATGGAAAATACTGTGGAGGAGCTGAAGAGGGAAAGAGGGTGCAAGGATCCTCTTCAAACTGACGAAAACATATAAAACTAAACAAAATTTTAAGGCAGAGCACCAACAAACTAATGAATTCTACCTTAGTTACTCATTTTTTTAATCTCAGAGGCAAAGAAAAGGGAAATGGCATACATAAAACATTAATGAAACTTACAGATACATGGAGAAAAACATCATCGAAACTCAGAGCCACAAGGATCCCAACAAGTGTTGCAAAACTCTGGTCTTTCCTTTGCCAAAAATACTGAAATGAATATACAATGAGGTGCCAAACTATTCCCAAGAGTCCAACCCTGAAAATGACTCAGAAAATACATAATATAGACCATCCTAACCCCTTCCCATGCCTCTAGGGGTCTAGCTCATCCTTCTAGGAGCTGTTTCAACCAATTCTAAACTAGGAACTGAAATTTAGGCAATCAAACAACTTGCCTCTATATGCTAGGAAACTGATCCATTCACTCACATTTCACCCTTTAGTGAATGAATCTTCTAGAAAAAAGTAAAAATATGCCCAAATTACATCATGGTCAATAAATTACATCACGATAGATCAAGAGTTACATCAGAAAGTAAAACTAGTCAAAACTGGGCGAAATTCTGAGCTGAAGAGTCAAAATGAGGCCAAATTTCTCTATGCACCACGCCAGAAAACTCAATGCATCGCGCCACTTTGGAGGTGATTTTAAGGCACTTCCTGAAGTCCAAATTGAGCTCATGATAGCTCGTTGGAAAGCCCTGCCTGTCTACTTTCCAACCCAAGTAGAATTTCTGGATGTGGATGTCATTTTCCCCTCCAAAACGTCAATCTCCCAGGACTGGTTCCTGTGTGTGTAAAAGGTGGCAAAAAGGCCAATTTCAAGGTGTTTTTGACCCTTTAAGCCACCCAGAACTTGATGAAATCCTTAGGTAATAACTAAGCATGCATAAATTTTCATAAAAAATCCAAAAATTTCAAGTTTTCCTCCAGAAGATCTCTCAAACGTAAGCGCGCGCAAGGTGGCACTACGCGTTGGGCAGTAAAACCTGTTTTGTGACCAAAAACTTAAAAATGACAAAATTTTCTCCAAATTCCTTGAAATTTGGACTGAAGGTCCCCCATCAATTATCATGCTCAGCCAAAGAAGCTTCAGCTAATATTTGAAGTCGATCAAGCCTTTTCCGACGTTTCAGTGCCCTCCTGGTGCATGCAGTTTCAGTTGTAAAGTCACTGTCTCGTTCATAGGATGAATCTGTGTCTGTCATGGTGTTTGCAATGTGTATGAAAAGTGTATGTTTGATTTTTTGAAAATGAGAAATTGGTGTTTTGTTTTCAATTCCAAATGTACAAAGGGAAATGAGGGACTGTGAGGAATATGGGAAAGTGGGGAAAAGTGGAGTTTCTGTCAAGTGGATTTAAAATGTAGGAAAATCACTTGACATGTCTGGGATATGGAATTTGGAGATTTTTTGTAAATTATAGGGAAAGAGATAATAAAAGGGGTGAAATGTTTTAGGGATAGGGGTAATGGGAATTTGTTACAAATGATATGGGAGAGGGAAAACGATAGGAAATGGTAGGGTTTAAAAATAGGAAAAATGGGAACAAGGGATATAGATGGTTTAGGATGTAAGGGGATAGGGAAATAAAAAGTGGTAATGATAAAATGAGCAGTGGTAATAGATGGGGTAAGTAGCAATGATTGACACCAAACCAAATTTAAAACCCTAGGAGCATTCTTAAAACATGAGAGTAGGATTTTGAGTTTTTGTGTTCAAATCTTCATAAAAAATCTCATAATCGATGCCAAATACTTCTTCATAGCAATTACAAGGTTGCATAAACTTACTCGGAGCAAGTGAGACTGAATTGATTTGGATTTTTTTGAAAAATGGCAAAAATTTATTGTTTCGGGCCTGTGCACCGCACAGTTAGCCCAATGCGCCGTGCAGGCTATGTGCACCATGCCAGTGTAATTTTACACTGTGTGAAACTGCCCTGTGTGCCGAGCGCACCCAGTGCGCCGCGACCACTCTTCTATGCGTCGTGCCTGCAATTTCACCAACAGTCCAGCCTTTAAACATTGTTTTGCTTCCTCCTTGATTTGTCTATGATTTCTCTTGGCTCCTAGCTGAATTTTGCTATGCCAATTAATTGTGAAACAAAGAAAACATCTTTCATGGCATGGACTTCGATTTTTTTATTTAGAAATCCCACTGTTTGAACTTTTACAAGAGAACTCTGTTTTTCTCGCTTCCTTTGATTTTTTTTTTGGAGCTGAATGATGAAACTTGTCTGTTTTATGCAGGGATGATTGAATTTGGATTTCCGCAAAGGATGACCAAGGCTGTGCCTGAAACATTTTACAACTGAAGAAATTTTGACAATTACATGGCATTAATTACAAAAGACAAAATTGATGATTTCTTCTTCAAAACAGAGTTTTGAAGAAGAATCATCCTCAAGCCTTATGACGATGAAATTTTGCAATGGAAACTAATTTGGAGCTTCCCTCATGCGTCTGCTGGTATTATTTGACATTTTGAAGATGAAATTTGCAAAACCCTAGACCTAAAAAGACCTAAAAACCCTAAAAGACTCTTTGCTGACCAAGAGATCAAACAAGACTATCAATGACCTTAAAATTGATTTTGATGAACTTCGAAAAACTGACCTAAGCTAGCAGGGACAAGGCACGAGGGGCATGAGCGAAAAGACCCTTCCGTCAGACAATCTATGCTTCTAATTGAATGCAACTGATTGGATGAATGAGACACCTACAATTAAATGCAACAAAGAGATTTTGATCTCTGACGAAGGGATGAACAGACCGACTCTAACATGATCTATGGTATAGAAGAGTGGGGCACTTGCATCATGGGGCATTGAGAACTCTCCAGAATACTGTCACAGGTGTTTCATAACTAAGCACCAAATGAGATGATGTCTGCAAGGGGTGCATATTGGGGAGATATGCCAAGGCCGCATATCAAAGAAGCAACAATAGGGCCAAGGGTGTGTTGTCTATAATACACTAAGATATATGTGGGTTGATGTCCACTAGATCTCTTAGTGGTGCCAAATATTTTTTCACCTTCATTGATGACCATTCCAAGAAAACCTGGATCTACATCTTGAAGACCAAGGATAAAGTCTTCAGTCGCTTTAAAGAGTTTAAGGCTCTAGTTGAAAATCTGGCAGGAAAGAAGATCAAGGTGTTGCGATCAGATAATGGTGGTGAATCCATAGATAAATAATTCACCAGATTCTATGCAAGCAAAGGCATCAAAAGAGAATGGACATCCCCATACAATCCAAAGTAGAATGGTGTAGAAAAAAAGAAGAACCAGATTATTGTTGAAGTAACCAGAGCTATGATGTATGACCAAGACATGCCAAAATTTCTATGGACTGAAGCGTGTAATAAAGCTATCTACATTCATAATAAGACTCCTCACATTACACTGGGAAAGATCACGCTAAAAAGTGTCTTCACTAGCAGTGAGCCTAAATTGAGTCACTTTAGGATCTTCGACAATACAACTTATTGTCATGTGCCCAGTGAGAAGAGGAAGAAGTTGGAGATGACTGCTAAAAAGGGGTATCTAGTAGGATATAGTGAGAATGAAAAGGCTTATCGCATCTCCATTCTTGAGAGAAGAAAAGTGGTGGTGAAAAGAGATGTGAATTTTATGGAGGAGAAGGCCTTCAGAAGATCATGAGAGTAGCCTTCTCCTATGCAGTCAGAGGAAAAGCCTTTGGTCCAGCCCCAACAAGCAGCAACAGAAAATTCAGTTGCCTCTCCAAGGCATAGTGATCCAAAGGATGTGTATCTCGAGGATTTGCAAGAAGGAGAGCCTATAAATCCACCCACCACCAGTGGAAGAATGAGCACGGAAATTCGACAGATTCTGAAGGATGCAGAGGACTTTTTCAAAATTCCCCGAAATGAGAAGAGACAACGTAAGCAGACTAAGAGGTATCAACACTAGGTGTGGGTTGATGCAATTGTGGAAGATTATATTTCCATCATGACGAATGATGTCTGGGAAGTAGTACCTAGAACTCAGGAGAGATCAGTTGTAGCATCCAAGTGGATCTACAAGATCAAGTATGCTGTAGATAGAAACATCGAGAAATTTAAAGCCAAGTTTGTGACTAAGGGGTATGCTCAGAAGGAAGGAATAGACTATGAAGAAACCTTCACCCCAGTAGCTAGGTACACATCTATCAAGTCCATGATATCCCTTGTTGCACAGATGGGATGGGAAATTCACCATATGGATGTCAAGACAACATTCTTGAATGGTGTGATAGAGGAAGAGGTGTATATATAGCAACTGGAGGGCTTTGAGACACATGATCAAAAAAATCATGTGTGCAAATTGAAGAAAGCATTATATGGACTAAAGCAAGCTCCTAGAGCCTGGTATGGTCGAATTTATAGCTACCTGCAGAAGATGTGATTCATCAAGAGTGATGCAGATCTAAATCTCTACTACCTAAGAGTATGGAGTGAGCCTTTGATACTGGTGTTGTATGTGGATGATTTGTTCTTGACAGGATCATCAAGGCTCATCATATATTTCAAGAAGAACATGGTTGAATAATTTGACATGAAGGATCTAGGACAGATGCATTATTTTCTAGGGTTGGAAGTTTTGCAGCAGAATGGGGAGATCTTTCTTAGTCAAGGAAGATACACTACGGAAATTCTGAAGAGATTTTAGATGGAGGACTGTAGGCCTATGACCACTCCAATGATCACCAACTGGAGGAAAATTGATATGTTTGAAGATGACGAGGCTGATCCTACGTGTTATAGGTAGCTCATAGGGTCATTGATGTATCTGGTAAATACAAGGCCAAACATCTATTATGCCATTAATACCCTTAGTCATTTCATGGTGGAACTGAAGAGGGAACATTGGGTAGCACCCAAGCATGTTCTCAGGTAACTTTGAGGGATATTCGAGCTTGGATTGAAGTACACACATGAAAAATATGTAAGGTTGAGTGGTTTCACTAATGTAGATTAGGATGGAAGTTCATTTGATCATAAGAGTACCAATGGGTATTGTTTCAATCTAGGATCGAGAATGACTTTCGGGTGCAGTAGGAAACATAAGTCTGTGGCACTCAGTTCAGCAGAATTAGAGTATATGGTAGTCCACACAGCCTCGTACGAAGTCATATGGCTTAGGAAACCACTAGTGAATCTACACAAGGAGAAAATGGAAGCGACCAACATCTTATGTGATAATCAGAATTGCATAAAGCTCTTTGAGAATCCTATGTTTCATGATAGGTCGAAACATATTAACATCCGGTGTCACTTCATCATGGACTGTGTACAATGTGGAGCTATTTAGTTGCAGTACACTCCAACAAGAGAACATGTGGCAGACATCATCACAAATGCTATAGGAAAGACATAGTTTGTCTACTTCAGAGAGAAGATGGGGATGATGAAGAATCCCTTCCAGTAGCAGGAATGGAGGATTCAATATTCAGAGGGAGCTATGGTACTGAGGCACCAAGTCACAGTGGAAGTCTCAAAGGCAACAATATAGGAGGCAATAGCGCAGTAGATGGGGGGATCATAATCCTGATATCAGCAGTGCAGAGGGTGCTTCAGAATCAGATCGGCATGTAGCAGGAATATTGTTAGAACAACTTCCTCGCTAAGAGGGAGTGTTGAGTTTTGTAGCATCCAGAAGTTTTCCAAGTCTCAAACTTTGCAAGGAGGCTTCAAAAGCAACATTCCAAAGAACCCAGAAACAGTTTGTGGAAATTCCACTCAATTCATGAATTATTAAAATAATTAATTATTTTAATGAATACCCTAAGTCTAAAATTAGGGAAATGAAATAATTAAAAGGTATTAATAAGCCAGAGTTGGAATCTTCTAGAAAACATGGATCAATTCAAGTTTTAATCTTAGCCATTGATTAATATTTTAATCTAGGCCATTGGTTCTCCAACAAGAAAATTATAAGAGAAGGCTTGAGGGTCACTTGGAAGATAATTTGGGCATACACTTAGTACCCGAACGAGATCCATTCTGATGTAGAATTTGATCTCAGTGGTAGAGTTGGAGGGAAATAAGTTACAGAAGCATAAGGAGGAGGTCAGGGGTGATCGAGATCAGGGTTAGAGGGCAGCAGTGGGTCACTGGAGGCAGCTTGAGGCTGTAGCACATAGAACCCATGCAATATTCACACAGACTCATGCAGTCCAGCGTTGGGACTGCACAATGAATCACATAGAGAGACGCAAGGGCATGTAGGGGATGTTCTGGGTGTCAGAGAATTGTGCAAATAAGCCCGAAATTCGGTCTCAGATGGTTCAGAATTTATCTGTCGTATATTTTCCCTGTAAGATATCATTTTCTGAAGGATTAATAAAACCCTCATTTGTTGCACTGGTTTTCCCACATTGGGTTTTTCCAGTGACAATTGTCTAAAAATAACTATGTTCATGTGATTGATTCTTGTGCTTATGTTCTCTACTATTTATTTCTCTACAAATATAATTGTGAATGTTGCAGTAGTATTTATTTTGATATTTTTTGGAAGATTTTTGAATAATAACTTATTGAAATAATAAGTAGGAGAAATAGATCTATCACTACAACTATTTGTAAATCGTCACAATATTGTGGCGATATTGCAACCAACTCCAAGAGAAATCACTCGGGTTGAGGTGTCTGGGCGACATCATAGACCTTTACTACTAGTGTGATGTTATTGTATGGTGTTTTTGGTTGCCTATGAGTCCCCAAAACACCTTCCTTGTAGTTGGTTTCTTCCTACAAGGAGCATACAAACAAATGAGTGATGCCAATGAGTAAATATGGACTAACAAAGCATTGAATGTAATGGAAACAATTCATAAACAATGCATAAACTTAAACTAACCTAAATAACATAAAAAAAAACTTGTGAAGAAAAACAAATCAAAAGAGGATTAGGAAAATGATCCTTTTGTTAGAATTAAGCTCACTATTGAGAGGGTGGGTGTAATATCCCAAAATGGGAATACACAGCAAAGCTTGCTGAAATAATGCACTCGGAAATATGTGCACTAAAATGAGTTTGCAGCTCTTGGATCCTTTAGATCAGTGGTTCTAGGTTCTATATCCAAAAGGAGATAAAAAACAAATAAAACTAGGTGAGGTAAACAGACCTCCCACCACCTAGTCTAGCTGAAAAACACCCAAAGAGAGGGACTGCAACTATGTGCAACAAACTGCTTCAGAAATAGCACAATTTTGAGTGCATGAGTAGGATATTAATAATGAAGATCAGATTTTGTATAAACAATAGCAAATCAGACCCATGATGAAGCCTTTATAGTATACAAAAGAATGTAGAAGACAAAATAGAAGAAACTCCTCAAGAAAGAGGGCTGCAACACATGTATTGACTGCAAAATAGCTTGACAGCGTTATTATAAGAGCTGCAGCAGCTATACATTACACTCCAGATATAGAGAATATCTGTGTACAAAATATCAGATCCATTTCAGATCTGTACACTAGAAAATCTCCCTTACAAGATCCCCTTGGGGTTTCGATCAAAACATGCAATATAGAGAGAAGATCTAAGATTAAAGTAGCAGATCTACAATATTATTCATAAATTTCTGAAGATTTTTTACAATATAAATAGATCAGATATATAAATAACATGTATGATCAATCTAAACCATGGATCACCAAAGTGAAGGGAAAAGCCCAGCACTAGAGATCTCCTCTCAAAAAGTGGGTCAAAACACCCTGCAATTCCCTCCTTGAAAATAACGTAGTACTAGAAGGGAAACTACGTTGTAGCCTGAAGCACTGAGTTGGATTGATGCCAAGATCTGAAATATTAGCTCCAAAGGTTCAGAACTCTCTTGCCCATGGGATAGAATACTTTCCCAGTGAAAAGAGGCCCTGAAATGGCATAGATCTTAGCAGATCTAGCATCCACTTGCTACAGCTTGCAAGGACAACCAAACCCTCAACATGATCTGTGTTGTAGTTGCAAGATGAGCTTGGCCAATTTCCTGATAGTGGATGATATCAGCAAGACTCTCCCAAGAAATCCTTAATGGAAAATGTGGGATCCCTACATAGGAACACCCAAGTGCTAAGCAGCACTATTCTCAGCTAAAAAATAGAGAATGGTATATGTATAAACAGACAATATACTCATAAATATGCACAATCAACAACCTTCTTCTGTTGTCCTCCTCCTCCTCTTATAGGATGAAAGCCTTATCAAACCCTAAACCATCTCAATGATTTAGCTGCATTCACATGAGAAGCCTCCAACTAAAACTGCACTGTCCCTCTAGGAGATTCACTGTATCTAGACATTGTTGTTGATTTGGTCCTGGTTGACTTGGTCAAATGCTCCAGTCTCTTTCACACCTAAGTGTGCTTAGGTAAGTAGCCCAGATTTTTCCATGTTCAGATGTGGCATTGATTTATTTTGCTGATTATGGATTCTATTGATCCTCCTTTACAGTTTTATTCATGAAACAAAATATTGAGACAAAATTGTATATTCCCATTAGCTTGGGCTAATTGGGAATATTACAGTCCTCCCCTCCAAAATGTTGCTTCTCCTCAAGCAACTGATAGGGTCAGTGCTGTACCACTTCTCCTTCTTCATTGGTGACACCATCATAGATCAAGATTTCATCATGAGCCAAGTTTTCACCAATCCAAACCTCCATGAACTGTTCCTCCAAAATCATCATGAGATGTACAAAATCCATCCCACAAGGAGTCAAGAACTCAACAAAAACAAACATGGTTGGTCCTATACTCTCTCTAAAGCATGTAGCATAAGGTGCATAAAGAGTTTCCATCCCATGTGGTACATAAAAACTGCCCATCCTCTCTCCATACAATCCCATGAAAAGTACACCTATATCATCAAACTATGGAAGCATAATGACATACATACAAACAGAAATTTGAGCATGAGGAGGTGCGTCAAAGTCCCACATAGGGTGCCAGTGCAGTGCATCTCCTACCTGCATTAGATCAAGGTATGGTAAGTGGTTTCCCCACCACTTACTTGTTGCACAAGCTATCTCACCATGGCTGAAAGTGTGAGATATGTTTGGTGCCTTTGGGAAGCACCCATTATGAAAAGGAATCTCCCTTAGCATAGCAGGGGAGTGGCCAAGTTCAGAATTTGCAGTGGCCCAAAGTTTGCCATGAGATTCATATGGTACAACACTCCTCTTGGGAGCCATGGCATGCAATAACATGGTGAAAGAATACATCAAATCAGAAAATAAAGCTTGCATTACATGTTCAGATTTTTCACCATCAATGTTCCTTCTAAACATGGAATTGTGCACAAATTTTTCTCCCTTTTCAAGAGAAGGAAGAAATGACTGAAATGACTCCTGCATAGAGTCCTTTAGCTGCCCAAAATCCACATATCTTTTTCATTCTATAAAATGTTGATGTAGCTCTCCTCCAAAGCCTTCCCATTCAAAACATCTTATGATAGTGTTTTAGATCTTCATAGAATAGGTAGGGTTGAAACAAAACTCCTTGAAGGCCCTTTGTAGCATCTCCACCTTGAGCTTGGAGGATCTAGGCAAGAAGATCTTATCATAATGATAGATGAATTCCTCATGGATTAGATAACCCTCTCCATGCACTTGGTCATCAAGCATCATACAAGTGTAGAGATCCTTGGAGTAATCCACCAACAGCTGGGATCTCCAATATAGATCTACACTTCCCAACAAGGATAGTGTTGATGATGCATCAATAAGATTGCTTGCCATGTTGCTGATCTCTTCTTTGACATTTCTTATGCCAAAGCTACAAGTAGGGAGGACATACCTCCCCTTTTCCTCCTCCAACAGCACAGAATCAGAAATGAAGGATGGTGAGGATGATGAGAGAGGAAAATCCCCCTCTTTCTGGTGCTTTCTTAAGACTTCCAGTGTTGTAGTTGTGTCCCTTAATGCTCCCTTCCCTCTTGGATCTGATCTTGGAGCATCAAGTAGTGATATATCTCCCACTAAAACTGAATCTGGTGGCCTCTGTTAGCCACTAATAAAATTTGTCATACCAAATGGTGGCTAAATGATTTTGGAGCCTTCAAGGAACAAATTTTATTGCAAAAAGTGTTATCTCTTGAAAACTCATGAAGGCATCTGGTCATTAGTCTTAATCTTCATTGTTGTTTCCATAAGTGAAAATACTGCTGCAAAGACCCTTTTTCCCTCCTTCCACCACAAAAATAACCTTCACTTTTTACCCCTTTTTTACTCCCATTAATTCCTCTATTTTTCATTTTCCCCCATTCACCTTTCATGAAACCCCCTTTACAGAGTTTAAAACTTCTCTTTAACTCTGTCAAAACCCTTGAATCCCTTTGAAAACGTCGAAAATACATAAAAAAAATCCATGTTTTATGTTTTAGGCTTTAGCCCCCTTCGGGTAAGCCCCCTAACCACTTCCCCACATGTGCCCCAATGCTAAGAACCAAGCGCTAGTCCCATCAGCGCTTATCGCATCGGAATGAATCAGCGAGCGCAAGTCTTTATGTTTCACGGAGGTTCCGATGTGATTAAGCCCTAAGTACTAAAGCCACGATCTAATCACCACTTCATATAACCCTCGGGCCCGCATCTGGCGCTTAAAACTTATAATAAACCATCCCCGATGAATATTTCCCTTTTTAAAACATTAAACCCACTTTTTCCTATGTTTTACTTTAAACCCACCGGTTCGTGTTATTGCATAAAGAGAACCGTTGATCTTAGGAACCGATCAACAATGGATTAAATACTGCATCGGAAATTTTGAATGGGTTGATTGAAAATCCCAAGCCCGAAGGCCCGATCCCGATTAGCCCATATATACATAAGCCCCGTGTTTATTAAAGTTCCATATAGACCAGGCCCCGCAACTGGGCGCCCATCGCATCAGAATTTTTCTTTTGGATGCATTTTAATGTTTTCCCCACCTCTGATTGCGATGGCCCGATCGCGCAATCGCGTCTTACCTTCAACGGTCCGCACTGATTGCATCGCAAGTTTCATCGGGCGTGTTTTTTTGTTCGCCCCGATTGCCGATCTCCCGATTTAATATCCACCGTCGATCTTTGTGGGTCTAGTCACATCCGATGGCTCATATTTATCCTGAAACCCACTTGATCTTTAATTCATTTCTTCCTCCGATAAAGATTTTTAACCTTATTTCTTAATGTTTTTCACCATTTCTTTAAAAATATCCCCTTCGCTTTATCTCCTCCCAATTAAAACCTGACCGTCGATCTATGCAGATCGACGGATCTGACTTATTCTCTCCCCGACTCTCCTTTTGATTCCGCAAACAGATCTACACCATTGGATGAAGCCATCCAATGGCCACGCTCTCTCCCGATGCCCTCTGAAGCAATTTTCCTAGTAAACGTAGGATTATAAAATATTTGTGTGTTCTTTTGCAGGATCTAATGGATTTCTAATATTTTAAAAGGAAAATTAAAGCCAAAGGATGACGATCCTTCATGCCTTGTTTATTAAAAGGTATCCATTTAAAAGGTTTCAACGCCACGCTTCGTCGGCGCATCATAAAGTGTTGGTACCATAAGAAACCTCCGCGGATCTACACATCAACAAGACATAGTGAAGATTAATATAATCAAAGAGTATCAGACTGACAGCATGGAATCAAAGTGGAAAAATATTTGAAGACCGTTAACACAGTTTGGAGGGATTAGGCCATTTATTCGACTAAATCAAAGACCTGATTCATGATTAAAGAAAGTTTGAAGACCAGAAGACAGAGATTAGACTTTGTTAAGCCTAAAACACAGAATTCAGGTATATTAAAGGTGTTTTATATTAAAATAATAATATCTATTAGTTCAAAAAGCCTACGCTGCCACATCAGGGGCAATTTGAATCCCCCAGCTACCACAGAGCCACCTACAGCCTCAAAGAAATCAAAAGGAGGCCGAGTTATGACCAGACCAGGATAATTTGCATCAATGCGGCTGAACAGTTAATTCAACCAAAGGAAATTATTGTAAACTGACATCAAAAGTTATTATGAGGATAACGAAGAGCCTTAAAGTCAACAAATTCTTTCCAGCAAGCTTGATAGTTAATATAAACCAATTAATTCAGGAAAAATATTAGAATGTTCTCCATTAAGCCCCTCAAAGTCCGAAAGACAGTAAACTATATTAATTGAACTTAGAAGATATTTTATCCCATTCCACCTCCTCATTTCTTCTATAAATACTTCTGAAGAAGATGAGATAGGGGTTGGTTGTTTTGATCACTAGTTGTAATATTGAAAATCTCTGAAATAATACATAGTCTGTTGAAGTTGAAGAAGAAATTGAAGTCTTGGATGCCCTAATGATGTTGTTGCATGCTTGTTACTGTGAAGGCTCTATCATTGGATCCATGAGCTTGGTTGTTGGTGAAGTATTCTAAATTGTTTAATGTTTTCTCCTATTTTCATTCTGTTCCATGATTTCTTACTACGGTAGGTTGAAAGTTTTAGGCTAAGAAATGACTCCTCGAAGCACCTTAGACCTATTCATCCTTCACTATTTCATGTTTTCTTCTGCTAAAGTATTTTAAAGTCTTTAATCTCTCTCTTTAGTCTTCATAATTGTTTATTTCCTTAATAGTTCGAATAGTTGGTTTCAGCATGATTTATGGTTCTCCCTGCTTGTCTGCTGCCACTTTTAAACTGTTATTGAAGTCTCCCTTTGTAGTTTTCTGTTTTAAAGTGAGTCAAGGAGGTCTGTTCTGATATTTCCCTTTTTCCTTACTTAAACAGTTGTCTCAAAGGTCTTTATAGTTGTAATCATAGATGTGTTAGGTAATTCCTCTTCTATGACTGCAGTTATCAGTGAATCTTTTATGTTTTCTAAGTCATTTGAAATAAAATATTTGAGGAAATAGGGTGTTCCCTGAATCTTAGATTTCATTTTAAAAGTTGTTTTGAAATCATTATTCACTTAAAGGTGTGATTTGTAGAATTCATGGTTAGCCCTGTCTATCAAAAATCTCTTTATTGTTCAAATTGTGCTTTCAAATTCCCTTTGTTTGAGGATTAAATTTCTTTTTCCAAATCATTGATGTCCATCTCATTCCAAAAACCAAAGGATCCTGTGGCCAAGTTAGATTTGCCCTCTGATATCCCATATCCATTGATAAGTATGTTATGACCTCTTTTTGACTCCATTGCCTAATGAACCAGATGTTCCTCCATTCTATATATCTTTCCTAGACCTTTCATGTTCTGCTGTATCAATTCAACCAAACAAACAAACAAACATCTACACTTAATAACTAGTCTAAAACCAATACTCAAAGTACACAAGATAAGCCTTTGCAAACAAACATTTGAGAGATCCCTCTTTGAGAATAAGAGGACTAGATCCTGTAACTCTAAAGATTGGTTCTGATGTTGCCTTGTCTTTTGATTTGCCAAACTATCAAAACACAGGACTCCAAAATAATGGCGATCACGGTGGGATATACTATAATCAAACAAGTGCGGGGGCAGGTGTATGGATCCAGAATATGAATCAGATTTTTTCTTATAAATTAAATTTCCCATGCACTAACAATATTGTTGAGTATGAGGCACTTCTCCTAGGTTTACAATTGCTTAAACGATTAGAAGCCAAAAGGATAAAAATCTTAGGAGATTCTGAACTTATCATAAAACAAATCAAAGGAGAATACTCAACCAGAAATCCAAGGCTTATTGGAATGTTGCCCTCGATTTATTGAAAACCTTTGAAAAATACGAAATTGTTTCCATTCCTAGAGCACTTAATCATTTAGCAAATGAACTCTCTTTCAATGCCAGTAACTTTCAAATACCTGAGATAAATGAACAGCTTAGCGTAAAGGTAAAACACAGGCCTGCAGTGCCTGATAACGAAGATCACTGGAAAGTGTTTGATTCTGACTAACACATAGATGATTTTTTAAGAAAAGAAAACGATTTCACCATACCAATATCAGAATCTAGCCATAAAGAAAACTGTTTATATATCGAAGAAATCCCAGAAGCTGAAATAACACATTCTGCTGATGTAAATCATTATGAGAATCTATTTGAAACAGAGTTAATGGACAACGCAGACCAAGAAGATCTGGAAGTTTTACAATGTAAGAATGGTTCAATTCCAACAGGTCTCTCACCTTTGGAACACCTTTTTGACTTTAATGATGTAGCCAAAGAACCAAAAGTGGAGCCTATGGAAACAAATGTAAAAGAACATAACATAGGTAGCCTAGCCGAATCCAAGATGATTAAACTATCTAGCACTCTTCCAGGTCACATAAAGTCTCGATACATACAACTGTTTAAAGAGTTTAAATATTTTTTTGCCTGGGCATACACAGATTTCAAATCTTATGATACCAGCATCATTCAGCACAAGATTCCCCTGAAATAAAATCAAAAGCCTTTCAAACAAAAACTGAGGAGAATAAACCCACTTTTGTTACCTTTAGTTAAGGAAGAGATTGAAAATATGCATGCTACTAGGATCGTTGTACCAATTCGATATTCAGAGTGGGTATCAAATTTAGCTTATGTTAGAAAGAAAACAGGAAATCAAACTCTGTATTGACTTCAGAAATTTAAACAGAGCCTCTCTAAAGGACAACTATCCCTTACCCAAGATGGACCATATACTTCAAAGGGTGGCTGGGTCAAAAAGGATATCTCTCCTAGATGGGTTCTCAGGTTAGAACCAGGTGTTAGTGCTCCCAAGTGATCAAATCAAAACTGCGTTTACCACACCTTGGGGCACCTTTATGTATGTCAAAATGCCTTTCGGGTTAATGAATGCAGGGGCCACCTTCCAAAGGGCCATGGATATAGCCTTTTCAGAAGATATTGGCTATTTCATAATTATTTACCTTGATGACATAACCATTTTTTCAAAATTTGATGAGGAACATTTGATTCACTTAAGAAAATTTTTTGAGAAGTGTAGGAAATTTGGCTTGTCACTGAATCCCAAGAAGATACTCTTTAGTCTCCAAGAAGGTAAACTTCTTGGCCATATAATCTCATAAGAGGGAATCAAAATAGACCCTACAAGGATAGATGGCATATTGCAGATCAGCCATCCAAGAAGCCTCAAAGAATTACAATCTTTCATCGGAAAGATTAATTTTCTGAGGAGGTTTATCCCTAATCTTGCTAAGCTATTAAAAAAAATTACAAACATGCTTAAGAAATATGTCGGTGTAAAATGGAATTTACCATCTAAGCAATCATTTGAAATAGTTAAACAAGCTCTTACTCACACACTAGTCCTGATTAGTCCAGATTTTACCAAAGACTTTTACATCTTTTCTTTTGCATATGAGCATACAATAACTGCAGTTTTACTCCAAAATAATGACTTGGGGCAAGAACAAGCAATATCTTTCTTTAGTAGGGCCTTAAGAGATTCTCCCCTCAAATATAACATCATGGAGAAGCAAGCCTTAGCATTAGTGAAAGCTTTAAAGGACTTTAGGGTCTATATTTTACACTCTCACATAATTTCTTTTGTTCCACATACTGTTGTCAAGGATATTCTAAGTCAAGACCCTGATGGTAAAAGGGGAAGATGGATTGAAACTATTCTTGAATATGGCTTAGAAATCAGGCCCACCAAGCTAGTTAAAGGGTTACTAGCTTGTGGAAGACATCTCTACTGGAAGGCCACAGCGAAAAAAATCATCAGGTCTGGTTACTATTCGCCTACCCTTTTCCTAGACACTCAGAAGTTGGTCATGTATTGCCATAAATGTCAACTTTTTTATGGCAAGAGAAAACTCCTTCCCTTACCTTTACATCCTATCAAAGTTAAGGCACCTTTTCAATAATGGGGTTTAGACTTCATTGGGGAAATTCACCCATCCTCCTTAGCTCAACATAAGTGGATCCTCACAGCCACTAACTTCTTTACCAAGTGGATAGAAGCTATACCTTCCAGAAATTCTAATGACTCTGTCATTATCAAGTTTCTTGAAACCAATATCCTATCCAGATTCGGTTGTCCCAGAAAAATCATAGCAGACAATGTTGCTGCTTTTAAATCTAAGAATATGGTTGATTTCTGTTACAAATACCACATAACCTTGGGCCATTCCACTGATTACTATCCCCAAGGAAATGGATTAGTTGAATCTTCAAACAAGAGTCTCATCAATATCATCAAAAAACTGTTGGAACAGAATCAAAAATCATGGCACAGTAAGCTGGTTCATGCCTTATGGGCTGATAGGTTAAGTACAAAGAAATCAATAAATATGTCCCCCTATCAGTTATTTTATGGCGTGGATGTAGTCTTTCCCACTTCGTTGGGAGTGCCAGTCATAAAGCTCCTTCAAGAAGTGAAGATTGAAGAGAATGATATGCAGAGAAGAATCAACCAAACAATCCATTTACAGCAGACCAAAGAGGAATTCTATGAAAGAACATAGTTAGTCCAAGAAAATATGAAGAAGCTATTTCATAAGAGGACTAAGGAAAACAATTTCCAAGTTGGGAATGTTGTTCTTAAATGGGATTCAAGAAGAGAAGAGAAGGGAAAACATGGCAAGTTTCAGAACTTATGGAAAGGGCCCTATATTATTCATGATGAGAGGGGTCATAATGCATTTTTCTTGAAATAATTGAATGGAGAAGATCTGTATGGAGGTCCTGTCAATGGCGGGATGCTAAAGCATTACTTCTGCCAAGAATATTGAGTTTCAAAGAATTTTTCATTGTAAATGTTGGGGTTCCCATGTTTTGGCCAGGTTGACAGAGACCAAAAGATGAGACAACATAGAACCACTTTCAGACCTTAGGATCTAGCCCTCCTAGGTCCAGAGAGGGATCTCTCTATGATTATCAAAGGATATACGTCCTTGAAGTTCTAAATTATGGTTTTAGGCTAGTTATAGGCTCAAGGTTGTTTGTTTGATTGTTTGAGTTTGGTTGTTGGGAATCAGGAAGGAAGGTTTCATCATAAGACAAGGATGGGTAAAGAAGGACGCTAGGAAAAGATAGATAACTCAGGGAACATCAAGGCCATTGGGCAATGGAGTCAAGAAAGGATTTACTTATGTTCAATGTGTAAGCTTCAATTGGGCTAGTCATCTAGAGCATTTGGATCTCAGAGATTGATTGGTGGGATGGAACACTAAGTGATGAGAATGAAAGATGGAAAGCCATCTGATTCTGTCTATAGATCAGGCCAGAGGTCATTTAACTCCAGGCCTGCTTGGACAAAACCATAGGCAACACAAGGGATCTTGAAAAGGCTTATATGGAAGGGAAGGTTATGAAGAGGCAGCGACAGGCTTTACACCTCCCAATGTTCCTAACCTCTTTCAGTTAAATCTTAACAAAAACATCTGAATACTGATTTACCAACTTGCACATCAGAGAGTAGGCAATAATCATCCACTACACTGGTTTAGTCAATTAAAACAATATTCAGACACACATATGAGCAGAAAACATTCAAGACTGAGAGAGCTGGGATATAAAGTACCTAACAAGGGTAAATCTTATATCATGCATTCAGATGTCAGTCAGAAGAACATGAAATGAAATGGAAATAAACACAGAGATAAGAAGAACATCACCAACTGCTGTAGATCAGGATCCAATGAAAATTGCTTATCATGTTAAACACTACACCAATCAGGTACTTCACTGCCCAAAGATTTTACGTCCAGCCTGAATACATCATATTTCTCAGCCTATCATACAACTGTTACACAGGAAACTTGGCTCGGGACAAAATGCTTGCAGTTTGCTGATAAAACCAACAACAATGAACCCCTTTACAATGTTCTTGCTGTGCTTTTATAACAAAGGATGATCCTCAGATCGACTCAGGAGGTAGGTGCCCATTAAATGTTACATTTAAGCATAATGATGAATGCAGGGCCGAGGCCCATCCTGCTTGAGAATGTTGCATATTCATTTCGCTCACCTTTTTGGTAAGAGAACGATCTGCCTCGGATTTGGTCTTGACATTTGGGCTCGTTGTACTCTAGGTGATTTGAATTCGGGGATAGGATAAACTACTAGGAGGGTCTGTCTCATAAATGCCTGATTGTCTTTGAGCTGTAGTTTGATGGAAAAATCCTTCAGGGACATTCTGCATAATAAAAACAGTATGGATGCCTTGTCCTGGACGAAAAACACTTTGCTGACGGAGACCCTGATATTACCTTTGTCTGCGCTTGGGGTCTGCGATCTGTTGTTCTGCCCTGTTGAAATGAATGAACTGGATGGAAGTCTGCATGGCCCTCCATGCTTCTTTAATGCTGCTCGGCGGTCCCCGGAGAAGTTCTGTCAGTGCAATTTATTGCTTATGGGATCGAGGAAGTATGGAGGCGCTGTAGGAAGGTGTACCTTCTGGAGGAAAACGCGCTCTGCTGTCAGGTAGCGCAGTAATGGCTTCCTGGTGCACTCATTAGTCTTCAATCAGTGCCTTAATTCTTAGAATGCAGGATTAACATGTTAATCCTCAATTACGGGCTCGAACCCTCCTCAAATCCTGCTTCTGCTGCTTCGCTGGCCAGCTGAAATGGCCTCTCTGCACTACCTGCATGATGAAATAAACTTATCACAAGGCCCAGGAAGTGGTGGAGAAATGCTATGGAGGTGGAGGAATGGTGGCTTTTACTATAATGGTAACAGAATGCAATGACATGATGAACTCTCACGGACAATGGAGTGTGGTGATGATATGCAGCGCAGACCGTTAGATCTTGGTCTGGGAACAAAGATCAACGGTGGAGATTGAATAACGGGAAAATACATAAGATGGGCGTAACACGCAAAACACATGAAATGCAACGGAAACGAATGTAAGAGTGGGACCCAGCATGGCGGAGGGCGAACAAGCGAGGCCCGTCAGATCATGGAGGGAACGGACGGCCACGATGTAATCGCCCAATCGCAATCGGGTGACAATCGAAATGGTTTGCGATTGCGATCGGGGAGGGCATTGCGATTGAGCGTTGGCCATCGGATCGGTGGGGCAATAGATGGTTGGGATTAAATCGGAGCGGGAGAACAGGCGGGGAGCGACGAGATCTGGGCCATTGGATCTGAATGGATCAACGGCCAGGATTAAATCGGAAGGGAGACCAACAGAAATGCGATCGCGATCGGGAGGACTAAGCGATTGAATGCAGGCCGTCCGATCCGGAACAGATCAATGGTGGAGATGTAATCGGAGGGGGAAAAAAGGGCTTGCGATGACCGTCGGATTTGCACGAGGATGGACGGTTGCGATTGAATCGCTCAATCGCAATCGGGGGTCACACAAAAGGTTTACGATTGCGATCGGAGAGGGTCATGCGATTAAGCGCAGGCCGTCCGATATGACGGAAGGATCAACCGCGGAGATCAAATCGGAAGGTAAACCAAAAGAGATGCGATCGCGATCGGGCGGGGGTGCGATTGAGCGTAGACCGTTGATCTGGGAAGAAACAGACGGCCGAGATTTAATCGGGGCAGAGGCAGAAAGGCTTGCGATCAGCGATCGGAGGAATAGAGCGATTAGGCGCTGACCGTAGGATCGGTGGGAGAATGGACGGCCGCGATTAAATCGGGGGATCGCAATCGGAGGTTCTCTGTTGTGACTTACGATTGCGATCGGGAGGCGGTTGCGATTAGCGGATAGCCGTCAGATCTGGTGATAGATCGACGGTGCAGAACCATCGCGAGACATTTACGTGTTAAAACAAAATGCATCGGGACTTTTGATATTACAAAGGGTTTTGCCCCCCCGCCAATGATTCCGATTGCGATAAGCACCGGGGAATTAAGCACTTGGTCCCGGCGCGGTGTCATGTGGGGAAGTGGTTGGAAAGGGGCCTGCAGTAGAGGGGCTGGGCCTTTTATATGGTCGGAAAGTGGGTTTTGGGCCCATTTTAATGGATTTTAAAGGTGAAGGAGGGGAACGATAGAGAAATAGAGGGGAAAGAAGGGAAAACCAAGGGTAGGGGAGGAGTTTAAAGGGGATTTTGGGGGAATTTGAGGAGTAAATGGGGAAATAGAAGGGGAGAAAAATGAGGGATAAAAAGAGGTTAGATGGGGGAAAAATAAAGGGGGGAGGGAGTCTTTGGGCACTTCTTCATCAACAGAGAGGCTTTAAAAGGGAAAACAGCAGAGGGGAAACCATCAAAGGATAAAGGACACAAAGGGGCTTCAAGGAGGTTGTATTTCAGGGGAAATGCATTCCTTGAAGACTCAGCAACAAATTAGCCCCCTAATTGCTTGTCAAAAATTTCATAGGGGGGCTAACAGTAAATATCATAGTCTAACAATTGCAGTCAAAGTTAGAAAAAACAAAAATACAAAAACAATGAAAGAGAGAAAAGAGGGCAGATTGTAAAAACAATAAAGGTATAGCCCCATACCAAAAAAGAGAAACAAATTCTGAAAGTGTGCAAGCTCAAATGCCACTCCTGCAAAACACACTTCTAGTTAGTCAAACAGCCTAATCTTGACTAATTAGTTTTAAATTTTCTGCTGATAGGATAGTAAATTTGATCTGCCAAATTGTTTAATCTTGGCTTATTAGTAGATAGATTAGGATAGAAATTAAAGGTTTGAACATGCTCAAAAACTGAACCTAAAATTTCAAATGGATAATGACTCAAATCTGTTTCAAATTCTGAGTCAAAGGATGTTAAAATCTGGTTCTAAAATAGCTCAAAATCTGAACCAGAGAGCAAGGAAGAAATAGTTCAAATAAGAGTCAAATCAAAGCTGTAAAAGGATGAAGGAAGTTCTTTGAATTTTCAGATCTTAAGCCTTCATCATTTTGATTTAATTTTCTTCAAATAATAATCTATGTGTAGCTTGTTTTTATGCCATAGATCAGCATCAAGTTAGACTGTTCAATCCTGACTTGTATGTTTTTTAATTTCTGCTTTAGAAATTAGAGAATAAAAACTTGTTAGACTGTTTAATCCTAACAAATTATTAGATTAGGTAGAGAAGCATATGGGCTCAACTTCTTAATCTGAGTCCATGGAGAAATAATAAGTAGAACTAGATTAGATTTTTTTCTTTCAAAAGAATAAAATGTTGTAAGAGAGTTTTCCAATCCAAGTGCACTCTAAGGAAGAAAAAATGTAATATCAGTAGGATTGGGTAGGTAGAAAGCTTTTTGATAAAAGATCCATTGTTTTCCATGGATGTTAGCATTTCCAGAGTGAAAAAATATCATTCAATCAAACAAATGTAGCCCAATGGATTAGGCACTGATCAGCCTCCCAAAGAATCCAAGTCTAAAGTTCTTGATACCTTCAAGAAGGCACCATCCCCAAGTGGAGCCACTGTTAGCCACCAATAAAATTTGTCATACCAAATGGTGCCTAAATGATTTTGGAGCCTTCAAGGAACAAATTTTATTGCAAAAAGTGTTATCTCTTGAAGACTCATGAAGGCATCTGATCATTAGTCTTAATCTTCACTGTTGTTTCCATTTCATACTCTGAAATTCTATTGTTTCCATAAGTGAAAATACTGTTGCAAATACCCTTTTTCCCTCCTTCCACCACAAAACTAACCTTCACTTTTTACCCCTTTTTTACTCCCATAAATTCCTTTATTTTTCATTTTTCCCCATTCACCTTTCATGAAACCCCCTTTACAGAGTTTAAAACTTCTCTTTTAACTCTATCGAAACCCTCGAATCCCTTTGAAAACATTGAAAATCCATAAAAAATCCATGTTTTATGTTTTAGGCTTTAGCCCCCTTCGTCTAAGCCCCCTAACAACTTCCCCACATGTGCCCCAATGCTAAGAACCAAGCGCTAGTCCCATCAGCGCTTATCGCATTGGAATGAATCAATGAGCGCAAGTTTTTATGTTTCACAGAGGTTCCGATGTGATTAAGCCCTGAGTACTAAAGCCCTGATCTAATCACCGCTTCATATAACCCTCGAGCCCGCATCCGGCACTTAAACCTTATAATAAACCATCCCTGATGCATTTGTCCCTTTTTAAAACATTAAACCCACTTTTTTCTATGTTTTACTTTAAACCCGCCGGTTTGTGTTATTGCATAAAGGGAACCGTTGATCTTAGGAACCGATCAACGATGGATAGAATATCGCATCGAAAATTTTGAATGGATTGATTGAAAAGCCCAAGCCCAAAGGCCCGATCCCAATTAGCCCATATATACATAAGCCTCGTGCTTATTAAAGTTCCATATAGACCAGGCCCCGCAACCGGGCGCCCATCACATCGGAAATTTTCTTTTGGATGAATTTTAATGTTTTCCCCACCTTCGATTGCGATGGCTCGATCGTGCAATCGTGTCGGCCCTTCAACGGTCCATGCTGATCGAATTGCAAGTTTTTTGGCGAGGAATCAGGTCTCACAGGAAAGACCCAAGTTCAGGAGTTGTGGCCAACAAGGGAATCCACTGTAGTCTAGAACCACGCCGGCATTATCACCCTACTCCGGAGAGCAGAGAGTCTCACCCGAGGCGTGCCACAACCACATGCAAGATGGGAAGAGATTGGTAGCAAGGAAAAGATCCGCAACTCATGATTACCATAAATCAGATTGCATAAACATAGATATATCCGCAAGAACATTCAGAGCATAAATAGGTAGTAAGCAAATAAAATGTTAAACCATCGCAACCATTATGCATGCATAAGAATTACACAGTAGGACAGTAACCTGCAATTGCATTGATGTCTTCATCCACAACCTTCATTACATAGCTTCCGCAAGGATAGCTTACAGTCTGTTACAGATGCCTTACATAACAGAAAGGTAAATGAGAGAACCCTAGGAACTACAGAGATATCCTGGCTGATCTCCTTCAGTCGCCCTGCGTTCCGTCTCCTGTGTCTCTTCTGTCTCCTCTCGGCCGGGTGACTGCTATTTATCCACCCTCTTTCGCAACTGTTAGTTCTTCTCTGTGTCCTTCTTCAGCTACTTCCGGCTTCTCTCTTATCGTCTGTGTGTTCCGCTTCCTGTCTTCTACTGTATATCCTCATGCATCTGCTTTCTTAAGTTATCTCTTGCTTCTGCGCCACCTTGATAGCTCCGCGGCTTACGGTAGTTTCGACTCGGTCACGATTTCCATGTGTCATCTTGCCGCAACTAAAAAAGGTCATCATTTATTCAAAATACAAAATGTTCCAAACAGTTTTTCAAAAACAAGGGCCCCAACAGGCCCTGACCACAGTTTCTTGACTTGTCCCCGAGTCAATCACAAATGATAGTCTCTATCTCCATTGCCCTTCTTGATCTCGTGCCCTGTTCGGCCTGTGTGCCTTCATTTTGTACCTACTCCCGTTGTGCACCATCAGCTTGTTCCTATTGCTGCTGTGCACCTTCTGCCAGCTATTCAAACAAGGGCCCCAACTCCGGGACTCTACGAAATGTAGTAGCTTTAAGCTCCATGAAGGCCGATACAGCTTGCTGCCACCCCTGTAAGAGTGAATATGTGGCGTCAGCGATCCTGGTGACAGTGGCCTCTTCGAGGGGTGCCGAGATAGCTCCGAACATCGTGCTAATTTGAGTTTCGGCCTCGACGGCTAGCTGTTGCATCATCCTAGTGCTATTTTGGAGGGGCGAGCGGAGCTCACGAATAACCCGTTTGGCCACTGCAAACTTGGCTTCCATTTGCTGGATCTGTACTTCGAGCTCATCTTCCTGTGTGTATAATTGGTCCAACCTTGCGGGGTCCGTGACCTCTTGAATTTCCTGGGAAACCTGTTGTAGTTGTGTGGAGATTGGCTATGCCTTGATAGTCAAGGCCAGTGAACATTCCTGGAGACCCCTCAGGAGGTCGTATGCCTCACATTCCGCAGAGATGAGCGTTTCCTGCATCTGGGTTGCCTGGCCCTGCTTTGTGGTAAACTGGGCTGAATAGGTAGCCGTTGGGTCGGGCGGCGCTGGGCGCACATCTAATGCTGCGCGGAGCTCCGTATTTTCCCGATGGAGACCCGTAAGTGCAGTCTGGATGTAGAAGGCTTGGACGACGACATTCTGCTCCACAACATCAGCAGGCAGCGGGCATAATGAGCCTTTACTGAGGGCCATAGGCCTGAAAATACCTGAGTTACGTTGGCTATCTAATCTCGTAGGCGGTCCTGTACCATGAGAAGTTGGTCGCGATGTTCAGTGAGAACCATGATCTATTGTTGTTACTCTTCACACCGCTGTTGTAGCTCTGAGTGAAGCTTCTCGGCCTGCTGGGCCACCTGCTGAATGAATAGGTACAGCTGTGTTGTACCCCATGATTCTAAGTGAGCTGTGCCCGAAGCACCCTGGTCTGGCCGCCTTTCTTGGAGGGGTTTCCCACTGGCAACTGAGCGGTTGGAATGCTCTGGAGGGGACGGCAATGTCTGTTGCTACGTTGAGTTGGCCATATTCAAATCTGGTCGCTCCTGTTGATCGTTTTGGCCAGTGAGGGGAGGGTCAACATGCTCAGGCTGAGCTTCGGTCGAGTCGGCCCCAATGGTTGTCAGCTGGGTAAATATATCAGATAAAGAAACCTGGGGTGCGCCCACGGGGTCGACTGGTGGTACTACAGTAGCAGTACGGGAGTCAACTTCAACCCCGTGGTCCCCGCCAAATAGTTCTCAGATGAGCGGGTCGGACACATTGGCAGATGAATTTGATGGGGCGGATGAGGTGGTAGGTGGAGGTGGAACGGTGGATGGAATTGGAGCTGTGGATGGAGGTGGAGCTGTGGATGGAGGGCGAATGTTAATAAACTCAGAAGGGTCAATAAGGGGTTCCTCCTGGATTAGTGCCCCTATAATTGGGGGCGGTGGCGGATCATCATCGGTAAGGTCCACCACTAGATTGGCTATGGTGGTGTAGGCCCGCTTGGCTGGAGGAGTTTTTAATTTCTCGGGGCCCGGGCCCTATCCTCCCATCGGGGTGATAATTGGGCTTGTAGAGGTAAATAAGATAGTCGGGAGGGGAGAAGTAAGCGGAGTGGTGGGGGTGTGCAAAGTAGACCGAGACATCTGAAATTCATAAAATAAAGGGAACGGAGAGGCACCACTGGAAATAACCTGAGCTACCGCATTGAAATTTCGCACCTGTTTTTTAAAGTGGCGGACGACGGGGACGAGCAGTTCTGGAAGTTCCTATGATGGGGTTGTCGCATCCGTCTCGGAAAGCTGTTGCAATGGCATCATCCACTCAAAGTTGTACCTGGGGATGCCGTCACGAATGTGCTTCGTGACCCCCAGCCATGAATAGACTTCGCGGTGGAAAGTGGCATCGTCCAGTTGGAACTTCAACAGCGTCATGTGGAAGGTAGCTTCCGGCATGCAAGAGGGTCGGAGGTAAGTATGTCTATGACTTACCCCGAACCACACTTGCTCGTTATACTCGTCCAACAGGTTCCTGGGCACCCGTTGCTGGCTGGCTACGACGTCTGTCATTAAGCCGTACCAGGTCTGAAATGCTTCAGCATTCACCTGCTTGGTGCTCGGATCAGGCGACACCTTCCATGGAACAAATTTCATCGCAAGAGGTTGGCCCTCTGGAATTTCTGCTGGTAGCTGGACAAGAGGGGTGTGCCATTTCCACATGGCAAAAGCAATGATCAAGTATCCATAAATGAAGCTGGTCGTGCGCTTGTAGTTCTCTTCGCACGCATCAAATAGCTCTTTCAAGAGAAAGGAGCACCAATTCAGCTTGGCACCCTGAACGCAGTGCTCCGCAATAGAGATGGTGTCCAAGGTGCATTCGCCCTTGGTGTAGTGCCTCATTGTCTTTCTGGCAATGAGGTAGCAAGAAAATTTAATCTTGGGCGTGTTAATGAGCTCTATCTTGGCTCCCTTCCCTCCCCGTCGGGTGCCATATTTGTTGTACAGGTCTGCGTCCTCGGATTTCCCTGTGCACTTAGAGGTGGTCTGACAAGCGGTCGAGACATCCGCACCATTCTGTGAGAGCCCGGTTAGATGATGGATGTATTTAGCGTGAATGGTAATTTCCTTGTTCAGCCACAAGGACCCATTCTAAATGCGGCTAAGTAAAAACTGAGTGCACTGCAAAACTGGTCCGGTGGTCCCGAAGACCGGAAGATTTCGGAGATTCATGAGAGAAGACTGCTGAAGGCCCTGGAATACTGGTAAAATTTGGTTGGCGGAGTTCCCAGCTGTGCTGTAATAGTGTTCCATATATACTTGGCAATTGAGCGTCGGGAATTCAGAGGCGTCGGAAAGGTTGGCGTCTATCAAAGCTTCACTGTCGTATTTCCCAACAAGAGACTCTGTCTTGTGAATCCGACTGTCAAGCTCTGGTTTGACGATGGATGGAAGGGCCTTCGGCATTTTTTCTCGACGTTGATAGACCTGTAGTATTTGCCTTGGTCTCTCTTCTTGAGTCTGTGTGCTCTGAGACTTCAACTGCTCCGGTGCTGCTGCAATTGCTAATTCGAACTGGTCCGACATTCTCGTGCTTTTCTTCATGCAAGTGATGTAATTGTCTGGCACGAGCAGAGTTGATGAGACCCCATAACGAGTTAATTCCTGCTGGCATTCTTTTCTGTGATAATTGTTCGATCAATCACGTGCAAATGGGTATTCTGACAGTTGCTGACGATGGCATGGGGAAATGGGCGGACGCGATGGCTAAGGTCATGGCAAAATGATTATGGCAAGGTTACTTCCAATTATGGCAATTTATGATGCAAATCGGGACGATCCTACGGACTGACACAAATACTAACTGAAATGACCTAGACTGACACTGGCATGTTTATGGATCCTACAGGGATGACACGCTGGACACGCCCCTCCCCAACCACAGTCAGTTGTGGTGTGGTCCCCGCAACAGAATGGTTATTGATAAATGATGTGAAAAAGGAAAAGATTACCTATTCTCATCCCGGTTGCAGGAGAGTTATTCAGCTACACTACTCTATGGGTGCTCTCGGTTGTGAGAGTTATTGATGAATGTGGGGAGAACCTTACTCTTGCTATGGTTTCAGGCATGTGCCATTCACCCATCCCGGTAAAACAGTACTGCCCAGCTGAGCCAAACGAACGGCGCCGGACTCTCTAATCTCGATGACAAAGTACGGTCCTAACCAGTGCATCTGCAGCTTTCGTAGAAATTTCTGGAACTTGCTGTCGTATAAAAGGACCTTGTCGCCAACTTGGAATACTTTTTTCTTGATGTGGTGATCATGCCACGCTTTCTGCCTATCCTTTTGAACCTTCTGATGAAATTCTGCCAGGAACCGGGCTTCGTCGAGTTCCTGTAATTCATGTAGGCGCTCCTGGAGTGATGCTTCTACTAATAACTGGAGAGTTGTGGGAATTAAAAGACTGGGCACCGTGAACTCAGTGGGGATCACAACTTCCTGGCCATACACCAACTGGAACGGGGTCTGATTGGTCAAGCGCTTCACCGTAGTCCGGTAGGCCCAGAGCGCAGTTGGTAGCCATTCATCCCAGTCATCCCGCTGGGCGTTATAGTTCTTTGTTAACCCATGTTTAAGAATTTTATTAAATGCTTCAGCAGTACCATTGGCCTGTGGGTGGTACAGGCTGCTTTTGTGATGCTGAATCATAAACGTGTCCAACAGCGACTTGACCGTGTCATTAATGAAATGTGTACCTTGATCGCTAGTTAGACTTCGTGGGCATCCGAACCTGCTGATGATGTTTCCAAATATAAACCATGCTTCTGTATCCACCATGTAGTCTCATACCGTCGCCGCCTCATCCCATCAGGTGAGGTAGTCGGTTGCGGTGATAATGTATCGAGCCTTGGAGTGCCTGGCGACCGGGGTGATGGGGCCTACGAAGTCGACAACCCATTTCTCGAACGGCCGCAACACATGCACTGGGTGCAGCGAAAGTTCATCCCAGTGAGAAGGCCTCCCCGTCCGCTGGCACACGTCGTAGCGCTTCACAAATGCTTTACAATCGGCATGTACTGTTGGCCACCATAAGCCAGCTTGGAGCACCTTCCTTGCAGTCAGTTTCGCACCCACGTGCCCTCCCGCAACACCGCTATGGCATTCCCACATCATAGCTTCACGCTCGTGGTCAAGGACGCACCGGCGCAGAACCTCATCAAGACCCAGCTTATATAGCTGCCCCGCAATCAGTTGGTATTCGGCAGCACGGATGAACAAGTGTCGTTTCTAGAGTGGGGTGTAATCCTGAGGGCATTGCCCCATGGTCAGATAGGTGGCAATGTTGGCCAAGTAATCCGATACCGCTTCGACCCGAAAGAGGTCAGCATCCGGCAGCTGATCATCAAGTGAGTCGTCGTTCTCCCCCGTCTCCAACCTGGATAAATGGTCGGGCCCGACGTTCAACCTCCCGGGCTTGACGATCACCTCAAACGTAAATTCTTGAAAAAGAAGTAGACAGCGACAGATCCGTTCTTCCAAAACAGGCTTATTTACCAAATACTTCAATGCGGAGTGGTCCGTAAAGAACTTAAAGTTGCCTCCAAGAAGGTAGTGGAAAAACTTCTGGAGAGATTACACCATTTCCAAGGCCTCCCGTTCGGTAGTGGTGTAATTCTTCTCCGCATTGGACAATTTGCGGCTGGCAAAGTAGACGGGATGGTCGACGGTCGTGTCTCCTGGTTGCGCCAAGACAGCCCCAAGTGCAATACTAGAAGCATCAATATGCACATGGAACTGCTTATCCCAGTCTAGGTGAAAAAGTATAGGCGTCGTCGCCAGCTTCTCCTTCAAAATGTCAAGAGCCGTCCGACACTCCTCCGTCCACTGGAATATTTCTGACTTCTACAGTAATTTCTCCAAAGGGGCAGTGATCTTCGCGTAATTGCAGATAAACCACTTGTAATATCATGTATGCCCGAGCAGTGCCCGCAACCGCTTCATGGTTTCGGGGGCTTCCATATGGACTATTACGGTGACCTTGGCGGGATCGACGCAGACCCATTGCTTGCATACCACGTGTCCTAACAGCGCGCCGAAAGGAACCGCAAAGATACATTTCTTCAAATTCAAGGAAATCTGTAACTATCGACACCGATCAAACATAATATGCAACAGGGTGGCATGTTTCTTCAGCAGACTATAGACAGTCCAATCGTCCATGTAGACTTCTAGGAACTTGTGTATGTACTCCCGAAAAGCAGAAATAACAATCCGGGAAAACACAGCCGGAGCGTTTTTCCAGCCGAACGACATTACGTGGTATGCGAACGATCCCCATTCAGTGGTGAATGTCGTTTTCGGCTTGTCCTCTTCCGCAATGTGCACCTGATGGTAACCTAAAAAACCATTCATGAAGGAGTAGGCTTCATTTCCTGCAACATGATCCAAGACTTCGTCGCTAAAAGGAGTGGGAAACGGATCATGGATGCAGGCATTGTTCAGACTTCTGTAATCGACACAGACACATATCTTTGCCTTTTCCTTCCTATTCTGAATGACGATAGGGCTCACCCACTCTGCTTCTTCCACTGGAAAGATGAGACCTCTAGCCAGCATCTTGTCAATCTCCATCTTGACCTTTTCTTTGATTCGTGGGTTCAGCTGGTAGGGTCGATGCTTTACGGGTCGGGCATCCAGTTTCAGCACAATGCGCATTTCTCCAAGGTCGCCCTTGATACCCTTCAGATCTGCAACCAATGAAGGAAATAAATCTTTGTATTCCTGGAGGAGGCTGAAGATATCCTTGGTCATCTCCTCGTCCCAGTAATCTCCAACAGTAGCCAACTTGGGCTTTTCCACCGTACCGATGTTCAACTTCTTTGTCTTTAGCGGCTATAAATGGACGCCTTCGATGGTCGATTCTTCGTTGAGGTTCCTCTCGCCTTCCTTTTCTTCAAAATCCAGGTGCCTGAGGTCCTCCAGACTGTCACCATCTGGATCTCCATCTATTCGTTGGAAAACCAACTCATGTCTGGCCGCAGGACATGGTGCATCCATGGCCCCATCGGCGTTGGGGTCGCAGAAAAACAGGACCGCCTTGATTGCTTGTAGTGCCCAAGATTCCTGCTCTGTCTCCCCTTCGAATGAGAAGCACCGAAAAAACTTGTCCTTGACTTCCTGCCAAGAGCGGGTTCCGCGTTTCCGCTCCTCTTCCAAGTACCAGGCCTAGGGGATTGTATCCAAGGAGTGGATAAACCAATGTACCCACAGCTCTTGCAGGTATCCCATACCTCGCCACTATTCCTCACAGCTCTTTAGGTGGGCCTGCGGATCGGAAGTCCCCTTGTATTTGTGCCTGCTTTGAGGGCCTTCGTCCTCTTTAAACTGTGCCTTCAAAGCTTGAGTCGCGCAACTCCACCGCGACAAGGTGGTGCGGTGGTTCCTCCACCACCTTGCTGACATGGACTATAGTGCGACGTCCAAAAGTGGTATTATGCGGCTTCTAGAACTGTGTCTTCCACCTTTGCAATAAAGGTATTCACAGCCTACATGTTCGAAAGGGTGGGGTATGCTCCAAACTCAGCACCAATCCAACTAACTCACGCGATGGCCGCACATCTCCGCGTGCTGGTCTCGTACCCCCCCTGCTGCCAGTCTTCCCACACGAGCTCTGAACCCAACTCTGAGCTCTGGACACTGCGCCAGCTGACGGAGCCGGTTGTCGTCGGGTTGATATAACAGTCCCGCTTCCCTGCAATCATCTGATAAAGGTGATCCATCATCTAAGCATCCTCCCGGCTGTCCACAGTTTCGGTATATTGCAGACCTTGATACAGGTCGAGGGGCTGCATGACCCGTACTTCCCCATCCTCGAAGATCATCAGCTCCTTTTTGAGGTCGATGATGGCGTAATTCTCAAAAGCCCAATCGATGTCGAGTAGGGCAGGGTAAGGATCCTTGTCCCCCATAATATCAATAACCTCAAAATCCATGTAAGTTTCACCCCCACAATGTCGACCTCGACACCTTCGAGCCGGCCAATCGGCAGAATGCAGTACTGGTTTGCCATGCAGAGTTGGATTGACGAGTAGGTCAGCCGTGGTCGTCCAAGAGCCTCCCACGTCTTCCGTGGTAGGATATTGACGTTAGATCCCAAATCAAGCATGGTGTCGCTGATTTGGGAGGCCGCTAAATTCACGGTGCCCAGGCTTTCTGGAACCGTGTCTTCCACATTTGCAATAAAGGTATTCACAACCTGCATGTTCGACAGGGTGGGGTATGCTCCGAACTCAGCACCAATCCAACTGACTCGCGCGATGGCCGCACATCTCCGCGTGCTGGTCTCGTACCCCTCCTACTGCCAGTCTTCCCACACGAGCTCTGAACCCAACTCCAAGCTCTGGACACTGCGCCAGATAACGGAGCCGGTTTCCGTCGGGTTGATATAATCGTCCCGCTTCCCTGCAGTCATCTGATAAAGGTGATCCATCATCTGAGCATCCTCCCAGCTGTCCATAGTTTCGGTATATCGCGAACCTTGATATGGTTCGAGGGGCTGCGTGACCCGTACTTCCCCATCCTCGAAGATCATCAGCTTCTTTTTGAGGTCGATGATGGCGTAATTCTCAGAAGCCCAATCGATGCCGAGTAGGGCAAGGTAAGGATCCTTGTCCCCCATAATATCAATAACCTCAAAATCTATGTAAGTCTTCACCCCCGCAATGTCGACCTCGACACCTTCGAGTCAGCCGATCGGTAGAATGCAGTACTGGTTTGCCATGCAGAGTTGGATTGGTGAGTAGGTCAGTCGTGGTCGTCTAAGAGCCTCCCACGTCTTCTGTGGCAGGATATTGATGTCAAATCCCAAATCAAGCATGGTGTCACTGATTTGGAAGCCCGCAACCTACGTGTTAAGCCGGAACTCCTTCCCTGTTCATCGCTTATTTCGTTTAACTTGCCGCACACACTAAGGTGTGGTGTCCCCAGGCCCCCTTGGCCCAGAATTCCCCTGGAGTGCGTCCTGTAGAGTATGCTTGAGCTAGTCCCGCAGTGAAGCATTGTCAACAATTTTGAGGAACAGGTGAAACCATTCCTCAATCAAGGTCCCCGTGGTGCTCTGTTCGCCAGAACCATTCGTCGAGGGTAGCTCAAGGCCCCCGGCTTCTCGCAGCTGGGTAAAGGCCTCCACAGCCTCATGGAAGTACTTCTTCTGTGCGTCTGGCCGGATCAGTTGTTTGGGGGAGGTAGGTCAAAAAACCCGGAATGGCTCCCTTCCCTGGGTGTCCTCACCCATCTTCTTGCCACCCCGCGTCACGATCGTGACATTCTGCATGGCCGGGGTCGCAGTCCCTCGCGGCTCTGAATTTACCAAATTCGTTCCCCGCTACCGCGCCTGTTCCTCCCACTTCTTGATTAGCTCTGGACAGTCCTCTGTTCATGGGCGTTCACGCGGCACTGAGAACACCAAGGACATCGCGGTAGGGGAAATTCTTGAGCCACGTGACCCTCCTGGTCACAGTTTTACATTTCACCAGACCTCGTCCCCCAGTACGGCCTCCGCGCATACCACCTCCTCTCCCCCTGGGAGTCTCATTCACCCTGTAGGAGGGTCGGTCCAACCGGTCTATGAGTGCATCAAGAGCCCTGCATTGCTCCGTGTTGTGAGTCATGGAAGCACAAAACTCACAGTATACATTGTTTGGGACATTGGAGTACTTCTGTAGTATCAGGCACATCCGAGGTGGATGCCCCATCATCCTGCAAATCTCGCAGTACTCCGTGGTGGCGGGGTTCGGTTGAGGCGGGAACCCCGCATAAGGCTGTTGCGGCTGGTATACCCCTTGCGGATTCATCACCACGCCTCCCTCGGTGGGTGGGCCCCCCTGGATCACCGCGACCGAGGGTCCTACACCTGTGCCACGCAGCTGAGGACATTCGGTTGCGACGTGGCCTTCAACTAGGTAGTGAGTGCACCAAACATTCGGCCTGGATGGCCTTATAGGTTGCATCTCCTTGATATTTTCCGTCAGACTAGCGATCTGGTGTTGTAGTCCCACCAAGGAGGGATCCGACGGGGCTTGCCCTCCTCGATATTCCTGAGGGTAACCCGCCATGTCCTCTATCTTCATGGCCTGCTCTAAAGCATCCTGCAGGTTGTCAATCTTCTGTTGGGTGAGGGGAGTTCGTGTCAAGGGAAGCAAAGAATTGATGAACCAGTCCCTCTGATGGTTTGGGTCAATAGGGTAACTGAGTTTCCAGATCGTGTCCTTGAATCACCGCATCAGCTCCCATGTGGTCTCTCCTTCTTTCTGCTTAATTTCCCAGAGCTCGGATAGACCCTGTTGGTCCATCTGGGGAAGTTTAAATTCCCATACAAAATCCCGCTTAACGCCCGCAATTACTCGATTCGGATGGGCCTTGGACCACTTGATAAACCATTGCAGAGCCCTCTCTCTGAGCGTGGTCTGGAACTCTATTAGCTTCCCTGCATTTGGCATCTGTCGAGCCCTCCATATGGCTTCGCACAGATACCAGTGTTGCTCTACATTGTCATTGCCCCGGCCAGAAAACTTTGGATACTGAGTGAAAGACCCCGCCATATTTACTTGCGGAGGGCTAACCAGGATAAAGCCTCCAGGTCCTAGTTGTGTGATTATTCTGCTAGGAAATGCGATATTACTGGTGCTGCTACTACTTACGTGTGGTGCTGTCGACAATGAGCTACTATGAAATTGACTCAATGCTTGTAACTTAACAAAAATATTGTGCAAAGGTTGATAAAGTACCAGGGGAAGGTAGGGATCCTTGCCATGCAGAATGTTGGAAGTGGGGCTGCCTGGAGAAATGAATGTCATCCGCTCTTGAAACAACCGTTGCATCACGACATACCATTCACCATCGAAAATCTCGCTGGGCTGCATACCTGCATCGTCTTCGTCAGTCACTGTCTCCATTTCTCGCTTAGCTGGGCTCCCATGCACCCGCCGTACTCCCGCAGCGGTCCCTTCTCCTTCATGGGTATCAGTGTCCATAATTCCTATTCTCTGAGGTGCCTCCTTCTGATTCTTCCTATCGGTTTCCCTTCGTTTTAAATACCGCATCACCCGTTTTCGCCACCTATCGGCGATCTGCGCTTGCCGATGTGCACGTCGCTCCCTCAACTTCCATGTGGCCTCGGCATCCATTCCCCGCTCCTCACCTCACATTCTACGTATCATCGGTCCCTTCAGCCCTCCCCCTAGCACCGAAGGTTTACGCTTCCATACTTGCCTTTTGGAATTCCATTAGCCCTTCATCCACCATCAGGGCCTTAATCCATAGCGGAATCTCCTTGAGTAGCCTCCCTTTTAGCCCAGAGCGGAAGGTAGCTTTAGCCTCTGAGAAGGATTGGTAGCACTCTGCAGCAAACTCTACAATATATCCGTCCAAGGTGGTCTCGACCCAAAAATCCACCGCACGGGTCAATTCATTGTCCAACTGATGCAGAGCCACCAGATCCCCATGCACCCACTTGCGATTTATCTTCCGCAAGCCGCCCCTAGGAACCTTGGTCTGTAACCTCCAAAACCAATTGTAGAGGTCACTAGGGAACTTTCCCCAAAGGATCTCGTACGTATCACTGGCTGAATCTGAGAAAAGGATGAGCTCCTTGATCGCCGCCTCCTTTTTCTTAGTCAACTCTACTCGCTGAGCAATAAATTGGTCGAGATGATTATCCCACCATTGCCGTATTTCACTTTCATAGATCCTTGAGACCATGATATAGTTCCCCTCATATCATGCAGGTCCCGGCAACGGAACCATTTGTTGGCGAGGAATCAGGTCTCGCAGGCAAGACCCAGGTTCAGGAGTTGTGGCCAACAAGGGAATCCACTGTAGTCTAGAACCACGCCGGCATTATCACCCTACTCCGGAGAGAATAGAGTCTCACCCAAGGCGTGCCGCAACCACATTCAAGATTGGAAGAGAGCGATAGCAAGGAATAGATCCGCAACTCATGATTACCATAAATCAGATTGCATAAACATAGATATATCCGCAAGAACATTCAGAGTATAAACAGGTAGTAAGCAAATAAAATTTTAAACCATCGCAACCATTATGCATGCATAAGAATTACATAGTAGGACAGTAACCTGCAATTTTATTGATGTCTTCATCCACAACCTTCGTTACATAGCTTCTGCAAGGATAGCTTACAGTCTGTTACAGATGCCTTACATAACAGAAAGGTAAATGAGAGAACCCTAGGAACTACAGAGATATCCTGGCTGATCTCCTTCAGTCACCCTGCGTTCCGTCTCCTGTGTCTCTTCTATCTCCTCTCGGCTGGGTGATTGCTATTTATCCACCCTATTTCGCAACTATTAGTTCTTCTCTGTGTCCTTCTTCAGTTGCTTCCGGCTTCTCTCTTGTCGTCTGTGTGTTTCGCTTCTTGTATTCTGTTGTATATCCTCGTGCATCTTCTTTCTTCAGTTATCTCTTGCTTTTGCGCCACCTTGATAGCTCCGCGGCTTACGGTAGTTGAGACTCAGTCGGGATTTCCATGTGTCATCTTTCCATAACTAAAAAAGGTCATCCTTTATTCAAAATACAAAATGTTCCAAACAGTTTTTCAAAAACAAGGGCCCCAACAAAGTTTCATCGGGTGCGTTTGTTTTTTCTCCCCGATCGCCAATCTCCCTATTTAATATCCACCGTCGATCTTTGTGGGTCTAGTCACATCCAACGACTCATATTTATCTTGAAACCCACTTGATCTTTAATTCATTTCTTCCTCCGATAAATGTTTTTAACCTTATTTCTTAAAGTTTTTCGCCATTTCTTTAAAAATAACCCCTTCGCTTTATCTCCTCCCAATTAAAACCTGACCGTCGATCTCTGCAGAGCGACGGATCTGACTTATTCTCTCCTCTGCTCTCCTTTTGATTCCGCAAACAGATCTACACCATTGGATGAAGCCATCCAACGGCCACGCTCTCTCCCGACGCCCTCTGAAGCAGTTTTCCCAGTAAACGCAGGATTTTATAATATTTGTGTGTTCTTTTGCAGGATCTAATGGATTTCTAATATTTTAAAAGGAAAATTAAAGCCAAAGTACGACGATCCTTCAGGCCTTGTTTATTAAAAGGTATCCATTTAAAAGGTTTAAACGCCACGCTTCTTCGGTGCATCATAAAGCACTGATACCATAAGAAACCTCCGCGGATCTGCACATCAACAAGACATAGTGAAGATTAATATAATCAAAGAGTATCAGACCGACAACATGGAATCAAAGTGGAAAAATATTTGAAGACTATTAACACAGTTTGGAGGGATTAGGCCATTTATTCGACTAAATCAAAGACCTGATTCACGATTAAAGAAAATTTGAAGACCAGAAGACAGAGATTAGGCTTTGTTAAGCCTAAAACACAAAATTCAAGAATATTAAAGGTGTTTTAGGTTAAAATAATAATATCTATCAGTTCAAAAAGCCTACGCTGCCACATCAGGGGAAAATTTAATCCCCCAGCTACCACAGAGCCACCTACAGTCTCAAAGAAATCAAAAGGAGGCCGAGTTATGACCAGACCAGGAGAATTTGCATCAATGCGGCTGAACGGTTAATTCAACCAAAGGAACTTATTGTAAACTGACAGAAGAAGTTATTATGAGGATAACGAAGAGCCTTAAAGTCAACAAATTCTTTCCAGAAAGCTTGATAGTTAATATAAACCAATTAATACACGAAAAATATCAGAATGTTCTCCATTAAGCCCCTCAAAGGCCGAGAGACAGTAAACTGTATTAACTAACCTTAGAAGATATTTTATCCCATTCCACCTCCTCATTTCTTCCATAAATACTTCTGAAGAAGATGAGATAGGGGTTGGTTGTTTTGATCACTAGTTGTAATATTGAAAATATTTGAAATAATGCATAGTCTGTTGAAGTTGAAGAAGAAGTTGAAGTCTTGGATGCCCTGATGACATTGTTGCATGCTTGTTCCTGTGAAGGCTCTATCATTGGATCCATGAGCTTGGCTGTTGGTGAAGTATTCTAAATTGTTTAATGTTTTCTCCTGTTTTCATTCTATTCCATGATTTCTTACTACAGTAGGTTTAAAGTTTTAGGCTAAGAAATGACTCCTGGAAGCACCTTAGACCTATTAATCCTTCACTGTTTCATTTTTTCTTCTGCTAAAGTATTTTAGAGTCTTTAATATCTCTCTTTGGTCTTCATGCTTGTTTATTTCCTTAATAGTTCAAATAGTTGGTTTCAGCATGATTTATGGTTCTCCCTGCCTATCTGCTGCCACTTTAAAACTGTTATTGAAGTCTCCATTTGTAGTTTTCTATTTATAGTGAGTCAAGGAGGTATGTTCTGATCTTGCCCTTTGTCCTTACTTAAACAGTTGTCTCAAAGGTATTTATAGTTGTAATCATATATGTGTTAGGTGTTCCCTCTTCTATGACTGCAGTTATCAGTGAATCTTTTATGTTTTCTAAGTCATTTGAAATAAAATATTTGAGGAAATAGGGTGTTCCCCGAATCTTAGATTTCATTTTAAAAGTTGTTTTGAAATCATTGTTCGCTTAAAGCTGTGATTTGTAGAATTCATGGTTAGCCCTGTCTATTAAAAATCTCTTTATTGTTCAAATTGTGCTTTCAAATTCCCTTTGTTTGAGGATTAAATTTATTTTTCCAAATCATTGATGTCCATCTCATTCCAAAAACCAAAGGATCCTGTGGCCAAGTTAGATTTTCCCTTTGATATCCCATATCCATTGATAAGTATGTTATGACCTCTTTTTGACTCCATTTCCCAATGAACCAGATGTTCCTCCATTCTATATATCTTTCCTAGACCTTTCATGTTCTGTTGTATCAATTCAACCAAACAAACAAACAAACACCTACACTTAATAACTAGTCTAAAACCAATACTCAAAATACACAAGATAAACCTTTGCAAACAAACATTTGAGAGATCCCTCTCTAAGAACAGGAGGACTAGATCCTATAACTCTAAAGATTGGTTCTGATGTTGCCTTGTCTTTTGATTTTCCAAACTATCAAAACACAGGACTCCAACATAATGGAAATCACGGTCTGACATACTGAGAATATAGTGGTTTGAAAACCTTTCTTCAAAATTTTTAGGCCCAGTATAACATAAGTAACCTTCTTCAAGCACTACCTGAGGAATGGTAATCATGATAGGACCTAATTGAATCAGTGAAAAACTAAGTAACCCTTAGGATTATCATTAAACCTTATCAAACCTTGAAGTTTTCAGTTACCAAGCCATAAGAGTGAACTATGTATGTTTGACACCCTATCTAAGTGTTAAATCAGATTTAGGACACTCTCATAACCGACAAGACCAAAATAACTCAGAAAAACCCAAAACATTTCAGTTTGGCTGCATAATAAACTTTGTGGTGGAACCATCCACTTTTTACCTTCATACAAGCTAAACAGTTTCCACCTGGCGACTCCACTAGCCCCAGTAGGCCTATTACTCATCTAGGTTCCCAGATATCTTTAGGACTGTGTTAACCAGCCTTGAAGAAGTTTAGAAGCCTAGTCCCATACTAGATAAAACATTGTGAGAGGTAAAAATTCCCAAAATCAATCCCTAAAAACCTAAACCTCTCTCTTTTTTGAAAAGTAGTCTGGCTTCACATAGGATCAACACTAGATCCCATCCAGACCCAAATCCTCCTTTAAACGTTGATAATCCATAAATAATTCTGTGGCAGACTTCTGACTCTGAAAAATCAGCTGTTAATAGGAGCCTCTTAAGAACAATATCTTCCCTTGAAAACCTTGTTGTTTTGGAGGATTCACACTTTGATTTACATCATACAAAGAACATCTTTAGAACTAGATCTCAAGGTGATTTAAATCAAACTGACCTTGATATTGCAGATTTGAAACAAAGCTTCAATAGAGAAGCCTCACCTTCCACTCCTCCTAACTCCCAACTTCTTCATCACTTTAGCCTTTCCCATAACAAGTCTGCTCAAAATCATTTTTCTGGCCCAAGTGTTTCTTCCACTCCAATTCATACTACCACTGTTCAAAGCACTCCCTTTCAGCCCACTTTCACTTTTGTAAATCCACCTCTTGTAAATCCACCCTTATTGTCAGCCATGGCAACATGGTATGCCCCATTAGTGTTACCACAACCTCTGCTTCCCCTACCAAATGATTACCAATCCAAAGTCCCTCATTTCATTGGAAAAGAGTGTATAACAACTCAACTACAAGTAGATAGGATGGAAGATGCTTTCGATTATATGGAGATAGAAGAAGAAACAGTGAAGATGAGAATCTTCGCCCAAAGTTTAGGATGATATGTAAAGAAATGGTTCAAAAACTTACCTCCTAACAGCATAAATGATCTCCCCGCCTTGCATCAAACATTCATCAACAAATGGGAATTCAAAAAGAATCCTCTCCAAATACTAGCAGAGTATAGAAGCCTCAAGAGAAATCAAGGGGAGAATGTTCCTGATTACTCCACTAGGTTCAATAGTGTTTACAATGCTCTTCCACCTCACATGAAACGTCCTCAAGGCATGGCCTTAGTAAGATATCCTGAAGGCCTTGATGCTGGCATTATGTATCAGTTAAGGGAGAGGGATTACTTAACCTTAGAAGACATGCAGAAAGGAGTTGTGAGCGTAGAAGGAAACATAATTGAGAAAATAAATAGGTTGAGATCAAAGAAGAGGGTAACTTATAAAGATGACCTACTACCTTCAACCTCAACTTCTAACACAAAAATTGACAACCTAGTGAAGGTAATGGAGAGGATGCTTGAGAAGATCAATTTAAATGAGAGAGTGCCACCAAGAGAACCTCAAAATAACCAAAACAAAAATAGAAATCAGAATTATAGAAGAGAAAACAATCAAGATAAGCAAAAAGAAAGTGACCAATAGATTAGACCTCCCTTTCAACAGAATTATGTAGATCAATATGAGGAAGATAGGGAGTTTGAAAGGTTGGAAGAATCTCATGTAAATTTGATTGGATCAGATAGTGGGGATGATGTTTTCCTCACTGAAGAAGAACAAGGTTTATTTTCTGATCAAGGTATAAACACCTATGAAGATTCTAATGACTATAGATTGGGGTTTGAAAATGCAGTCATGGAGGTACACAAACAATATGATCTTAGGAGCAAGGGGAACATAGATAATTCTAAGGACAAAAACACTAACACTGCTATCAAGAAAAACACAGAAACTCAGCCCAAAAAGATAGTAGAAAAAACCAATATTTTGACCAATAAACCAGACTTAAACAAAGAAAAAAGTGTCCAGCAAGATGCTGAACGGAGTACCCCTAGCACTTCAGCTAGTGGTCCTAATAAAACTGTCCCAATTACCAGTCCAAACAAGGTTCTGCAAATCAAAATTTCTGAAAGGAATTCAGTTGAAAAGACAGATGTAAATATGAACAAGTCTATTGTTCCTTTCAGTCTTGAGGGAGAGATTACTAAGATAAAAATTACCATTCCCCTAGCTGAACTACTAACCCAAGAAGTGTACAAAAACCAAGTTTTGAAAGCTTTGAACCTAGGAAGTGATAATGACACCTTAAACTTGACAGATGACAAACCTGAGTTGTTGTTTGGTCCAAAAGTTGAAGGGAAATACCAAGAAGGGGTTGTCCCTCCCTTCTATGTTAGCTTGAACATACATGAGAAAATTTTACTTAATGCCATGTTAGACTCAAGAGATTTACACAATCTAATGCCCAAGGTAGTAATGGAAAGCTTAGGCTTAGAAATTACTAAACCATACAAATACTTGTATTCCTTTGACTGAAGCAAAGTCAAATTTTTGGGTTTAATTAAATATTTGTGTGTTAAATTAGCCCAAACCCCTGCTAAGTGTTTAGTCATGGACATAGTTGTAGCTGATATTCCCCCTAAGTATGGCATGCTCTTGTCAAGATCTTGGGGAGCCAAACTTCAAGGAAGCCTTCAAATGGACATGTCTTATGCTACCATCGTTGTCTTTAACCAAAACAAAAGACTATACAGGGAATCTCACATGAAGTACATGGTAAGCAATATAGATAAACCAAAGAACTCTCCAATCTATTCTATTCAGTCAAAGTTTAGATTCCTTTATCTTATGTAACAAAGATGAAATTACTCAACAAGATAAAGAGAACATAGACCCAATTGATTCACCGGAAAAATCAAATCTTCCCTCGAATCAACTTCAAAACATTCACAATCAACAACAACAAGAAAATTAAAATGAGTCAAATGTACTTTGGACAATAAACTTTGATGGATCCTGTAATCAAACAAGTGCGGGGGCAGGTGTATGGATCCAGAATACGAATCAGATTTTTTCTTATAAATTAAATTTCCCATGCACTAACAATATTGCTGAGTACGAGGCACTTCTCCTAGGTTTAAAATTGCTTAAACGCTTAGAAGCCCAAAGGATAACAATCTTAGGAGATTATAAACTTATCATAAAACAAATCAAAGGAGAATACTCAGCGAGAAATTCAAGGCTTAGGGAATATCGGAATGCTGCCCTCAATTTATTGAAAACCTTTGAAAAATACGAACTTGTTTTCTTTCCTAGAGCACTTAATCATTTAGAAAATGAACTCGCTTTCAATTCCAGTAACTGTCAAATACTTGAGATAAATGAATAGCTTAGCGTAAAGGTAAGAAATAGGCCTGCAGTGCCTGATAACGAAGATCACTGGCAAGTGTTTGATTCTAACCAACACAGATTTCTTAAAAATAGAAAACGATTTCACCATACCAATATCAGAATCTAGCCATAAAGAAAAATGTTTATATATCAAAGAAATCCCAGAATTTGAAATAACACATTCTGCTGATGTAAATCATTATGAGAATTTGTTTGAAACAGAGTTAATGGACAACGCGGATCGAGAAGACCTGGAATTTTTACAATGTAAGAACGGTTCAATTCCAAGAGGTCTCTCACCTTTGGAACACCTTTTTGACTTTAATGATGTAGCCAAAGAACCAAAAGTGGATACTGTGGAAAGAAACGTAGAAGAACATAACATAGGTAGCCTAGCCGAACCAAAGATGATTAAACTATCCAACACTCTTCCAGCTCACATAAAGTCTCGATACATACAATTGTTTAAAGAGTTTAAAGATGTTTTTGCCTGGGCATACACAAATTTGAAATCTTATGATACCAGCATCATTCAGCACAAGATTCCCATGAAAGAAAATCAAAAGCCTTTCAAACAAAAACTAAGGAGAATAAACCCACTTTTATTACCTTTAGTTAAGGCAAAGATTGAAAAGATGCATGCTGCTAGGATCATTGTACCAATTTGATATTCAGAGTGGGTATGAAATTTAGTTTTTGTTAGAAAGAAAACAGGGGAAATCAGACTCTGTATTGACTTCAGAAATTTAAACAGAGCCTCTCTAAAGGAAAACTATCCCTTACCCAAGATGGACCATATACTTCAAAGGGTAGTTGGGTAAAAAAGGATATCTCTCCTAGATGGCTTCTCAGGTTACAACCAGGTGTTAGTGCTCCCAAGTGATCAAATCAAAACTGCGTTTACCACACCTTGGGGCAACTTTATGTATGTCAAAATGCCTTTTGGGTTAATGAATGCAGGGGCCACCTTCCAAAGGGCCATGGATATAGCCTTTTCGGAAGATATTGGCTATTTCGTAATTATTTACCTTGATGACATAACCATTTTTTCAAAAAATGATGAGGAACATTTGATTCACTTAAGAAAAGTTTTTGAGAAGTGTAGGAAATTTGGCTTGTCACTGAATCCCAAGAAGACACTCTTCGATCTCCAAGAAGGTAAACTTCTTGGCCATATAATCTCAGAAGAGGGAATCAAAATAGACCCTACAAGGATAGATGGCATATTGCAGATCATCCATCCAAGAAGCCTCAAAGAATTACAATCTTTCATCAGAAAGATTAATTTTTTGAGGAGGTTTATCCCTAATCTTGCTAAGCTATTAAAAAACATTACAAATGTTGTCGACATAAATTTTCACTCCTAGAGACAGCCTAGAGTTGCCATAGACCAGTGCCTAGGACATCTTATCATAGCCAGGAGCATATAATAAAACTTGGGTGTCAATCCAAAATCTCTCCTGCTATCTCTTTGTAAACAAGGAAATTGATTTGAATGGGACCATAACTTACAGAAACTGTCACAGGGAAAGTAATGTTGCAGAGACACAATGCAAAACTCCAACACAAAATCATCAGACAGTTAAGAGACAATTTACTGCAAAGAGGGCCAATTCAAGTAATATGCCACAGAAATCAAATATCAGAAGGTGTATGTAGTGAAAGAAACATTTAGAAGATATTAGTTAACTTTGGACTGATACCTAGATACACAATAGAGCCATATATGGGCTTATCGATCTAAGAATCCATACATGACAATGGCGTTTTAAAAGTACCCTCCCAAAGAAACTAATATAGTAGAAAGATGGCTGAAATGAACATGGAACAGTATATCATGCCTAAGCCATATTTAAAGCGCTTGACTGATTCAAGTATGGGTATCAACTAGGATAAATCCTTACCTAAAATCAGTGAGCCACTCGCATTCCAGTACATGATACAAGAAGAAGGATGAAATGAAATGTTGTATTAAACACAGTAGAGAATATTAAATACTGTGGAATACCAAAGACCAGAATCCTCTAAAACAGATGAAACTTCTCCTCACTGAGACCCTACGGGCTCTGAGCCTTCATACAAAATATTTTACAAAATGTATACAAAAATGCCTTTCACTGCACAATTCTCTGATAAAAATATGGAACCCTTACAATGTCTTTCTTCCTGGTTTTTATAGAGGAAGAAGATGAGAAACTCATAAAAGAAGTAGGTGAAAACAATTAATTATTTCATTTAAACAAAATGGCGGAAAAATTCGTGCCCATATTGCTGAGTAACCATGCTGTACTGTATGTACTCTATGACTTGCCTTCAGAAATAAATGCATTGAGTAGAAAAATCCCCTCAGGGATGCAGCATAGAGATGAAATCACTTAAATAATCTATCCTTTTCTGAAAGGCAATCTTGCTGAAATTGATCTTGGAGGGCGTAACTCTCTTCTGCTTTCTAACTCTGGATTGGAATTTGAAATCTTTCATTCCAGACGCCGAAGTTATTTATCTTCAACTGACACTATTTGTCGCGTCATTAAAATTTCTATTTGCGAAATATGCCTTTTAAATTACTCTGGAGGGTTTGATAGCTTTCGATCTCTGCTCTTTAAATGGCAGTCATATCTCTGTAACTACCCAGGATCTTCTTCATAAATTCTCCTTCTGCAAGCCGATCTTTAGATGCATCTTCGATTTTTGTAATGGAGGCAGATATTAATAGTGATTTTGTGTCACTATAGCATGCAAAACCCACAAACATGTTAAAGAAAACAGGACACAAGGATGATGACATGACGGGATCCATGGGCATGGTGGTGCAAACTTATCTAAGTGGTGGAATTAATGGAGATGATCAAGCAAGCTAGCGAAGTGTGGAACGACACAGGGTGGTGGTGGGAACATAGTGACACGACGAAGGATGGACTGGTGATGGCTTCCAACGTTCAAAATTAAAATATAGCAAATGAATGGAATATATGAATGGTGGAAGAGAAATGTAACACACACGTGGAATTTGTGATGTGGAGGTGGACCGAGTCAACAGTTGGGAAAACAAACGATCTGGGCCACCCGATCTTAAATCGAGATCAATGGTTTAAAACGCGTCAGGAGGTAATTGATAGTGGGCCAGGGGGTATGTTTCCTTGGTTTTAAATTCCGCGTGGCTTCGGAGAATGATCACCGTAGGATGAAAGCCCTCAAATCGGACGATTTACATTGATTTCCCTGCGCGTCTATGACCAAATGATAACGCGCGAAATGGAGCATTTTTGGGATGGTACAGAGGGACACGCGGCGATCAGCGTATGGAATCGCTAGCCGAAGGGGAAATACCACCTGCCCAGCAATGGTGGTGTAGAAAAATCAGGCTAGTTTTTGGAATTGATGCGTAGCACGGGGTCCACCAAGGTAGTGCGCTATGGTACGTTGATTTGTGTTCGATCGGACGGTTCAAAGAATGCTTGGTAGCCTTATATGATAAGCACCTTTTGATCTGGCACTTGGTCTAGCATCCGAGTCGTGTGGGGAATAAAATAAAGGAGGCTGAGACTGAAGGGGCTAGGCCTGATATGTTTTTAAGTGTAGATTTTAGCCTTTGTCTAATGTATTTCGTGGGCGGGAATGGTAACGATAGGTAGGATATGAAGGTCTTAGGCCACGTAAGAGGATTTAAAAGGATTCAAATGGGACTACTGGCCAAGAATTTGAATGGAGGGGCTGATATGGTCAACATTGGCTCCATCTGGGGACAACACATTCATACTTGGACGTGTCGAGAACTTGCAGACCACCTGATCATCTTTTTGTGCAAACTCTGTTCTTCAGCCCTTCTTACTTTTCACTTTATGAATCATCTACACACCCACCCTGTTTAAACAAAAACTATAACAAAAACTAATATACAGTATGATACATCGAGCTCTTTCAGCCTGGATCAAAATTGAAAGTAGGGCTTGAGAAATTGACCATTTACAGGAGCATCAAGTAAGTCGCCCTGTATGTTTCCCAACATAAAAGTATTATTTCCTCCCTGTTCCATGATTCTAAATGGGGCGAACCAGAGTGGGTCAAACTTGCCATGTTTTCCTTTTTCAGCCCTTCGAACATCCCATCTAAGCACCAGATCACCAATCTGCAATTTTTTGTCTTTTGCATGCTGATCAAATATATGTTTCATTCTCTCTTGATATTCTATTAATCTCTGATTCACTTGGTCCCGTGTTTCCTCTAATTCCACCAATTGATTGATTCTCCTGACCATATCATCTGATTCTTCCTGACTTTCTTGCATGAAACGTGCCACTGGCAAGGCCAGCTGCACAGGAAATACTGTTGCTCGTCCATACACCAACTCATAGGGAGATTTCCTAGTTGCTCTTTTGTTGGTGATTCTATTCGCCCATAGAGCAAACTTCAATTGGGAATCCCAATCCTTCTGATTTTCATTTATAGTTTTCTTCAAGGCCCTCACCAAAGTTTTGTTGGAATACTCTGCCAAACCATTTCCCTGTGGATAGTAGGCTGTGGAATGATTTAGTGCAATATTATATTGTTGATAGAAAATCACAAATTTTGCAGATTTGAAGGCCTGTTTATTGTCAGTCACTATTCTAGCAGGGCAGCCAAACCTGGATATAATGTTTTCTTCCATGAAATTTATGATGACAGTGTCAGTAGCATTCCTTGCAAGTATGGCTTCCACCCATTTTGTAAAATAATCTGTGGCTGTTAATATCCATTTATGTTGTCCACTTGATGGGGGATGTATTTATCCAATAAAATATATTCCCCATTGTTGAAATGGCTCATTCACATGAACTGGGATCAGGGGTAGAGCTGCCAACTTCTGTCTCTCAGCAAATTTCTGACACTTATCACATGCTCTGACCCAAGTAAAAACATCTCCAAATAATTTTGGCCAATAGAAACCGGCTTTTAAGATTTTATGAGTTGTGGCCCTCCAGCTGTAGTGCCCTCCATAGATTCCTTCATGAAATTCCATCATTAAAATTTCTACTTCATCCTCTGTAAGGCATAATAATAGGATTCCTGAAGGGTCCCTCCAATATAATTGGCCATTAGCAACTATGTACTTTTGTGACTTGAGCCTCAAATCCCTGTATTTTGATTTGTCACAGCTGGGTGGACAGCTGAGTGTCAAAAGATATTCTACTATTTCTTTGTACCAAATACTGGTAAGAAATTTCATGCGTACTTTCTGAGTAGCCATCTCCAGCCCTTGCTGCTCTTTCTCTCTCACAGACTCTTCATTTGAAATCATAGAGAAATTTATGCCTAGAGCTTGATAGTTTGATTCAGATAGAGTTTTTGCGATCCCCTGTCCTTTGATTAGCTTAGTTGGACGGATGTCCAAATCATACTCCTGTATTTTTGCAATCCATCTCCCTCTTTTTCCTTCACTATCTCCCTGAATGAGAATGTCTTTGACAGCTGTTGTAGGGACATATTCTGTAATGTGGGACTGCAAAACATACATGCGAAATGCTTTGAGGGATTTTACTAGGGCATATGCCTGCTTCTCTAGTATATTTTATTTCAATTCTGCATCATGCAGCACCTGACTGAAAAAAGCTACGGGCTGCTCATATCCATCTTCATTTTTCTGTAATAACACTCTAGCTACTGTATGAGGTGATGCAAAAGAAAAGATCATAAATGGTTTAGTATAATCTGGCCCAGATAATACAGGGGCTTCAGCAAATGCAGCTTTAATTCTAGCAAAGGCCTCCCGTGACTCTTGTGACCATTTCACCTCATTATTATTTTTTAGCATATCTGTTATATGCCTAACTATCTCAGCATAGTTAGGAATAAATCTTCTCAGGAAATTTATCCAGCCTAAAAATACCTGTACTTATTTTTTATTCCTGGGAAGAGGAATACCATTTATGACTTCTACTCTTTTGGGATCTATCCTTACCCCATCTTTAGTCACAATATGTCCCAAAATTTTGCCTTCCTCTAATGCAAATAAATACTTTTGTGGATTAAGGGAAAGGCCATACCTTCTGCATTTTTCAAAAGTTCTTCGTAAATGCCCAATGTGTTCATCATCATTTTTTGAAAACACTGTAATATCATCAAGGTACACCACCAGAAATTTATCTTGCTCCCCAACAAAGGCTATGTCCATGGCCCTCTGAAAAGTGGCCCCTGCATTAATCAATCCAAAAGGCATCCTGGCATACATAAATGTACCCCATGGTGTGATGAAATAATTCTTCTTCTGATCCTCCGGAAGTACAGCAACCTAGTTATAACCGGAGAAACCATCCATCATTGACATTCTAGAGGCTCCAACCACTTTCTGCAGGATGTGATCCATCTTTGGTAGTGGATAATTATCCTTTAAGGATGCTCTGTTTAAATTTCTGAAATCCACACACAGCCTTATTTCTCCATTTTTCTTTCAGACATGAACAAGGTTTGCCACCCATTCATAGTATCTCAAGGGCACAATTATTTTGGCCTTTAGCAGCTTCTTGATTTCTTTTTCAATGGAGGGAAGCAGCAGAGGATTTATCTGTCTAAGCTTCTGCTTATAAGGTTTTGCATCTTCCCTCAGAGGAATTTTATGTTGCATTATACTAATATCAAAAGTTTTAAGGTCCTGATAGGACCATGCAAATACATCTTTATAAGATTTAAATAATTTCAGGTATTTTTATTTATACTCCTCTGGGACCTTCTTGGATAGCTTTACAATTTTGGGCTCTGCATTAGTACCTAGATTCAGATCTTCCACTTGATCTTCTTCTACCACTTTACTAGGCTACGCTGGGACATCATTTTTATCAAATAATCTTTCTAGAGGCACCAACCCTCTAGGGATGACATTTCCTTTCAACTGCAACACTTTTCTTCCTGCAATTTTCTCCTCCCAATTATTTTTTGAAACATTCTCAGCCTCATCTTCTTCACAATCATCAATCTCCATGCTAGAGAACTCTCCCACTGTCTCTAGAAATTTCTTCATCTATTCATCATCCTCAAATACATGTCAGTGCTTGATGTTGTCTAGAATTTATGGCCTATAACGCACCTCAACTTCATATCTCAAGAGAGGGTTCTGAGGAGGACAAAATGTACTGGCAGCTACAGCAAGAGAATCCGCCATTCTATTCTGCTCCCGGGGCATGAACTGGATATTTAATGCCAAGAAGAAGTTCTCCACCATGTCCCATACTTCATTTCTATAAGCTCTTAGCCGTGGATGTTTAGTTTGACATTGATTTCTGATCTATCTGACCACCAGCTCAGAGTCTCCCAGGACCTTTAAAAATTGTATTGCCATGCTCCTGGCTGTTTGTAATCCCAATAGCAGTGCTTCATATTCAGCTACATTATTAGTAGCTTCGTATTCCAATTTAAAAGACAGTGGGATCCATTTTCCTGTAGGAGAGATTAATAATACTCCAGCTCCATTTCCTTCTCTTGAATTGGCTCCATCAAAATGTAAAGTCCAGATTCCTGCTTCGCGGTTCCCTGAAGGCTGCTCAGTCTTAATATGGCAGAAAGATGGTTCATGGGCATAATTTTGATCTTCCTCCAGCATCAAGCATGAAAAATTTCCTTCTTGAATATAGATTGGTGAGTTCTCAGAATTGTCAGCTTTGGTCACCATTTTGACAAATCTGGTTTCTCTGTATAACCTCCTCTCTTGGCCACCAAAAACTGGAATAGTGGCATATGTTAAGTCTAGTTTGAGTGACCCACCAATTTTCGTTCCCCAAGACCTTGACAATAGCATGCCAAAGCGAGCTGGGATATCAGCCACCACAATGTCCATTACTACACTTTTTGCTGGAATTTGGGCCAGGTTGACCACTAAATATTTAATCATCCCTAGAAATTTAACTCTTTTGGAATCAAATGAATAGAGGTCTTTGTATGGGCGTGTGATCTGTAGTCCTAGTTGTTCCATGACTGATAGAGGCATAATATTATGGGAAGCCCCAGAATCTAACATACAATTGTGCAACAGCAGGTCATGAATCACTAGAGACACATAGAAAGGAGGAGTAGAGGGATCTATCTCCTCGACATGAGGGAAAAACACAACCATGGGTCTTTCTTCTTGAAGATTAATATTTTCTGGAATGACTGGTGCTTCAGGAGGGAACAATAAAGAGGTAACTTGAGATTGATATGCAGCTTGTTTCAGCAGCTCAGCCAAGGGGACTGGGATTTTGACTTTCTCAAGTTCCTTTTGCAGATTAAAAGCAGAGGGGGACCTTTCTATTATGACTTCTTTCGAATATTTATTTTCAGCTGAAGGTTTAACCTCTTTTGATACAGACTCAGCATTAGGAGGAGTGACTACCTTTGACGAAGAAGGAATTTTATCATTAGACTGCAAAGGTTTGTTCAGAGGACTCTTACCTTTTTCTATTACTTTCTTCATTATTGGCTCCTTTTGAGCGGGTGCTTCCTTTTGGAGAGGCTCTTCTTCTTGATCCTGAGTTCTAGTTCTCTTCCTGGAAGATCTGAGATCATATCTTCTATTGAAATGTGCTTGCATGAAATCATTAAACTGTTTGCAATAATGATCAATTTCTGCATCTTCTGTGTCTCTGATCTCTTCTTCTTCGTGCAATGGGCATTATACTTCATCATTGTTTGAGAAAGCAAGGTTTGCATCTTGCAGTTCATAGGCAGCATCTTCAGTGGAGTCAAATACTGGGCCTTCCAGGTATAATGAGTGTGGAACTTGACCTTGTTGCTCCTTTGCTTCCCTTGGCAATATTTGCAGGGGTGGCTTCCCATACTGAGGATTGTAACCCCTATTTGGAGCATTATAGAAATTCTTGGAGGCTGAGTTCTTGGTTTCCAATTCAAGCTTGAATAGTTTATTAGAAAGATTCTTAATCATTTTGCTCATTTCTTCAATTTTATCTGAATCCTTATCCTGATTAGAAGTAGATACTTCCTCTTTACCCCTTCTTCTGGTATCTTGTTTAGCTTTCCCTTTTAATTTTCCAGTGGAGGCAAAATTTTCTTCCAACTCAAGAGCGTCTAACTGAGCATCATCTAGGGTGGCAGGCTTCCTTTCCCTGAGAGAGAAACCGAAATCTGAGTCAAAGGCTGCTATGAAAACAACTTTGGCAGCATTCTGATGAGGCTTCATATCTACAGGGAGGTTTAGATATAGCTTATTAAATCTCTTGATAAATTTTGACACCCCTTCATTATGTTTTTTCTTGAGTGTATTGAACTCAGTAAGACACTGTCCATGGTCTTTCTTTTCTCCCCATTTCCTGAGAAAGGTATTTTCCATTTCGTCCCAAGTGGTTATGGAACGGTTTCCCAATGTTTTAAACCATTTTCTGGCTTCACCGTCCAGAGATTGCACAAATAGTCTTAAGAACACATCCAAATGTTCTACATTAAAGTTCTCTGCAAAAGAGCAGAAGGTATCAAGATGTTTCTGAGCATCAATTTCATTTTCTCCAGTGAATCTAGGCAGGATCTTCAAATAATCTTATGGCATATCATTTAACACTTGAGGTAATGCCAGGGGAGCATACTTGTTTAATAAAAAAGATGGAACATTAGCCATTGGAGGAGGTGGGGGTTGTGCAACAATCTGATGTACAAATGGAGGAAGAGGCGGAGGTGGAGTATGAATAAAAATGGGAATATATTGTACAGCAGCTTGAGGTGTAGATGGGAACAGTTCGCGGTTGACAACAGCTACTTCGGTGACCTATTTAACTTCTTCGACCTCAGGAGTAGGGTGAAGATGAGCTTTAATTCTAGCACTTCCCCTGGGTGGGCTATCTGAATAATATTCTGTGTCTTCCACAGTGGAGTCGAGATTTTCTACTAGAACTTCTTGAGAAGAAGAAGATGGATAATCTTCTACAGAAAACTCAAGGATTTCAGCATGGACTGATTTCTTTTCTTTCCAACCTATTCTATGTGTGATCTTCTCAGGGTCAAACACTGAAGGTGTCTTTGACTATGATGCATTTGACCTCACGTGCGGCTTACGAGGAGCCAAGACTACAAATAGATTTATCAAATAAATAACAGTGGAGTCGCCAAGGTGAGAGATATACAACTCTTCAACTCTTTGTGCTCACCTGATTAGAGAGTGAATACGATTTTTTGAGGCCTAGGGATAATGATTTTCTTGACTTTGATCCCCGATAATGGCACTAGAAAGATGTTGTCGACATAAATTGTCACTCCTAGAGATAGCCTAGATTTGCCATAGACCAGTGCCTAAGACATCTTATCATAGCAAGGAGCATATAATAAAACTTGGGTGTCAATCCAAAAGCTCTCCTGCTATCTCTTTTTAAACAAGGAAATTGATTTGAATGGGACCAGAACTTACAGAAACTGTCACAGGGAAAGTAATGTTGCAGAGACACAATGCAAAACTCCAACACAAAAGCATCAGACAGTTAAGAGACAATTTACTGCAAAGAGGGCCAATTCAAGTAATATGCCACAGAAATCAAATATCAGAAGGTGTATGTAGTGAAAGAAACATTTAGAAGATATTAGTTAACTTTGGACTGATACCTAGATACGCAACAGAACCATATATGGGCTTATCGATCTAAGAATCCATACATGACAATGGCGTTTTAAAAGTACCCTCCCAAAGCAACTAATATAGCAGAAAGATGGCTAAAATGAACATGGAACAGTATATCATGCCTGAGCCATATTTAAAGTGCTTGACTGATTCAAGTATGGGTATCAACTAGGATAAATCCTTACCTAAAATCAGTGAGCCACTTGCATTCTAGTACATGATACAAGAAGAAGGATGAAATGAAATGTTGTATTCAACACAGTAGAGAAGATTAAATACTGTGGAATACCCAAGACCAGAATCCTCTAAAACAGATGAAACTCCTCCTCACTGATACCCTACGGGCTTTGAGCCTTCATACAAAATCTTTTACAAAATGTATACAAAAATGCCTTTCACTGCACAATTTTCTGATAAAAATCTGGAACCCTTACAATGTCTTTCTTCCTAGTTTTTATAAAGGAAGAAGATGAGAAACTCATAAAAGAAGTAGGTGCAAACAATTAATTATTTCATTTAAACAAAATGGCGGAAACATTCGTGCCCATATTGCTGAGTAACCATGTTGTACTGTATGTACTCTATGACCTGCCTTCAGAAATAAATGCATTGAGTAGAAAAATCCCCTCAGGGATGCAGCATAGAGATGAAATCACTTAAATAATCTGTCCTTTTCTGAAAGGCAATCTTGTTGAAATTGATCTTGGAGGGCGTAACTCTCTTCTACCTTCTAACTATGGATTGGAATTTGAAATCTTTCATTCCAGACGCCGAAGTTATTTATCTTCAACTGACACTCTTTGCCGCGTCATTAAAATTTCTATCTGCAAAATCTGCCTTTTAAATTACTTTGGAGGGTTTGATAGCTTTCGATCTTTGCTCTTTAAATGGCAGTCATATCTCTGCAACTACCTGGGATCTTCTTCATAAATTCTCCTTCTGCAAGCCGATATTTAGATGCATCTTCGATTTTTGTAATGGAGGCAGAGATTAATAGTGATTTCGCGTCACTGCAGCCTGCAAAACCCACAAACATGTTAAAGAAAACCGGACACAAGGATGATGACATGACGGGATCCATGGGCATGGTGGTGCAAACTTGTTGAAGTGGTGGAATTAATGGAGATGATCGAGCAAGTTGGTGAAGTGGTGGAACGACACAGGGTGGCGGTGGGAACACAGTGACACGACAAAGGATGGATTGGTGATGGCTTCCAACGTTCAACATTAAAATATATCAAATGAATGGAATATATGAATGGTGGAAGAGAAACGTAACACACACGTGGAATTTGTGACGTGGAGGTGGACCGAGTCAACATCTAGGCAAACAAACGATCTGGGCCGCCCGATCTTAAAGCGAGATCAATGGTTTAAAACGCGTCGGGAGGTAATTGACAGTGGGCCAGGGGGTATGTTTCCTTGGTGTTAAATTCTGCGTGGCTTTGGAGAATGATCGCCATAGGATGAAAGCCCTCAAATCGAACGGTTTACATTGATTTCACTGCGCGTCTACGACCGAACGATAACGTGCGAAATGGAGCGGTTTTGGGACCGTACAGAGGGACACGCGGCGATCAGCGTATGGAATCGCTGGCCAAAGGGGAAATACCGTCTGCGCAGCAATGGTGATGTGGAAAAATCAGGCTGGTTTTGGAATCGATGCGCAGCGAGGGGTCCACCAAGGTAGTGTGCTATGGTACGTTGATTTGTGTTCGATCGGACGGTTCAAAGCATGCCCGATAGCCTTATACGATAAGCACCTTTTGATCTGGCACTTGGTCTAGCATCCGAGATGTGTGGGGAATAAAATAAAGGGGGCTGAGACTGAAGGGGCTAGGCCTGATATATTTTTAAGTGCAGATTTTAGCCTTTGTCCAATGTATTTCGTGGGCGGGAATGGTAACGATAGGTAGGATATGAAGGTCTTAGGCCACGTAAGAGGATTTAAAAGGATTCAAATGGGACTACTGGCCAAGAATTTGAATGGAGGGGCTAATATGGTCAACAACAAACATTCTTAAGAAAGATGTTGGTGTAAAATGGACTTTACCAGCTAAACAATCATTCGAAATAGTTAAACAAGCTCTTACTCAAACACTAGTCCTGATTAGTCTACATTTTACCAAAGACTTTTACATCTTTTCTTTTGCATCTGAGCATACAATAGCTGCAGTTTTACTCGAAAAGAATTACTAGGGGCAAGAACAACTGATATCTCTCTTCAGTAGGGCCTTAAGAGATGCTCCCCTCAAATATAACATCATGGAGAAGCAAGCCTTAGCATTAGTGAAAGCTTTAAAGGACTTTAGGGTCTATATTTTACACTCTCACATAATTGCTTTTGTTCCACATAATGTTGTCAAGGATATTCTAAGTCAAGACCCTGATGGTAAAAGGGGAAAATGGATTGCAACTATTCTTGAATATGACTTAGAAATCAGGCCCACCAAGTTGGTTAAAGGGCAAGTATTAGCAAAACTTATGGCTGAGTCTAACTTCCAAGCACTAGACATGAATATGGTAGATGTGTTGGAAGAAATAGAAGAATCTAGTGCTCCTTTTATTGAAGAAACATTTCTAAATTCTCCTTGGTATGCTGACATTATTTATGTGCTTTTATATTTAAATGCCCCTCCTTCTTTGTCTAAAACTAAAGCTAGATTTTTGAAACAAAAGGCTTTGAGTTTTTGCATCTTGGATGGGGTATTATATTGGTAAAATGTTGTTGGAATTTTTATTAAATGTTTACTTGAAGACGATGCAGGGAAAATCATGCATGAATTGCATGATGGAGAATGTGGAGGACATCTCTACTAGAAGGCCACAACGAACAAAATCCTCAGGTCTGGTTACTATTGGCCTACCCTTTTCCTAGATAGTCAAAAGTTGGTCATGTCTTGCCATAAATGTCAAATTTTTGATGGCAAGAGAAAACTCCTTCCCTTACCTTTACATCCTATCAGAGTTGAGGCACCTTTTCAACAATGGGGTTTAGACTTCATTGGGGAAATTCACCCATCATCCTCAGCTCAACATAAGTGGATCCTCACAGCCACTGACTTCTTTACCAAGTGGATAGAAGCTATACCTTCCAGAAATGCTAATGACTCTGTCATTATCAAGTTTCTTGAAACCAACATCCTATCCAGATTCGGTTGTCTCAGAAAAATCATAACAGACAATGTTGCTGCTTTTAAATCTAAGAAGATGGTTGATTTCTGTTACAAATACCACATAACCTTGGGCCATTCCACTGATTACTATCCCTAAGGAAATGGATTAGTTGAATCTTCAAACAAGAGTCCAATCAATATCATAAAAAAATTGTTGGAACAGAATCAAAAATCATGGCACAGTAAGTTGGTTCATGCCTTATGGGCTGATAGGTTAACTACAAAGAAATCAATAAATATGTCCCCCTATCAGTTATTTTATGGCATGGATGCAGTCTTTCCCACTTCGTTGGAAGCGCCAGTCATGAAGCTCCTTCAAGAAGTGCAGATTGAAGAGAATGATATGTAGAGAAGAATCAACCAAACAATCCATTTACAGCAGACTAGAGAGGAATTCTATGAAAGAACACAGTTAGTCCAAGAAAATATGAAGAAGCTATTTGATAAGAGGACTAAGGAAAACAATTTCCAAGTTGGGAATGTTGTTCTTAAATGGGATTCAAGAAGAGAAGAGAAGGGAAAACATGGCAAGTTTTAGAACTTATGGAAAGGGCCCTATATTATTCATGCTGAGAGGGGTCACGGTGCATTTTTCTTGAAAGAATTGAATGGAGAATATCTGTATGGAGGTCCTGTCAATGGCAGGATGCTAAAGCATTACTTCTGCCAAGAATATTTAGTTTCAAAGCATTTTTCATTGTAAATATCATAGTCTAACCATTGCATTCAAAGTTATAAAAATCAAAAGTACAAAAACAATGAAAGAGAGAAAAGAGGGTAGATTGTAAAAACAATAAAGGTATAGCCCCATACCAAAAAAGAGAAACAAATTCTGAAAGTGTGCAAGCTCAAATTCCGCTCCTGCAAAACACACTTCTAGTTAGTCGAATAGCCTAATCTTGACTAATTAGTTTTAAATTTTCTGTTGATAGGATAGTAAATTTGATCTGCTAAACTGTTTAATCTTGGCTTATCAGTAGATAGATTAGGATAGAAATTAAAGGTTCGAACATGCTCAAAAACTAAACCTAAAATTTCAAAGGGATAATGACTCAAATCTGTTTCAAATTCTGAGTCAAAGGATGTTAAAATCTGGTTCTAAAATAGCTCAAAATCTGAACCAGAGAGAAAGGAAGAAACAGTTCAAATATGAGTCAAATCAAAGCTGTAAAAGGATGAAGGAAGTGCTTTGAATTTTCAGATCTTAAGCCTTCATCATTTTGATTTAATTTTCTGCAAATAATAATCTATGTGCAGCTTGTTTTTATGCCATAGATCATCATCAAGTTAGACTGTTCAATCCTGACTTGTATGTTTTTTAATTTCCTCTTTAGCAATTAGAGAATAAAAATCTGTTAGACTGTTTAATCCTAACATATTAGTAGATTAGGTAGAGAAGCATATGGGCTCAACTGCTTAATCTGAGTCCATGGAGAAATAATAAGTAGAACTAGATTAGATTTTTTCTTTCAAAAGAATAAAATGTTGTAAGAGAGTTTGCCAATCCAAGTGCACTCTAAGGAAGAAAAAATTTTAGATCAGTAGGATTGGGTAGGTAGAAAGCTTGTTGATAAAAGATCCATTTTTTTCCATGGTTGTTAGCATTTCCAAAGCGAAAAAAGATCATTCAATCAAAGAAAGGCAGCCCAATGGATTAGGCACTGATCAGCCTCCCAAAGAATCCAAGTCTGAAGTTCTTGATACCTTAAAGAAGGCACCATCCCCAAGTGGAGCCACTGTTAGCCACCAATAAAATTTGTCATACCAAATGGTGGCTAAATGATTTTGGAGCCTTGAAGGAATAGATTTTATTGCAAAAAGTGTTATCTCTTGAAGACTCATGAAGGCATTTGGTCATTAGTCTTAATCTTCACTGTTGTTTCCATTTCATACTCTGAAATTCTGTTGTTTCCATAAGTGAAAATACTACTGCAAAGACCCTTTTTCCCTCCTTCCACCACAAAACTAACCTTCACTTTTTACCCCTTTTTTACTCCCATAAATTCCTCTATTTTTCATTTTCCCCTATTCACCTTTCATGAAACCCCCTTTACAGAGTTTAAAAATTCTCTTTTAACTCTGTCGAAACCCTCGAATCCCTTTGAAAACATTGAAAATCCATAAAAAATCCACGTTTTATGTTTTAGGATTTAGCCCACATTGGCTAAGCCCCCTAACCACTTCCCCACATGTGCCCCAACGCTAAGAACCAAGCGCTAGTCACGTCAGCGCTTATCGCATCGGAATGAATCAATGAGCGCAAGTCTTTATGTTTTACGGAGGTTCTAATGCGATTAAGCCCTGAGTACTAAAGCCCCGATCTAATCACCGCTTCATATAACCCTCGGGCCCACATCCGGGGCTTAAACCTTATAATAAACCATCCCCAATGCATTTTTCCCTTTGTAAAACATTAAACCCACTTTTTCCTATGTTTTACTTTAAACCCGTCGGTTCGTGTTATTGCATAAAGAGAACCATTGATCTTAGGAACCGATCAATGATGGATAGAACATTGCATTGGAAATTTTGAATGGGTTGATTGAAAAGCCCAAGCCTGAAGGCCCGATCCCGATTAGCCCATATATACATAAGCCCCGTGCTTATTAAAGTTCCATATAAACCAGGCCCCACAACTAGGCGCCCATCGCATCGGAAGTTTTCTTTTGGGTGTGTTTTAATGTTTTCCCCACCTCCGATTGCGATGGCCCGATTGCACAATCGCGTTGGCCCTTCAACGGTCCGAGCTGATCGCATCGCAAGTTTCATCAGGTGCATTTGTTTGTTCGCCCCGATCACCGATCTCCCGATTTAATATCCACCGTCGATCTTTGTGGGTCTAGTTGCATCCGATGGCTCATATTTATCCCAAAACCCACTTGATCTTTAATTCATTTCTTCCTCCGATAAAGGTTTTTAACCTTATTTCTTAAAGTTTTTCACCATTTCTTTAAAAATAACCCCTTCGCTTTATTTCTTAAATTTTTTCTCCATTTTTAACGGAACTGACTTATTCTCTCCCCAACTCTCCTTTTGATTCCACAAACAGATCTACACTGTTGGATGAAGCCATCCAATGGCCACGCTCTCTCCCGATGCCCTCTGAAGCAGTTTTCCCAGTAAACGCAGGATTTTAAAATATTTGTATGTTCTTTTGCAGGATCTAATGGATTTATAATAATTTAAAAGGAAAATTAAAGCCAAAGGACGACGATCCTTTAGGCCTTGTTTATTAAAAGGTATCCATTTAAAAGGTTTCAATGCCACGCTTCGTCAGCGCATCATAAAGCGCTGATACTATAAGAAACCTTCGCAGATCTACGCATCAAAAAGACATAGTGAAGATTAATATAACCAAAGAGTATCAGACCGACAGCATGGAATCAAAGTGGAAAAATATTTGAAGACTGTTAACACAGTTTGGAGGGATTAGGCCATTTATTCAACTAAATCAAAGACCTGATTCACGATTAAAGAAAGTTTGAAGACCAGAAGACAGAGATTAGGCTTCGTTAGGACTAAAACACATAATTCAAGTATATTAAAGGTGTTTTAGGTTAAAATAATAATATCTATCAGTTCAAAACGCCTACTCTACCACATCAGGGGAAAATTGAATCCCCCAGCTACCACAGAGCCACCTATAGCCTCAAAGAAATCAAAAGGAGGTCGAGTTATGACCAGACTAGGATAATTTGCATCAATGCGGCTGAACAGTTAATTCAACCAAAGGAACTTATTGTAAACTGACAGCAGAAGTTATTATGAGGATAACGAAGAGAAAAATATCAGAATGTTCTCCATTAAGCACCTCAAAGGCCGAGAGACAGTAAACTATATTAATTGAACTTAGAAGATATTTTATCCCATTCCACCTCCTCCTTTCTTCTATAAATACTTCTGAAGAAGATGAGATAGGGGTTGGTTGTTTTGATCACTAGTTGTAATATTGAAAATCTCTGAAATAATACATAGTCTGTTGAATTTGAAGAAGAAATTGAAGTCTTGTACGCCCTGATGATATTGTTGCATGCTTGTTACTGTGAAGGCTCTATCATTGGATCCATGAGCTTGGATGTTGGTGAAGTATTCTAAACTGTTTAATGTTTTCTCCTATTTTCATTCTGTTCCATGATTTCTTACTACAGTAGGTTGAAAGTTTTAGGCTAAGAAATGACTCCTGGAAGCACCTTAGACCTGTTCATCCATCACTATTTCATGTTTTCGTCTACTGAAGTATTTTAGAGTCTTTAATCTCTCTCTTCAGTCTTCATGCTTGTTTATTTCCTTAATAGTTCAAATAGTTGGTTTCAGCATGATTTATGGTTCTCCCTGCTTGTCTGCTGCCACTTTAAAACTGTTATTAAAGTCTCCCTTTGTAGTTTTCTATTTACAGTGAGTCAAGGAGGTTTGTTCTGATCTTGCCCTTTGTCCTTACTTAAACAGTTATCTCAAAGGTCTTTATAGTTGTAATCATAGATGTGTTAGCTGTTCCCTCTTCTATGACTGCAGTTATCAGTGAATCTTTTATGTTTTCTAAGTCATTTGAAATAAAATCTTTGAGGAAATAGGGTGTTCCCCGAATCTTAGATTTCATTTTAAAAGTTGTTTTGAAATAATTGTTCGTTTAAAGGTGTAATTTGTAGAATTCATGGTTAGCCCTGTCTATCAAAAAGCTCTTTATTGTTCAAATTGTGCTTTCAAATTCCCTTTGTTTGAGGATTTTTTTTTTTTTTCCAAATCATTGATGTCCATCTCATTCCAAAAACCAAAGTATCCTATGGCCAAGTTAGATTTGCCCTCTAATATCCCATATCCATTGATAAGTATGTTATGACATCTTTTTGACTCCATTGCCCAATGAACCAGATGTTCCTCCATTCTATATATCTTTCCTAGACCTTTCATGTTCTGTTGTATCAATTCAACCAAACAACCAAACAAACACCTACACTTAATAACTAGTCTAAAACCAATACTCAAAGTACACAAGATAAACCTTTGCAAACAAACATTTGAGAGATCCCTCTTTGAGAACAGGAGGACTAGATCCTGTAACTCTAAAGATTGGTTCTGATGTTGCCCTGTCTTTTGATTTTCCAAACTATCAAAATACAGGACTCCAACAGCCTCCCTGGTGGTTTGCCACTAGATGAGAATGTCCCTTGCAAGAATCTCATGAACATGAGAGAAGGGACAGTGAGATCCTTGCTTCCACTGTGCAAATCCATCTCTGTTTTCTATGTGGAGGTTTTAGGTGAGGGGTAAGAATGCATGCCTCTGATCATGTGAGGTGTACCAATCTTCTTGTCCACCCATTCCATTTGCAAAGCCTCCCAATCAGTGGTGACTTTCCCCAATGTAATCAGCCATTGAATACCCAAAATAACATTGGTGTCTGGTATGTCAACTACAAAGAAGTGATCCACCAAAGTGTAGGATCCCATGGTGACTGTAAGTGATGACACATAATGCATGCATTAAATTATTCTATCTCCTTGGACTAGAACAGAAAATCCCTCAAAGGTATCAGTGGATATGGGATGAGCATCAATAAATTTTTGGGTAGCCCCATTATCAATAAGAACAGATACCCTCTGATTCATGATTGATCCATGAAATCTTAGGGTCAAGTACTTAGGTACTCCCCTAAAAGATGCAAGAGTTCCTCCAATAGGAGAAAAATCTCCACTCCCATCTCCTAATGGTGATGGATCTCCCTCAACATTGGCAGCGCTGTGACCTTTCCTTGGTTCATCATCTTCTTCTTCCTCCTCAACATCTGAGAAGACTTCTATGTAGTGTGCTTTCTCAACAGCACATCTATGTCCCGGTGCCCATGATTCTTGGCAAGTGAAACATAGCCTCTTCTTCCTTAGCTCCCTCCGGACTTCAATATCAAGAGGCTTCTTGACCGAGCTCTCCTTGGAAAGAGTAGCTTTCTCTTCCTTCCCCTTAGAAAGGTAAGAGGGCTTGTTTTGGAAAGTTTCCTTTTCTTTTGGCAAGGCATCTTGAAAATCTATAGCCCTTTCAATGGCATCATGCAATGTGATGGACTTGGTAGATTTAACCAACCCATGCAAAGGTTCATCCAAGCCATCGATGAACATGTACACCCTCCTTGCTGTAGATAGATCAGGAACCATAACAGATAATCTCAGAAACTCAGTGACGCAGGCATAGCCTGTACTCCCAGAATCTTCAACTGTCTATGCTTATAAACACACATACTCTATTTTGCCCAACTCCTAATCTCAATCTCTTTTAAATTCACTCTTTATGCAGAAGCTTTCTTTCATATTTATGGTTATAAAACCCTTTCACAATAATCATTTCTCAAACATCAAATTGTTTATCAATCAATTTTATTATGCTTCATAAAACCGTAACAATGCCTTAATTCCCTCATTCATTTCATCATTAAGATTCCTCATGTGTTTATACACCATCACAATTTCTTCCTGCATGTGTTGGATTCAATCAAATGCGCCCTTGAGTTTTCTTAACAACTTAACAAAGTTATTCAAACCCCAATTTGGAAGTCAATCAACCAAATGCGCCCTTCATTTTGCCACAGTCTTCATAATTCAATACCATTATCATAATGGAACTCCATTAACCCAATGCATTACAATTTCTCGTGTTTCATGTTTACAAATTTCATTGCAATTTAACAACATTCTTTGGACTTAAAATTGCAATCTATATAAGCGCCTTACTCCAAGTTCAGGACCACACAATCCAAACAAATGAATCCAATTTTCATACCTTTATATCTGTGTTTTTTGATCGGGAATGAACTCCATTCTTCAGTGCAGTTTAGCCTCTTTTCTTGTATGGAGATTCACCAAGAAAAATCGATTTATGCAATCGATCTTTCACAGAGTCTGTTACTCTGCCAGCGCTTATAATCATAAACAACAATTTGCTCATGTGATTTAACTTACCTCCACAGTGGTCAATCTGGCCCACGCAACTCGGCATCCGTTTTCCAACATTCCACTTGCAATTTATTTACAAGTGCTCCGACAAACTGCGTCTTCCACCTTCTGTCCACACTGTCAATTCCGCCTCTTCTCAATTTCAATACCTTTCTGTAAATCGAATTCCTATTGTTTCTTCTGCGCCCATCGATTCATTAGTTAATCGATTCAAAACTCTGAAGTTTCAACCAGACTCTGAATTAAAAATAAACTTACCTCTCCTTGCAACACGCAACATCAATTCAACGCTATCATACATTGAATTCTACAGCGCTTACTGTTATGACACCTTTGGTTATAAACTCGTCCTCTGCACCAGCATTTGGCAATTGTATGATCTGCAGATGTGACACATACCATTCATTCTGTCTTCACGCCTCAAAATCGACTTCTACCATCGATTTCTCCTACGCATTTGATATAACGAATTGAAAACCCAAATTTCATCAATGTTGCAACGCTGTCACCGTTTCAAATCAGACCTGCACCCTTTCAATTCTATTAACTTGAATCAGACCTGTGCCCTTCCCATTTCTATTAACTCGGCATTCAGTCTTCTGCAACCCATTTGGACTGTGAATTCAACGAATTACTGTTCTTTCAGCATTTGACAGTCAACATTAATAAATTTACGCTGTAGGCGCACTCCATCACTCCTTATACCTGTAGTTAAACTCACAAAACCCAAACATTGAATTCAGTTATGCATAATCTTATATCTTGTTGCTTCACGCATTTGCCAAAGACTGTTTCTGCAATCGAACTACGACATCTACCATAATAGAGTCAACATATTCAAATGTCTTTTGAACCCATTCACGTTTCAATATATATACTCCTTTACCATTCAATGCAACAACGCTCTCAACGCACTAACAAATAGCAATTTCTTCTATCGATCACTCAGGATTACACAAGCCTGACATAATAGAGTTTTGCGTACAGGATTTCACACCAAAACTGCAGACTTAAAATGTATTAAAATGCTGGCGCTCTTCTCTTTTCATTTTCTATTAATAAAATTCAGATCGATATAGCACAACCAATCATAAGCTCATACACAGATAACAATTGCTATATTAATATCAATCCTTTTAGCTTGGACACATAAATCGATCTCACAATTTCTTTTATTGCAGGTTTCCTTTGGTCGATCTTCCCAACAATCGATACCTCAATCATATATATACAATTAACCAGAAATAAATATAACTTCCACAATCAATCAATGTATATAAACTGAAACAAAACAATGACTTACAACTTTTTCTGGCCAGATATTTCAATTTTGTGGCCCTTTACAATTGCTGAAGGCTTACAGCCTTGCTGTTTAAGCCTACTCTCAATCTCACACTCTCTCCCAATCTTAATGTGTTTTCCTCTCAAAACCCCCTCCTATTTATACAATTTAAAAAAATCATTTAATTAAATGCTCAATCCCTTCAATTCCTCAACAAACCCCTAAATCTCTCAACATCCCTAAAGGATAGATCTTTATCCCTAAAATCCTTCAACTAATTAAATTCACTCATATCCTTTTATTAAATAAAAAGATATTTACAAAAATCCTCACCTTCTCCTATTTTATTCAAATTAATTAATAAAATATTAAAAATTATCACACCCCCTTTTAACATATTTACAAAATAAAAAACGCCCTTGATGCTCCTACATCACTCAAAGATATAATATTCTGCATTGCTTGACTGCTTCAACTTTGCAAGGCCCATGAAAGGTGCTTTTGGATCCTTTCTGTCAAACCTCTCCACCAGTCTTCTAGTAAATTCAGAATAGGCAGTCACATTGGCATGGCCCAATGTAGACAACCCATGGAACCACCAGTTGTGTGCTTCACCTTCAAAGTGCAGCACTGCAATCTTGATGGCTTCCATCTCAGGGATTTTTTTGAACTGGAAATAGATATCCAACTTTTCTACCCATGCCTTGGCAGAACTATTGGATGACCCATCAAACTTGGGTAAAATAATTTGCCCATAGAGTGATGTCTGTTGGCCCTCAATTTTGGTCTATTTTTGCTTAGGGAAACCTACTTAATCCTTATATTTTCCATCCATTTTCCATCACATCCATCTCATTTTGATGTATTTTATGCATATTCAGGTGTTTAATTTTAATTTTGCAATTTCTAGAAGTTTTTATGAAAATTGAGTTTCAAGTGCAATTTTGGACTGAATCCGAAATTCCCGTAATAGATGTGTGGATGACATGTTTGCAGGACACTTGGGCTCGAGTTTGATGCATGGATGGACAAATTTTTGGGAACTAGACTATGCAATATTCCCAATTAGCTTTGCTAATTGGAATATTGCAATTGTGCATTATTTGCCGCTTAGATAGAATTTCTGGAAATAAAGTGAGAAATAAGAGGGGTCACCTCACTTTAGCCACCTCACTTTATAATAAAGTGTTCTTTTTCCTAGTAGCTTGACATTGTAACTTAGAGAGGGGGCCTTGGGGGTCCACGTGGGTGATGGAGGAGACATAAAGTTAACCCATAAATCACATAGATCCAAAGGTGAGTGAGTTTGGAGGGAGATTGGTGCTATAAAAGGAGAGGCTCTCACCTCATTTGATCATCCATGATTTTGATATTCTTATTGAGAGCTAGACTTTGTCTGCTTCAGCACGCCGGTTGTTTAGTCGGTCTGCAGCACTGCTTAGTGCACGAGTGTCTCCGGTCGGAGATCTCACCCTTAGCCTCGGGGGACTTCGAGTGCCTGCCCTGGTAAGGTTTTTCTGGTTTCACCCTTAGCTTCGGGGGACTTCGAGTGCCCGCCCTAGCAAGGTTTTTCAGTAGCAAAGCAGCAGCATTTCTGAAGCACATCTGAGGAGGAGGAAAGCCCTCTTGTGGCTGCGCAGAGCAAGGGAAGGAAGGGCGCTGAATCTTGAGGAGAAGGACGCTGTTTTATCTGAAGAGAGAGGACGCTGTTCCTTGCAGGAGGGGTAGGACGCTGTCCAAGGAGGACGCAGTTCCAGATTGGCAGAGAAAACGCTGTTTGAGGGGCAGGAGGACGCTGATCAAGCCCAGAGTGAGGACGCTGTCCATTCTTGGAGGTGAGGGTTGCAGATCTGAAGGTTTCTTGTCAGATCTAGCTTTGTGAAGGATAGATCTTGTAGATCTAGTCCTGTATGTTGCAGATCTAGCCTTGTATATTGCAGATCTGAGGGTTTTGCTGTAGATCCAGCTTGAGGAGTGACAGATCTGAGGAGTTATTGATAGATCTAGTCCAGATCTGAAGGGGAAACACCAGATCTAGCCCTAGAGGCTGTAGATCTGAGGAGATAGTCCCAGATCTAGCATAGATCTGAGGGTTTGGCAGCAGATTGGGTTTTGGAGGACGCAGATCAGGAAAGGGAGGACGCAGTTGTGATAGGAGGCTTCAGATCCATCAGGTGGGACGCAGATCTGAGGAGCAGATCATTGTGAGGAGTGCTTAACAGCGTTTTCCAGGATCCTGTAGCAGCTTCATCTGTCTGGAGAGTTGAAGGCTTGGTGCTTTATCTGTTTCTGCGCTGTCACTGGCAGAGACAGCGTTTTTCCATTTGAGAGGGTTTACAGTCTTCTCACTCTCTGGGCCAGCTCATCTTCGCCGCAGAAAGCAGCCTAGGACGCCGTCCTCGGGGCGCCCACTTCTTCGGCTGAGAGGGTCTCCACTTGCCCTAGGCAAGGATAGGTGCACTTATTCTGATTTTCTTGTACTCCTCTCTATGTACTTTCAGATTAATAAAATGGCTCAGTTTTGTGTTACATGTGTCATGATTCAGTTATCTGGTTCAGTTTATATCTGTATTAGTGCATTTCTGTTTATTACTGGTTATTTCCCCTTTGGGGATATTACAGTGGTATCAGAGCTCTGATCTGGCTCAGCCTGTGGTGCTAGCACTCTATGGCACCTAGGGGTCACCCCACTCTCCTTGGGGGAGGTGATTCTGATTCAGAAGACGAACGGAGGAATCCAATGGAGGCTATGTTGGCAAGATTGGCCGAGAAGTTGAGTGAGAAGATGGATGCAAAGATGGATGCATTCATGCAGGAGGTAACCAGGAAGGTTGCAGGGGTAACGCAGAAAGAACCCCCTAGGGTCTTTCAGGTAGGGGAAGGATCGGGAACATCCAGTTACATACCAGATGCTATACCCGTTGTGACAGCGCAGAAGACCGATTCCATGGACACGCGACCTACCATGCCTACTTTCCCGGTAGAGGAAGTGGAGCAAACGGCATCAAGAGATGAGGGTCCCGATCTTCATGCAGTTTGGTTTGCAGATTGGCGAAGCATGGGACAGGAATTCATGGATGCTCTCCCTTTCAATCAATATCTGCAGTTCCGAAGCGGCGGTAAGCCTCATGATCGAAATAAGGGACGGGGCTCCCACCGTGATAGTAACCGTGCAGCCAACAAATTTCATTTGACGATGTTTGATGGGTCACCAAAGACCACAGCCAGGTCTTGGGTGGAGAAACTAGACCTCTATTTTCAGCTTAACCAGATGCCAGAGAAGGAGGCCATTAAGATGGCTGCATTACATCTAGAGGGTGAGGCCCAGAACTGGTGGTTTCATGGGTTGACAACACTGGGGCATTCCACAGTGGCTACATATGCTGATTTCACCAGGAGGGTGGTGAAACGTTTTGATCAGAAGGACCCGGATCAGCCTTTCCTCGAGCTGACCAAGCTCAAACAGACAGGTAGTGCAGAGGCATACATCTCAGACTTTTTGAGGGTTTCAGTGATGGTACCTGACATATCAGCAGCTCGGTTGGTCACGATGTTTTTGGACGGGCTGTCAGAACCACTTCGTGGTCTAGTCCGGTCAAACAAACCGGCTACACTTCAGGATGCTATCAGCAGGGCCCGTGACCTACAGGATGTGTTGCCCAGGACTCGGCCACCTTATCCCCAGAGACAGGCTTTCCAACCTAAGGGTAAGGACATGAGGGTTCCGCCTCCCAAGGCGAATCCCGGACGAGGACAGTATGATGATGAGGCTAGGAGAGAGCTGAGACGGAAGCGATTGTGCTTCACCTGCCAGGAGCCGTGGGCACCAGGACACAAGTGCACCGCAGGGAAGGCACATTTCATAGAGGTCTTCTCCGAGGGCAGCGGAGAAGAGGATGAGTTGGAGGATGAGGAGGCAGGAGAGTGTTATGCAGCGCAGAGTGCCTTACCACCTCCACCACCAGATGCGGGAGAGGCATCATTTGCCCCTACTGGGGGAGCTCTAGCAACATTGCGAGGAGTCCCCAAGTATCTGACATTGCGCGTACGTGGGACAGTACGGGGTCAGCGTGTTTCAGTTCTAGTTGACAGTGGGGCCACCCACAATTTCATCGATGCCCAGATGGTAGCACGGAGAGGCATACCCACAGAGAGCTTTGATGGGTTCTCAGTTCTGGTTCCAGGAGATCAGACCATGGCCTGTGCTCGATATGTACCTGAGTTATCAGTGACGATGGGCACCTATACGTTGACTGATCACTTCTTTGTGGTGGACATTCCTGACACCAATGTGATATTGGGAGTGCAGTGGCTTATCACTCTGGGAAAGGTCACCACAGATTGGAAGGCCTTGGAAATGGAGTGGGATGATCCCAAGACGGGGAGGCATGAGAAGATCCGAGGTCAGAACACATATCCGCCCCAGACAGTATCGGCACACAGCATGGATGCGACATTCCGCCGGGGAGACTTAGAGTGGGCAGTTGAGCTGCGGGCTTCAGAGATGGTAGATACAGGCAGGGCGGTGCACCCTGATCTACAGACTCTTCTTGACAGATATGCAGTAGTGTTTGGAGATATTCCACCGGGACAGCCACCAGATCGGGGGTTTGAGCACACGATAGAGTTGGAGCAGGGGATACAGGCAGTGATCACCACCCCTTATAGGCTTCCTAAGGCCTACATGGATGAGATAGAGCGGGCCATTCAGGAGCTGTTAGCCCTTGGGCACATTCGGCCCAGTACCAGTCCTTTCGCTTCTTCAGTAGTGTTGGTGAAGAAGAAGGACGGCACATTACGCATGTGCATTGATTACAGGGCACTGAACAAGAAGACATTGAAGAACCGGTACCCCAGTCCCAGGATCGATGAGTTGATGGACGAGTTGAGAGGAGCACGTTTCTTCTCGAAGATAGATTTGAGGTCCGGGTACCATCAGATACGCATGAGGGAACAGGACGTTCCCAAAACTGCTTTCAGGTGTCATTATGGGCACTTTGAGTTTTTGGTCATGCCATTTGGACTAACCAATGCACCTGCCACTTTCCAGTCTTGCATGAACCATATCTTCAGGGAGCATCTGAGGACGTTCGTGCTGGTCTTCTTTGATGATATTCTCATATACAGCAGGACTTGGGAGGAGCACCTCCAGCACATAGAGACAGTTTTGCGCATCCTGGAGGAGCAGCAGTTCTTTGCCAAACTCTCCAAGTGTGAGTTTCATTTCAAGGGGTAGATGTTGTATTTGGGACACATCATAAGAGTGGACGAGTGAGAGTCCATGAGCATGACGAGAAGATCCAAGCTATGTGTGGATCGGGGCCAGAGGCCATAATGTATCGTAACTTAGAGGGTTCATTGGTATCTGCACTTATTACAGGAAGTTCGTCAAGGGCTTCTCACAGCTTGCTGCACCCCTCACGGAGCTGACAAGGAAGGGGGCATTCAGTTGGACGGACACCGCACAACGAGCTTTTGATAAGCTCAAAGAGGTGATGAGTAGTTGTCCGGTGTTGGCGTTGCCTGATTTCACTCAGCCCTTTATCCTAGAGTGCGATGCCTCAGGAGAAGGGATTGGAGCAGTTTTGATGCAGGAGGGTCACCCGATTGCATTCGAGAGCCGGAAACTCCTTCCACATGAGAGACTTTATCCTATCTATGATAAGGAGATGTTGGCCATCATGCATGCATTGGCCAAATTCCGGCAGTACTTGGTAGGCGGCAGATTCAGAGTCAGGACAGATCATAACAGCCTGAAGTACTTTCTGGAGCAGAAGCAGTTACAGGAGAGGCAGCAGAAGTGGATCAGCAAGATCCAGGCCTACGATTTTGACATAGAGTATGTCAAAGGGAAGAACAATGTGGTAGCAGATGCCCTTTCCCGTAGACCAGCCACATTATCCCTCATGAGCTTGGACGCCGATTGGAAGGCTCGACTACTGGTTGAGTATTCCAAGGATAGATTTGCATGCGAGGTGTTGGATGGACAGGTAGCAGATAGCAGATACAGGGTGGCAGATGAGGTCATCTATTACAGGGATCGGATCTTCTTGACTGAGGGATCTCAGCTCAAGGAGAAGATACTCCATGCTTCTCATGATTCACCATTGGCGGGCCATCAGGGGTTCACCAAGATGTACAGGGCCATCCGGGAGAGATTTGCATGGAAGGGCCTCAAGGAGGACGTACTCCAGCATGTCGGGGAGTGCGAGGTTTGCCAGCGGAACAAAGGGGAGATGAACCATCCCGTTGGCTTTGTTACGCCCGGCTTCATTCCCGAGGGAAGTGAGAAAGGTCCTGGGAGACTTCCATCACGGTTTGCCCACACAGCAGGCAAGGACTGCATCTTCGTAGTCGTTGACCTACTTAACGGCGATGCTCACTTCTTTGCCATTTTACATTACCTGGCACACAGCCACGTGCGGAGCTGTTTTTCCCGGAGGTTTTCTTTGGGACGATGGTCTACCCAAGACCATTGTTAGTGACAGGGACAGCCGCTTTATGGGTGGATTTTGGCAGGAGCTCTTTCGACTAGTAGGGACCGAGTTGACACCGAGCACCAGCTATCATCCCCAGACGGACGGGCAGACAGAGATAGTTAACAAGTGGCTGGAGGGCTACTTGCGTAACTACGTCAGTGGGCAGCAGCGAGCGTGGCTGAAATGGCTACACCTGGGCGAGTACTGCTACAACACAACCCATCATATGTCTATCGGCATGACACCGTTTTATGCATTGTATGGATATCATTCCTTGTCTTTTGTGGATGTGATGTTTGGGGTTAGCAGGGCTCCACGAGCCAAACTATGGATCCAAGAGAGCCAAGACATCCTTCGGACTCTCAAGGACAACATAGCCACCGCCCAAAATCAGCAGAAGTTATATGCAGACAGGGGCCGAGTGGAGCGACACTTTGAGGTAGGGGATTTGGTCTACTTACGGTTACAGCCATACCGCCAGTCTTCACTCAAACAGAAGGGGGCAGAGAAGCTTAAGCCTCGTTTTTATGGACCATACAGGGTGATTCGGAGGATCGGACAGGTTGCATATGAGTTGGAGTTGCCCCAAGGCAGCCGGATTCATAACATATTCCATGTATCATGCCTGAAGAAGGCACTGGGCCAGCATGTGACAGTCACCGGGGAGCTACCTCCGACAGATGATGAGGGGCACTTGGTATTACAGCCGGAGGCCATTATTGACACCAGGGAGAGACAGCTGCGTAGCAGGAAGATCAGAGAGTTCCTGGTGAGATGGAAGAATCTGCCAGATGAGGATGCCACTTGGGAGGATGAGAAGATTTTGCAGCATCCCTCACTTCAGTTGCTTGAGGACAAGCAACGTTTTGCCGGGGGAGACTGTAATATTCCCAATTAGCTTTGCTAATTGGAATATTGCATTTTTGTGTTATTTTGCTGCTTTAGATAGGAATAATAAATAAAGTGAGAAATAAGAGGGGTCACCTCACTTTAGCCACCTCAATTTATAATAAAGTGTTCTTTTTCCTAGTAGCTTGACGTTGTAACTTAGAGAGGGGGCCTTGGGGGTCCACGTGGGTGATGGAGGAGACATAAAGTTAACCCAAGGTAAACTGCGCAGATCCAGGGTGAGTGAGTTTGGAGGGAGATTGGTGCTATAAAAGGAGAGGCTCTCACCTCATTTGATCATCCATGATTTTGATATTCTTATTGATAGCGAGACTTTGTCTGCTTCAGCACGCCGGTTGTTTAGTCGGTCTGCAGCACTGCTTAGTGCACGAGTGTCTCCGGTCGGAGATCTCACCCTTAGCCTCGGGGGACTTCGAGTGCCTGCCCTGGTAAGGTTTTCCTGGTTTCACCCTTAGCTTCGGGGGACTTCGAGTGCCCGCCCTAGCAAGGTCTTTCAGTAGCAAAGTAGCAGCAGTTCTGAAGCATATCTGAGGAGGAGAAAGCCCTCTTGTGGCTGCGCAGAGCAAGAGAAGGGAGGACGCTGATTCTTAGAGGAGAAGGACGCTGTCTCATCTGAAGAGAGGACGCTGTTCCTTGCAGGAGAGGTAGGACGCTGTCCAAAGGAGAACGCAGTTCCAGACTAGCAGAGAAAACGCTGTTTGAGGGGCAGAAGGACGCTGATCAAGCCTAGAGTGAGGACGCTGTCCATTCTTGGAGGTGAGGGTTGCAGATCTGAAGGTTTCTTGTCAGATCCAGCTTGTGAAGGATAGATCTTGCAGATCTAGTCCTGTATGTTGCAGATCTAGCCTTGTATGTTGCAGATCTGAGGGTTCTGCAGTAGATCCAGCTTGAGGAGTGACAGATCTGAGGAGATATTGACAGATCTAGTCCAGATCTGAAGGGGAAACACCAGATCTAGCCCTAGAGGCTGTAGATCTGAGGAGATAGTTCCAGATCTAGCATAGATCTGAGGGATTGGTAGCAGATTGGGTTTTGGAGGACGCAGATCAGCAGAGGGAGGACGCAGTTGTGATAGGAGGCTCCAGATCCATCAGGTGGGACGCAGATCTGAGGAGCAGATCATTGTGAGGAGTGCTTAACAGCGTTTTCCAGGATCCTGTAGCAGCTTCATCTGTCTGGAGAGTTGAGGGCTTGGTGCTTTATCTGTTTTTGCGCTGTCACTGGCAGAGACAGCGTTTTCCATTTGAGAGGGTTTGCAGACTTCCGCCCCAGCGCAGTTCATCTTCAGCTTGCAGAGCAGCCAGGACGCTGTCCTTGTTGCAGCCACTTTTCTGTTGAGAGGGTCTCCACCTGCCTAGGGCAGGGATAGGTGCACTTACTCTGATTTATTGTACTCCTCTCTATGTACTCTCTGATTAATAAAATGGCTCAGATTTTGGTGTTACATGTGTCATGATTCAGTGATCTGGTTCAGTTTATATCTGTATTAGTGCATTTCTGTTTATTACTGGTTATTTCCCTTTGGGGATATTACAGTGGTATCACTTCTCACTGTTTGTACCATAAGACATCGTTCTTCCATTCAGAGGTTTGCGCCTTCTAAATTTCCAGCCAAGAAATGATCTCTGCTGCAGAGTACTGACGCCGTCCTTGGGGCACCACTCTTCGTCGGGGAGAGGGTCTCCACTTGCCTAGGCAAGGATAGGTGCACTTACTTCCGATTTATCAGGACACCACAATCTACACCTGACACAAATGGCTCGCATTTTATGGCATGTAATATGATTTAGTGATCTCGGTTCCGCCTTTATCCGTATACCTGCATTGCTATTCATCGGTTTTTCCTCTTGGGGATATTACAAAGTGGATTTTATTTTTGGAACGCGATCTAAGTCTTTGTGTGACGCGTGGCCTCAGGCGGTTTGGTAAAACCATTTTTATCGCACGATTTGGGTGCGTTAAAGTTCGGGAGGAAAAATAACGCGATAACATCCTGGGTCGTCCGATAGTCAGTGTTTGGAATCAACGACCATCGCAATTGCGCGATGTATGAAACTTAATATAAGGTTCGTTTCTGTGGGGCCCAATCGACTTATCGTTGTTTTACGTTGGCATGGGTATTTCATATAATGTTCACTTATGTCGGGATGCATAAAAGAAATATGCATCGGCATTACACTTACCAAGTCCGAGCTTTTATACTATAATGTGCTGATGGGTCCGTATTAAACCTTAAGATAGTTGGGTTTACAAAACTGTGACAGTGAACAAATATGTACCGTAATGTATGTTGATATACTGTAGCTTCTAATGAATGATGTGAGTATAAGAATTGTACGCGTAATGAAGTTGGTGGGGCCGAGCGATGCTTTAGATGGGCGCTGGCATTTTAATGCCAGCATAATAGAATTGTCATCGATATTTCATAGAGTATGATGGTTGATTAATATATACTGTGGGTGGTCGAAATTCCGAGTTGCGGGATCAACAAATAGAGGCATGGCCCAGTACTTGTGCGATCAGATGTTATTAATCATTGTTTATATAGCCCGAAGATTGGGTTTAAAATCAAGGTTTATAAAGCATGAATTGGTGTTGGTTTTTAAACCATTGTAAAACACATATATTATAATGAATCGAATTTTATATTCCAAGACGTGGACCATTATAATAAATCGAATGGACAGAAGAGTTTATTAACCTTGTGGGACCCTCACGAATCGCATTGGAGAAAAACATAACAATGGAACATGTTAATAAAAATTCCGATGGCGATTGCAGACTCGATATGTTATACATGGTGATTCATATGTGTTTGAGTTCACTTAAGACACAACTGGGAAAGACTTATTGAAAGCCGCGATTGGGGATGGTCGCATCGATTTTTTGCAAAGGCATCAAGTAGGCCACTGACAAAAAGCGAAACATCTAACAATTACAAAGGAACCAATCGCAATCGGAGTATTCAACACATTAATCGCATTCTGGGATTAGGAAAAAGTGGACATGTGGGCCGAGCGTATGGGTTGTATAAATAGTGAAATAAGCTAACATTAATTGAGATCTAATACCGATAGGCAAGTTTTATAATGTTTGGTTTATGTCTTTTACCAAGTTAAATATTCAAGAATAAAATGTTATGAAGATTGGAAAGGAGTTTAAATATAAGTTTATAAAGCCGGGAACATATATTTATTAATATGCCGAAGACCATTGTGTAATGAAGAATTCCAATGGCTTTATAACCATGGTTTAATTCATCGCACAGACAAACAAAAAGAGCGCAAAATTGTGGGTCCCGACATATATGATTTCATAATCAAAATAGAAAAGGTAGAGAACGTTGGAGGCGTGTTATGGATTTTATAATAAGGTTTAATCCCATTGAGGCAAAGAACAAAGTTCCCGCATATACATTTTGTTAGACATGGTTCACAACCATAAGATAACCTTGGGAAGAAAAGGCCTCCAGTTATGTTTATCAAAATTTCCAGATCAACAGTTATATATATTGTAACGCAGTTATATATATACAACAGACACACAATCACATTGAACAGGAATATGCACAGGAATGAATTTGACAGGTGTACAAGCACAGAAAACTGGAGAATATGTAGAAGACAGTGAACAGAGAATGCAGAACAGTTATATGACAGCTGTAGATACACAATTGTAGTGAATAGCAGAGGAAGGCAGAACAGTTACCTGACAGCAGCAGAAAATAAAAAACCAGCAAGCCAAGTGCTAGAAAGAAGACTGAGTGAAATTGATATATGTAACTGAAAAATTGAATGTATATTTTTTAGTTGATTTTATATTGTTTGTGAAGCATTGGCAAGTCTCTGGAGGAAAACAAAAATCCCACTGTAATATTGAAATTTATTAAAACAGAGTATTTTCTAATGAGCTGATAAAAAGAAATGAGGAGACAAAGGAAAAGAGTGTACAAGGCATTCATTTCAAATTCTACAAGAAATTAATGCAAAGATTCAGTGAAAAGCTATTTGTATAAAATAGGTAATATCCAAGGGGAGAAGGTTGCGAAAAAAGAGAGAAAAGAAGGAGAGAGTGTAGCAGAATTGAAGAGAGATTGAAGAATATAAGAAAATACAGGAGGTTAGAGAATGCAGAAATGAATCGCTGAGAAAGACAAGAAGGAGGAGCCGAGTACAGAAGAAAGGAGGAGCTGATAGAGAATTTGAGAAGATGCAGAGATGATACAGGGTAGATATGAGGACTAATGGACAGTAGAAAAGAAGGAACAGAACAAAGCTGATATCCAAGGTAACCTCGAAATGTTTTCAGATGTAACAAGGAAGTTCGAGCCTCACGTTGTAGCTCGATAGACGCGCTGTAACTAACTGAGGTTGGAAGCCTCCCGTAGGTTAGTGCCTACAAGAAAATGATGCGGAAGTTGATGCTTCCTCATAAGTTGTAGCTTGCATAATTGAGGTTGGAGCCTCCTATAGGTTGGTGCCTGCAGAAAAACAGTGGTGAGAGGGAGTTGGAGCTTGCCTTTGCATCACAACAATAATAAGATGCGGTTTTCTCCCTTTATGGGTTTCCACTTATATCCGGTGTCTCTGTGCATGATGTGTATATGTAATGTTGATATGCATAGCCATTCCGCTATTACTTGCTTCTTACATAATAAGACCGTCGGCACATTATCTAACTGCATATGAATCATGCCTGTCAAATACATTTTCACATGATATTTTATCATGAAATGAAGGTGTTAACAGTTTAATGAACAGCTGAAAATTCCATGAATGTGTTAAACGTCCATTCACTCCTTGCCCAACTTAACTAAGGGTTCAACAATTAGTATCAGAGCTGGTTCCTTTGGTGTAAGCTTAATAGCTTGAAGGAGATCTGGTTGATTCATGGACTATCAAAATGTACCTGTGTTAAATAAAACAAACTTTCCTGAATGGAGAGGTAAGGTTAAAACAGGATTATTGGCTTATGAACCTAAGGTATGGAAGCTTGTATGTGATGGTTACTGCACAGACTCTCCCACGGTGCAAGAACAACATAGGAATTCCAAGGCAAAATGTGTGATATTATATAGTCTTCATAACAAGGATCTTGAGTTAATAATGGATTTAACCTTTGCAAAATAAATCTGGGATAGATTTCATTTCATGCATGGAGTACACAATAAGGACAATAGTGTCAAGAAGGAGAAGAGAATTAAGAAGAAGAAAAATTCATGTCAACAGGAAAATGTTCAATCAAATGAGGTACCTGCTAGTGTGAATGGAGATAAGAACCATGAAGAAATTACAGCTGAAGAAAAACCAAACTTGACACAACATTGACTGAAATAGAAAGATTGAAGAATGAAAACAAAGACCTCAAGACCTTGGTGCAAATATGTGATGAGAAAGAATATGAAGACAAGAAAGAAATTATTGGCCTGAAGACACAGCTTGAAGAAGTAAAGAAAGTAGAAGACACTCTGCTGGAACAAATGAGAGAGAAAAGTCTGGAATGTGAGAAACTGGAAGAAGAAGTAGTGTGCCTAAGAAAGAAATTAGAAAAAGCCCAAAGAGAATTATTATTGAATACTCCTAAAATGAAAAGCTCTGGACAATTGACCAAATTCTCAATGCTCAAAGATCTCCTCTCATAAAGGCTGGGATAGGATATGAAGGAGAAACCAGTAAGTCCAAGATAGAAGATAACAGGAAAATCATCTTTGTAACAGCTGTAAAGGAAAGTGAAGCAATTCAGCATATTACTACAAAAATAGAAGCCAGCAAGAACAGGATTTGTGAAGAAACAAATAGAATCAAGCAACAACACAGTAGGACAGAGAATGAGAAGATGAAACAATCAGCTGCTAAAGGCTCATATGCTCCTAAAGATGAATTGAATAAATTTGGAAGATGTCAAAGGAGGTTCCTCCCTCCTATGGGAAGCATCACTTGTTTTTCCTGCCACAAACAAGGACACACTGTAGCATATTGTAAGACAAAGAAAACCCATTCCAACTAGCAAAGGATGCAGCAAAAGAGAAGAACCCCTCAAGCAAGCAAATGGAAAAGACAATCCTTCACTAGGTACACAAATTATTTCCATGGCTACTGTTATGCATGCAATAATTTTGGACATAAATCTGTTGAATGTAAAATGTATTCAAGAAGGGGAACAAAGTATTATACATCAGCTCAAATATACTTTGACAAAATAAGATGTTATGCATGCCTCAAGCTTGGCCACAAAGCTAAGGACTGCAAACTGCCATATATATTAAAGAACTCTAAACAGATGATGGAAACAAATAAAATCAAACAAAACTATGAATCTAAAAGAATTGCAGACATTATGATGAACTCCAATAAAATGTGGAAGAAAATAGAAAGGGGGAGCCTATTATCTCAATAACATAATGAAAACTTCATAGTCTTAGGGGGAGCTGCTCTAGGAAACAAAGCTAATATCCAACCAGTGATAAATATGAAGCAACATCTCAGGGGGAGAACAGTTCATAACTAGTCCACATAAAAACAGTCAAAGAAGAGCTCCATGAAATGAGAACAACTATGAGAATAGGAAGGGAAAGAAAAATCCCTCTAATAGAAAACTATTGAGGAAGAAGATGATATGAAGTATTAAATAGCTGACAGATTGATGGAAGAAGAGAAGACAACAAGCAACCATGATGGTAGAGAGAACATCATCCATGAACATGTAAGCCAAGAAGACACCAGCACATAAGTGATGATCACAGTGTGCATCATACAGCCAAAATGAACAAGTGAACCACATTAAGAAGGAGGAATAATAGAAGAGCCTATCATCATTATATCATTACATCGTTCATCTATGAAAATTATCCTTGGAGGAATGCAATAAAGTGAGAAATAAATCCTTGAGAAATCAGCCCATGAAGATTCATAGAAAAGAAATTGAAGATGCCTTCCCAAAGATCTTTATATTAGAATTGTTGAATTGATCTTTAAAGAAACAATGATTCTGGAGTAGTCCAAGAAAATAAAATGCAAGGACAATCCTTTAAACTAGAATGATAGTCTAAGCAAAATGTCAATGATGCCAAGATCAGATTCAGTACATTGGTGGTTGTTATTGAGAACAGTGGAGAGCCAACAAAAAAAAAATAGAAACTATGAAAGTTTTCTTAACATTGGGTTCATGAGCAAGATGAAGTGAAAGTAGTATTAATTGGTACTTGGTACAAACAACATGCCTATCAACAGAATATAAAGTGTTATAATGGAGCAGTAGTAAGGTACATGTCCTCAGGATCAAAGGATTATGGAAAGAGTACATCCAACATTAAAGGGTCATTGAAAAGGCAAAAGGATTAGTATCTTGTTTATACTTGAAGTAGTATATTGAGAATAGAAGCAGTATCATTTTATATATATAATTGCATGCCTTCCTGAGGACAATACATATATATATATATATCAGGCCTCTCTCTTGAATTCATTCATAACACCGTGTGAAGTCTGTTTGCTGAAATTTCAACTAAACATCTTGAATATGTTTTGCTGAAGATCATCATAATAGGTCAGTTAAAGTATTGAAAGCATGAAGGATTAGTTATGTCATAAAGGAAATTGCATCGTTGATAAGTGAGATTGACCAATACATTGAATGCATCTAATCTCAAGGTTTTGGTTTGAAAATACATTGTACAAATAGTAAAGTTGGTATTTGGTCTCTTAGATTGAAAGATATTTCCTATTCTCACAATAAGTTGTAAGCTCTGGTGTGATTCATATTCACTTTGAAGAATGTTGACCTCTGGGCTTCTTAAGTGTAATATCCGCTTATAATGTTTCTAGCACATGTCATCACCAATAGGCAAGAAAAGTGAACCACAGAAATAAAAGATATATTGGCTTCATCACAATTGAACAAAGGTATACTATAGATGTGCATTGCAGAAAAAGACTTACTCCATCTATAACCTTCCTCAATAAATACGCATCATAGATGAAGATTATAATATAGACTGAAGTATAGCTTAAGAAAACTTGATATGCCACATGAATCATTCACAATCTTTAAGTTTTGATCCAATAATGCATTTATGATTAGATAAGGCTGGTACAATATGTTCTATGAAGTGTCATTTTCCTCACTTTCAGCCTTATACTAGTGAAAGGAGATTGTGCTTTGGATTGTATCAATTTAGATTTTATATTCAAGTCCAATAATCCTCAAAGTGTTCTCTCAATTATTCTTGTACACCAGTCTGGAGCAGCATGGTACAAATTCAGAAGAAGAGGGCCTAAACACAACTCAGAGAGAGGAAATGCAGAAATCACACTAAGTAATGTGCAACCCTTTGCCATTGATGTCAAAGGGGGAGGAAAAGCAAGCAAAAGGAGAGCACTAAGCAGTATTGCTGCCCACGCCAAAGGGGAGAGATCGTTGGAATGTTTGGGTTACTGATGGCAAAGGAGCAGGAAAAGAGCGAAACGTAGTGGCAAAAGAGGTAGCAGAGGCAGGCAACAGTGAACTGAAGCAAAGAGCTATTCAAGGTGCAGAGTAGTGAAGAAGAAGTTTAAATGGGTCTATGATGCTATGGTGTGGTGTGAGTCGATCAGGGTTTATAAATAGTGTTGAATAAATAAAGTGGCAAGGGTTTTGTGGTGATCTGATGTCCCAAGGGCTTGATGTATGAACTGTGTACATGAGGGATGCTTAGTTTCTGTGAAATGTATGTGTATAGGTTGATTAATAAAGTGTGGGATAGAAGAATAAATGTCAATTATGGGTTGTCGATGTTGTGTTTGAACAAATGCATGAGCTGCAGCCATCGATGACATAGAAATAATGACACTGTAAAATTCGATATTACAGTCATCAATTAAATAAGGCGCTTGAAGGAAATTATAGGCTCTGTTATCAAATTATGGGTTGTAAAGTTCTGAGTCTTGAAGTCCATATTGGGCTTTTCTAAAATTGAGGAATTGAAATATGTCTGCATTCACATTATTCGAGAAAAATCGATCACGGGCAGGATCGATCCTCTAGGAGAGATTTGAACTATAATATAACCGTGAGTAGATCGATTTGGGTATGATAAAGATGGAGTCCACATTTCTGTGTTTAATGGACAGCGTTTGAAGTCTGTGTGACGAGACTTGTAATCCTTGCAGAATTCCATTCACCATTGATACAATTATGTGTAATGGACTGTCAAATTCAATGGAATTGATTTATGTTCAGTAGAGAGAAGGGTTGTGGTAATTTGAACCATCAAACCCACGGTTCTTGTTGAATGCATATAACTCTCAGTGTCAAGAGTTCGATACCAAGGACTAATTGGGATGTGCTGTGGAGATTGAATACTCACCCTTACATTGTATGAGTGCCGGAGGGTTGTTATGCTGTGTAAGCAATGGAATAAGGGATGGCTTGAGATCGCGTTAATATGTGGTTGTATTAAAGTTGAATGCGAACTCAAAGGCGGAGACAGAGTTAACAAATGAATGAATAAACCGGAACCATGAGTTAATGGAACCTTGGATGAACAGTAAAACCGAAGCTCTAATACCAGCAGTATCACATGGCCCCAATCCTGGTAAGTGGATTTTATTTTTGGAACGCAATCTAAGTCTTTGTGTGACGTGTGGCCTTAGGCGGTTTGGTAAAACCATTTTTATCGCGCGATTTGGGCGCGTTAAAGTTCGGGAGGAAAAATAACGCGATGACGTCCTGGGCCGTCCGATAGTCAGTGTTTGGAATCAACGGCCATCGCGATTGCGCGATGTATGAAACTTAATATAAGGTTTGTTTCTGTGGGGTCCAATCGACTTATCGTTGTTTTATGTTGGCATGGGTATTTCATATAATGTTCACTTATGTCGGGATGCATAAAAGAAATATGCATCGGCATTACACTTACTAAGTCCGAGCTTTTATACTATAATGTGCTGATGGGTTCGTATTAAACCTTCAGATAGTTGGGTTTACGAAACTGTGACAGTAAACAAATATGTACCGTAATGTATGTTGATATACTGCAGCTTCTAATGAATGATGTAAGTATAAGAATTGTACGCGTAATGACGTTGGTGGAGCCGAGCAATGCTTTAGATGGGGCTGGCATTTTAATGCTAGCATAATAGAATTGTCATCGATATTTCATAGAGTATGATGTTTGATTAATATATACTGTGGGTGGTCGAAATTCCGAGTTACGGGATCAATAACTAGAGGCATGGCCCAGTACTTGTGCGATCGGATGTTATTAATCATTGTTTATATAGCCCGAAGATTGGGTTTAAAATCAAGGTTTACAAAGCGTGAATTGGTGTTGGTTTTTAAACCATTGGCAAACACATATATTATAGTGAATCGAAGTTTATATTCCAAGACGTGGACCATTATAATAAATCGAATGGACAGAAGAGTTTATTAACATTGTGGGACCCCCACGAATCGCATCAGAGAAAATCATAATAGCGGAACATGTTAATAATAGTTCCGATTGCGATTGAGGACCCGATGTGTTTATGAACTGTGATTCACATTTGTTTGAGTTCCGGCTTAAATAACATCAGAGCATTCCATTGAAAGCTGCGATTGCGATTATCGCATCGGGTCTTTCGCAAAGGCATTAATCGCATCAGAACATTTGCAAATGCATCAATCGCATCGGATTAAGGGCATCGCATCAGAACATTTGCAAATGCATCAATCGCAATCGAAAGTATTCAGAAGCAATCCATCGCATCGGGGATTAAAATAAGTCTGGATATATGGGCCCGAACGCATGATTGCGTGAATAGTTAAGGGCTAACGTTAAATGAGATCGGAATATTGTTGGGCCAAGTTTAATAATGTTTGGTTTTATAGTCTTATACTCCAAGTTAAATATTCGCGAATGAAATGTTATGAAGATTGAAAGGAGTTTACATATAAGTTTATAAAGTCGAGAACATATATTTATTAATATGCCGAAGACCATTGTGTAATGGAGAATTCCAATGGCTTTATAACCATGGTTTAATTCATCGCATAGACAGATACAAAGAACGCAAAATTGTGGGTCCCGACATATATGATTTCATAATCAAAATATAAAAGGTAGAGAACGTTGGAGGCGCGTTATGGATTTTATAATAAGGTTTAATTCCATTGAGGCAAAGAACAAAGTTCCCGCATATACAGTTTGTTAGACATGGTTCACAACCATAAGATAACCTTGGAAGAAAAGGCCTCTAGATATGTTTATCGAAATTGCCAGATCAGCAGTTATATATATTGTAACGCGGTCATATATATACAGCAGACACACAATCACAGTGAACAGGAATATGCACAGGAATGAATTTGACAGGTGTACAAGCACAGAAAACTGGAGAATATGCAAAAGACAGTGAACAGAGTCTGTAGAACAGTTATATGACAGCTGCAGATACACAATTGCAGTGAATAGCAGAAGAAGGCAGAACAGTTAATTGACAGCAGCAGAAAAGACAAAACCAGCAAGCCAAGTGCTGCAAAGAGGACTGAGTGAAATTTATATACGTAACTGAAAATGGGAATGTAAATGTTGTAATTGATTTTATATTGTTTGTGATGCATTGGCAAGTCTCCGGAGGAAAACAAAACTCCCACTATAATATTGAAATTAATGCATATTGTTATATTTTTCTAAATGAGCGAGTAAAAGAAATGAGAAGGCAGAAGGCAAAGAGGCATGGTTGTCCATTTCGATTCCTAGTAGACGGTAAATGTACTCATGAAGCTATTTTTGTATAAAAAAATGTAATATCCAAGGGGAGAAGGTTGTGAAAATAGAGAGAAAAGAAGAAGAAAGTGTGCACCGAATTGAAGAGAGATCAAGAATATAAGAAAGCTATAGGAGGTTAGAGAATGCGTAAATGAAGTTGAGGCAGAGAAGAAGGAGAATCTGAAGGAGAGAATGAAGTGATCTCAGAAGACAGAGATGACACAGGCAAATATGAGGACCGATGGACAAGAAGAGGGAACATAGCCATACCGGAGTATCTAAGGTAAAATAGTACCTTTTTTCTTTCGATAGAACAAGGAAGTTAGAGCTCTGTATCAAGTTGTAGCTGATAGATGTAAGTTGTAGCCGACTAAGGTTGGAGCCTCCCATAGGTTAGTGCCTACGTAAAATTGATGGGAGTTATAAGCCTGCAAGTTGTAGCTTGGGTAAAATTGGAGGTTGGATCCTCCTATGGGTTGGAGCCTACATAAAATCAGTGGTGAGAGGGAGTTGGATCTTGCCTTTGCATCACAACAATAATAAGATGTGGTTTTCTCCCTTTATGGGTTTCCACTTATATCTTGTGTCTATGTGCATGATGTCTATGTGTTGATATGGTATATCTATTCTGCTAATACTTGCTGCTAACATATTAAGACTGCTGGTACATTATCTAATCTGCTTATTAATCGCTGCTCACAAATAAAGATTGCTCACACATTATGTTGATCATGAAATGAAGGTGTTAATAAAGTTTAATGAAAAGTTTTAAAAGTCCATGAATGTGTTAAACTGATTCACCCCCCCCTCTTAGTTTAACTAAGATCCAACATCATCCGCATTTGTGTCCTGGCTTCTGGGACATCTCATTTCGTCATTTTTTTCTTCCATGGGTTTGGGTAATCTATTTGACCTCTCATCTACTCGTTGCCACTATCATGACCTCGATCCTCATGTCAAATACTGCCAAATCTAAAGTCGTGTCACTCGATATGTTCAAGAGAAGTTTGCCTCGCAGATTTCAACTCTCCCTCCTCGATCCCTTTTTTCGGTCCTCGATTCATTATCATCATGTTCCTCTATCTCGTGTCAATGATGTGAGAAATATTATGGCCCTCCTTTGACCGGGTCACTTCCTGTCGACTTCAGCTCATTATCCAGGAAGTTGAGCTAGATACTCCCTTCCGGTACCTTGGAACTTGCATGCCTCAATGGCAAGTTCTTCGAATTCGATGATAGATCCACATCATTGGCCTTCAATCGAGTGATTCTACAGGTGTTTGAGGCCAGATCAACGTTCACATTCCATGGATTGTACCTGTTGTACCTTGATAGCCATTGTCATTATTGGTGGCTTCTCTCGTGCTTGTTAACAACTTTCATCATTGGCTGGTAATCAGGTGACTTTCTTGCATGTTCGACTTCAGCTCACATATTCGCATGCTTGAATTTGTACTTGTTCGAATGGAGATGGAGTGAAATAGCATAGGGTTTTTTTGATAAGTTCCAGGCTAGGGGATATTATGGTTTATCATGATTTTTTACATGACTCTTTCGATTGGATGTCTGCGACAATACCTGAGTCTATTTGTTGATCCATTTCAGGGATGGCCGCGTCACACTTCAGAGATTTTTTTTATGTACTCTATATGATTATCGCGCCCATACCACATGTTCATGTATTAGAGATATCAGTTGTATTTGTAATTGCAGGTCTTCCGACATCGGTGTTTGGTTCGAACGCGTTCTCGTAAAGCATTTCACCCCTCCCTCTCCCTTGGACCTCATGCTTTAGGGGGCAACTGTTACACAGAATTTTGTCATTGACCCTGTAATCCGCATCCTGCACATTGGAGGATCATTTTTGTGACCAAAACAAAGTTTCATGCCTTGCAAAGACCATCATTCCATCCCTTGCCATGAGGACAACATTCCTTCTATTTACAATTTCCTGAATAGACCATCAGAAACACCTATTTTTTCCTTGGCGTCGGTAGACCATTATGCCCTCGTGCCAATGAGGAAGATTAACACTGGGCCCTGTGCCCATTGGTACTCTCTCCCAATTAGCTACCCGCGCCAACCTATTTATGGAATGTTTTTTAAAAATAGAGGTGAAGTTTCCATCATAACAACTTCATGGGCGAGTCATTTGGAGTGGTTCGACTAAATAACCATGGCCTCCCTCCTTTGGCCTCTTGTTTCCACATTTTGGGGAAACCTCCCAGGGGATAAGGCCTCCCTTCCACTATTTTAGGGATCCCAACCTCCTCCTCTCCCTCTATAAATAGAGCCATCTTCCATTGATACACGAGCTTAAAAATTATATTTGAAAGGTCAAGATAATTCTTGAACATTTCATCAGAGAGATAGAACAAAGAAAGAGACCTTATTGAAAGATATTAGGTTTGTGTCCTCACCTCGTTCGAATTCTCGTGAAATCCTTTGAGATGTGCTTCAAATGAACCCGTTGGAGGATACGCAATACAAGGATCCGTTGTAACTCTTTCTTCTATTTATATATATACATGACTATTGTTTGTCTCCCATCTTATGTTAATATGGTTTATTTAATGCAATGTTTAACCTTCCTGATCTGTTAGTTTATTATGAAATGAAATCATTTTTCTTTAAGGCACTTCCTTTATTTTGATCTTTCGTGCAAGTATCTAAGCACTACTAGTGTATGATCAGTACCTGTCGAGATAGAGATTAAGAGTGGCTACTCTCACCACTTACAACGACGACGACGCTGGACTCCAAGTAGGTCAATCTACCCCGTCCTTTTCATTCATTAATTAGGAACCTACACTTTAGCTTGTCCCTTTGTTGCTAGACCCACTCTAGGGCTAGAGGGATCTTCTCTGTCTACAGATAGGATTTACCTTCGCAACATTGTCAAAAATAAAGAGGTACTTGCCAGTAATGGTGGGGGGAAATTTGAGAAAAAGAATCCAATCATTGTCCTTGTTTAGAAAGCAACATGTCGCTCTTGAACACGACATTTTGTCACACTCGTACCTGGGTTGGGAAATCCTTTGTCTTATAGTTAATCAAACCACATTGAAATTCTTCAGCCGATTTCTAGGTATTATCTTTAGGTGAAATGCTACCAAACCACTTACAATGTCGTTATGTGTTCAAGAGAAAGTTCAATTTACCATTCATTGCAATGTCACCATTCGCGTTGACCATACCTTAGTCAGTCCTTGCTGAACATTTCTTCAAAACTTGATCTAATGGTTTCGTGTCGTATTCTTTCCTACGATGAATCACTTTCTATCGACATTAGCTCATTATCTAGAAATTTGACTTAGAATCCTGTCAGTACCTTGGAATATGCATGCCCTAATGGCAGCTTTCTTGCCTTCGACAATAGGTTCTCATCATTAACCTTCGATCAAATTATTCTATCAGTGTTCGACTGCAAATCATTCATTCACACTTTATATATTGTGTTGAAGTACTTTGAAATCCATTATCATTATTGATGGTTTCTCTCACACTTGTCAATGGTTCTCATCATTGACCGGTAATAAAGTGGTTTCTACCATGTTCGACTCTGACACAATCAATCGCATGGATATATTTGTACTAGTTCAAGAAGCGGAAATCAAGACCCTGGATCTAGTTTCCAGCATCCAGGCTACGAGGAGTTTTATATTCATAATGTAGTAGACTTCTTATGACAGATGTTTGCACCCATACTGTGTCTACTTTTGATGTAATACTGAAATCATATTTGTACCAGAACACTTAGTTAGCTTTGCTCTGAGTGTGGGAATTCCTACCTCAGCGATGATAGATATTTGCATTGAATTTTTTTATAGGTTTTTGACTGGTTTCTACAATCCAAACCTCGAAATGGTAAAGCACTTCACTCTTCAGAAAATCTTTCTCAGACTTCACACTTTAGGGGGAAATCTTTTATATGTCATTTTGTCACCATGACATTTGACTGCTCATATGGGTCTATCACCATCCATATCGTGTTCCCTTAGAGGTAAAAAACACTCATGTTCCTGAATCAAGTCTTGGAAATTGGAGAAAAGCTCTGTAAAACCCTTAAAATATTACCTGTGCAGTTTTTATAGCCTTTTCCTGTGCATGTGCTTATTCTTCTTCCATTAGCCACAGAGATCGCTGCTCTTTTCACCACTAAAACTTGTGCAACCCCGTGAAAAGAAAGTAAAAATAAAAAGTAACTTCTAGAAGCCTGGTTGGTTAAATATTCTCCCAACTGGAAGCCTCTAGAGTCGTGCCAATTCGAGCTTTATCCCTCCACTCATGGAGCTTATCCCTTGCTCCAAGGAACTCAAATCCCTTCATGGGAGGAATCCATCCCTCTCTTAATGGATCTGAAACTACCTCAATATCTCTATAAATTGAGCTCAAGTTTCAGGTTGAAGCGTAGATACCAATGTGAATAAAGACTTTGTATAGTTTCTAAGCTGGAGAGAGTTCATAGAGTTCATATTTTTTATGCTAGTGAGTTGTTGTTGACACATTGAGGATCACATCTTTGTGCCCATGACTTCATGCTGGCCATTCTAGAGAGGAAGGCTTATCAGACTGAAGGAAAATGATTGCTCAGACACATGGGAGAAATTTGTCCAACATCAAGGCATCCAGTTGTAATATTTCTCTTTCTAATTTATGATAACACATATGGATCTATTTTTCTCATTGTCTTGTTTCTGAATTCATGGGAATGATGTCAATACTTACATACCTTTATCACTAATTTGGATTAGTATTTACTATTATTATATACTGTAGGTACTTTGATCGTTTGTCTTGTTTGTGATTATAGGTTCTACTCATCATTGAAGAATTATTTTGGAGTGAAAGGAAAAGGAATATATCAGACATATGGACTGAAAGGTAGGAGCATGTCCTCTTTATTTCATGGTTGTAATAATCTTAAATACAAATTATATAGAGAAAGAGATATTCAACGGACCTTTGTTTCTAGTTACTCGTTGGAGTACTAGGGAGACCGCTCTTGTCCGCAGTAGGGATTAATCCTGGTAACAATACACATCGAAATGAACACCTTATTTGTAATGGAAAGTAGACTAGATATGGGCTCTCCATGTTCCTCCCAACTGTAGACCTTGTGGTTCATAGTCTCAACCACAGGTCACCCCTGAACAATAAAAGCCTCACCAAGGCACCAACCCCAACAACCTTAGTCTCTAGCCATAGGCTCACATTCCCCTTATATGCACCCAAGTGGCACAACCTAAGTCCCTCAGTGGTGTCCACCTTCTAATGCACCTTACAGGTGGCTAGAACGGTCCCAACCTAAAATTATAGGATCTCTGCTACTTTCCAGGTGTCCAAGTGCCTACCATCCAACCAAATAACCCCTAGTTAGTGCCAGAGTCCAAACCAAGACTCATCAACTATCTCCAAACCGAGTTCCCACCAAAAATCCATGGCCACAAATCTATAACCATAGCTACCAATCTGTCGAAGCCACTGAGGCTCACAAAACCAAGATGCATACAATTTAGTGTGATTAACTAAATAACCACACCTTAGAGACTTCCAGAGTCCAATCCAGGACCCCCTGACTAGTCTGTAACCATCCAACCATAATGGTTGAATGAATCCCCCTCAATGAAAATCTACACTTCTTTTATATGCATGGTCTTACCTCACCATATGGAACCCTCCAGAGCCACGTGAGCCCTATGTGCCTATTTACCATAAACCTTATCATTGTTTCCTTATCACTGTAGATTTTTAGCCCCCGTACTCTTTACCATGTAGTGGGCTCCGTAACTAGCCTATTTTGTTAATATTATATCTATGTACAAAATTTCATGATATTTACAGTCTTTGATCTTCAACCACTTATCTAAAACTAGCACACAAATATGGGCATGCTAGCCCTAATATATATATATATATATATAGTCACGTAGGCCTGCAAAATAACCCTAACTCACCAACCTAAATATCGTTTTACAGTTATTTACAACATCATAAACAGGAAGGAGTATTCTATGGATGCAAAATATTTGGATAAAATTTACAATATAACTACACAAAGGGAAGACTATGTCAATCCTATTGCAAATGGTGTGCTGAGTTGGCACATTTTTAGTTCTTGTTCATTAGATTTTGAAGAGTTCTTGGAGAGATGGTAGAATCAATTGGATGAGTTGTCAACCAAAAGGTGTGTGCACATTACTTATGCAATTCATTGGATTTTCACTGAGGTGCATGACCCTCTAGGGTATGATGGTTTTTATGATGTTTTATCTTTTATACAAGCATTCAAATTACAAATACCTGATCATTTGAGATTATTAGTTGAGTATGTTGCTTTGAGAGAAATTTCAATGTGATGGTGGACTGCGCATAAGAATAACATAGAAACCTAGTAGAACAACAAGAAATTATTATGTATTTGTTTTTTTAAGAATTATAGGCTATGAGAATGAAATATATAGATTTGGAATTTCCAACGACCCATCTAAAGAGTTGTGTTGTTGCCTGGAATAAAAGAAGGGTACCACAAGAGGAGTGGGTACACACGTTTGTGTATACTTTAGATATTGTTCCTAATAATTGGTATGTTGAGCTAGAAGTGCGCAGAGGAACAATAGAATAGGTATACATGACCCATAGTTTAAAATCCACATTTTTCTTTGTAGCCGAGGATGATGCACTTGAAAAATCCCTAAAGGTCTTGAAAGGAAAATCCTTTTCACTAGAAAATCAAATTGCATCTAGGTCAGTGCCCTTGTGTCTAATGCGTAAACATTCACAAAATTTGAAAGAATTTATGGAGTGCTACAATATTACAAAAAGAGTTGATGATGATGAGGACCCAAGAAATTTGCAAATTCCAAAAACAGGGGAGTGCAGTATCAAGGCCTAACTTGGAGACAAAATATTATTCCAAGCCTATTAGGACAGAGAAAGTTAATATTGGCATTGTGTAGAATCTAAAATTGGCCATTATATAATATTATTGGGATGATGAGATAGTGGGAAAAGTGGTTGATTTTCTAAGAAAATATCAAGAATTGTTCCCCAATATTTTTGCAGAAATGAAAGGGATAAAAATGTTGATTTTCAAAGTGCATTTAGGGTTAGCACAATATTTATGAAATTATGACAATTACATTTGATGTAGATATTATTTTAAATTATTCCACTATATCATTCAATAATTATACTTCAAAAATTCAACCATAAAGAACAATGGAATAATAGAGATCACAACACACAAAACAAGATCATATTTACCCTGGAAAAACCCACAAAGGGGAAAAACCAAACAACCTTTTTCAATAGAGAAATTCTTCTTGTTTAATGAGAGACACACCTATATCTATGGTAAAAAATGGCCTTATAGTAAAATTCAAGTCACCCAATCTAATATTGCACTTCTCTTTTCCTGTGTGACCCATAATTTTGACCCCCTTGTAGTAGCCAATTGCCCCAGAAATTTCGGCCCTGAAAATTTGAATTCAGTAACCAAGAAATTTTGTCCCCCTACAATAGTTTTCCCATAAAAAAAATTGAACCATAGAGGGAGAGACTAATCCACATGTGCGAGTTGTAAGAGAGACATAAAAGAGATATTATAGCCTCCTTATTTGTCCTTCTTGTCCTTCGCTTGCTTTCCCGAAAGTGTCTTATGTGTGATAATGCGAAATGTCAAATGGAGGAGGTCGAGTGTAACCAAGAAATTTTGTCCCCCCACAATATTTGTCCCATAAAAAAATTGAACCATAGAGAGAGAAACTAATCCACATGTGTGAGTTGTAAGAGAGACACAAAGAGATATTCTCGCCTCTTTCTTCGTCCTTCTTGTACTTCGCTTGCTTGCCTAGAAACCGTCTTATGTGTAGGAATGCTAAATGTCAAATGCATTGAGTAAGGTCGTTGCCTTTATATAGTAATATTTATTGGGTCAATGGATGTATCTCTTTTCTAGGGTTGAATTTCTCGGAGGGAAGTTGACCTATCAGTTTTAGAGCCAAAAATTACGTTTCAAAAATTCAAATTTTCATCTTTAAAAAAGTCGCAATAGGACTTTTACTCAAAATAAATTTTATTTTGACTCAAGAATTTATAAATATTATTTACAATGATAAGTATAATTACATCAAATGACCAAATGTGCATTATGAAGACTGACTATAGTTACAAATCAACACTCCCTCTTAACTAGGGAGGTATTCATAATCACTGTCATAGGTGTTCTAAAATTGAACTAATTTCTCTAAGGGAAAATGAATTGCATCATTACCAGCATCATCATCTATCATCATCATATGATACTGGCCATATCTAGTGTGGTACCAAACACACGAAAATGTAATCATCATTCAAGACTCACTCCTTCAAAGTGACCAGTCTTCAAATCCCATGGCCTCTACCTAGGAAAAAATGATGAGACCCTCAACTAGAAATCACTCACTCACCCTTCCTAGTGAGCAGTGAGGGCCAAGGCCTCACTCAACGCCAAACTGGTTGGTGATCGAGTCTATATTCTAAAAGGAACTCACTCCACCCTCCTTGGTGTGTGATTAGGTTTCAGGACCTCACTCCACCCTTCTCGATTTATGATCAGAGTATAGATGTTGAAGAACCTCAATCCACAATGCATGGTGTGTGATCAGAGTCTAGGACCTCAGTCCACCATGCATGGTGTGTGATCATGGTCTAGGACCTGAGTCTACCATTTCTGGTGTGTGATCAGGGTCCTTCTCCAAGAGACACTCACTCAACACTACCTGTTGAGCCCCCTAGGTCTCTTGGATCAATTCTCCCTTTCAGGAGAATTCCCATATGTGTTTCAGACATGTCAACATTCCCTCTCAATGAGATGGGTAATCTCCATGAGTTTTACCTTGTCTATGAAATAAAGGAATTTGTCTCTCAGCAATAGCTTCATCAGAACATCAAATATCTGCTCATCAGTGACATACTCAAGCCTTATTTCTCTCCTCTACCCCATGTCACAGATGTAGTGGTACTTGATATCAATATGCTTAGACCTGTCATGGAACACAGGATTATTTGGAAGCTTCAAACAACCTTGATTATCGCAGTGTATCGCCATCGGTTCCAACTTTTGGACGAAAAATATTGCAAACAATTTCCATAGCCATATTGCTTTGGTACAAGCCTCATTGGATGCGATGTAATCTACTTTAGCAGTGTTGAGTGAAATCGAACTCTACTTCCTTCTCATCCATGATATCATAGAAGATCCCAAACTTAAGCATACTTATGAGGTACTCTTTCTATCTTCAACACTTCCTGCCCAATCAACATCCATATATCCTTGAAGTTATACATCCTCGTTTACAACAAATATCAAGCCATAGTTCACTGTACCATGCAAATATCTCAAAATGTGCTTTGCGGCAACCCAATGCTCATGTCTCAATTAAACATGGAAATGGCTCAATGTGTTCACAACAAAGCATATTTCCAACTTAGTGTTAACCAAATACATCAATGAACCAATCAATTGCTAGTACATATACGGATCTACCAATATGGATTTGAAGCCTATTAAATTCTTCAAGTTAGTCACCATGGGAGTTGCCATGTATCTGCAATCCATCATACCAAACCTCTAAAGTATATCTAACACATGCTTTCCTTGACTAAGTAAGACTTCGGTAGCCGATTTCTGCCATACTTTTAATCCCAAGTAATAGTGCATCAACCCAAAATCCTTCATATCCAACTCAGGGGCCAACTACTTCTTACACTGAATGATAAGAAGCTCGACACCTATAAAAAATAAGTCGTAAACATATAATAGTAAGATCGTAGGTGTATTCTTAACAACCTTAAAGTAAAGGTTTGGAATTGCTCCGCTCTTAGTAAATTGCATTATCGTCATATAGCTATCAATGAGATCATACCAAGCTCGAATTTTCTTGAGTCCATACAAGGCCTTCTTCAACATACACACATGAGATTCCTTTCCATACACCTTAAAGTATTGATATTGCTCTGTGTAAAGCTCTTCCTCCATCATACCAATGAGGATCACAATTTTCACATCCATCTGGTGCAATTTCCATATCAATGAAGCAACAAGAGAAATGATGGATCTAATAGAGGTGTACGTGACAACTGGATCAAAGGTCTCATCATAGTATTCACCCTATTTCTGGGATAATCCTTTAGCCATGAATCATGCCTTGTTTTTCAATACTACTATTTAAAACATGCTTAATATTGTATATCCACTTAGAAGTAACCTCTAACTTCCCTTTAGTCCTTGGAACAATCTCCTAAGCATAGTTTTTCATGATCTGTAGGTATTCTTCATTTATCGCTTCCTTCCACACTTGTTGGCTATCTATTTCTTCATATGCGAAAGGTTCTGCATCAATACGTTTTGTCATGAGAGCTGCATAGCTTGAAAATATCTTAGGTTTCTTCACCTCTCTAGATGTGCCATCAGAATTTGCATGTCCTTATACCTCTTTCAATGTGGATGTAAGCCATATTGGCATCTTCTTGATCTCTGGAACTATGACTGGTTCTGTTAGATCTTGAGACTCTTATGGCCTTCCAGTACATTCTATAGAAGTTGAATGCTCCTCCCTTGAGGCCTCCTACTACCCTTCATCCAAGGATTCTACGAAGACTTCCTTGGACTTCCAATATGTCACTTTCTCATTGAAGGTGACATCTCAGCTGAACTCAATCTGTCGTTGTTCTGGAATGTATACTCTATAAGCCTTCAATGATTCACTATATCGAACAAATATTCCTTTCCTTCCCAAAGGATCAAACTTCTTCCTCTTATCCTTAGGAACATGAATATACATAGGAAAACCAAAGATCCTCATGTGACAAACCTTTGGCTTCCTTTTAGAGAAATATTCTTCAAGATTCATACCTTCTAGAACTTTATGAGGACTTATATTTTGAATGTACACAATTATACGTCAATATTCCTCCCATAAGAATAATGAAAATTCCAAATCATGCACCATGGCCTTGATATATTCCTCAATGGACCTATTATTTTGTTCTACTACACCATTATGTTGTGGATTATAGGGAACAATTAACTCCCTCTTAATCCCAACTTGCTTGTAGAAAGAAACAAGCTCCTTCGAGGTGTATTCTCCTCCACTTTCATATCTTAGTATATTGACCTTTATGCCTATTAAGTTTTCCACATTAGCTTTGTATTCTTGGAACTTCTCGAATACCTCATCCTTGGTCTTAAAGAGATATATCCATGTATTATGGGAGAATTAATCAATAAGTGTCACATAATACGATGAAACACCAAGCGATTTTACGGGCATCGGGCCACAAAAATTAGAATGAATCAAGTCCGTATCTTCCTTAGATCCATGGTCACTATTTGGAAATGGTTTCTTGACATTATTCCCAAGAGCACAACCTTTGCATACATTGTTGTTATTTATTTGTATTTCCCTCACATTGTTTGGCTTAACTTAGGAAATTCTCTAAAATGAAGATGTGCATACCTTATGTTTCATAACTCAGGGTTTATTTCATCATGTACTAGTGCTTGATCCAATTGACTTACAAGTATATATAGTATTCCATCACGAATCCTAATAACTATAGAATCATCTATAATATATCCCTTAGACCAAATGAGTACATTAGCATCCACAAAAGCAACTCTATCTCCTTTATCTTCTAAACAAGAAACATAGACAATATTCTTTTTCAAACCTAGTACATAAAGAATGTTGTTGAGATGTACATTGTTACTAGATTCTAGCTCTATGGATTCATTTCCAACTCCTCTGACTGCATAGTTGTTATTGTCTCCCAATTCAACATTTTTAGACAACTACTTTTATGTCATTCTTAAAATACTCTCGCGCTTTTCAGTGATGTGCCTTGATGCTCCACTATCTACTAGCCACATGTCATCAACATCTGCAAATGAACCTATCAAATCATAATAGTAAAAGAAATCATTTTCACCTTTGACCTTCTTTCATTTTTCATCTTCAACATCTACTGCGAAAGCATGTTGCTTCCCTTTTCTCTTTTCGTTATTAGCTAGGAAAACATATCTTGAAAATTCTAGATTCATGATAGCTATAACATTGGATATTTGATAATTCTTTTATCTTCTTAGAGGAAGAAGATACTTTTCCCGACTTCTTGTGTTGAGGTCCAAACTTCTTCTTTCCCTTATTCTTGAAATAAGTTGCAAGGGATTGAACTTCCTCATATTGACGATCTATGTTCATCAATATTACTTGTTATTGAGCATACGATGTCTATATTTTTTCACATGTAGGAGCTTCACTCCAACTACTTATACCTATTGCAAAATCATCCCATGATCTAGGAAGACCATTGGGTGATGTAATCACATGTTCTTGATCAAGGATGGATTCTCCAATTTCTTGGATATGATCTCTTATTTGAGAATCCTTATGAAGTAAAAAGTTACAACATCGTCATTATTCATCCTTGTATGTTTAATTTCTTTCTTCAAGCTCATTGATTGACCAACGTTCTTAATAGTGTAGAGATTCATTAGGGAATCATACATATTCTTTGAAGTATCAAGTTTTGCAATGTAGGGAACCAAATGATCCATAATGGAGTTAGCTATAATGACCATAACATTTATTTCATCCTCCTTGGATTTTTATTTTCTAGCACCATCTTCTGGTTCAACAACCTTTTCTTTCACAATGTCCAAAACCTTGTTCTTGGGAAGAAGAATATCTATTCTAACTTTCCAAGTTATGAAATTAGATGCTCCCTCTAGTTTGTTTTCATATTTCATGGAAGAATTCATAAAAACCAATCTGGAAGAAGGACTTGAATATAAAATTCTCTATGGTTTTGTTAAAGTGATCTAAATGTTCCCTTCTTCCTTCACCAAAGCTCTAAAACCATGTTGATTTTCTTAATACAATTAGGGTTAACACAATATTTCTGAAATTCTGATAATTTTTGTTTATGTAGACCTTCCTTTAATTTATTCCAATATATCATTCAACAATTATACTTTAGAAACTAAACCATAAAGAACATTAGAATAGTAGATATCACAACACACAAAAGAAGACAAGATTTATGGGCCTGGGAAAACCCAACAATTTTTTTTCAATAGATAAATTCTTGTTGTTCAATGAGAGACACACCTAGACCTATGGTAAAAAATTTCCTTCTCCTCCAAGTCAAGTCACCCAATTTGATCCTACACTTCACTCTGCCTGCCTGACCTAGAATTTCGGCCCTCTTGCGGTAGCCAGTTGCCCCAAAATTTTTGGCCCTGTAATAGTTGCCCTAGTAACCCAGAAATCTCGAACCCCTGCAACAGTTTCCCCAGAAAAATTAAAACCATAGAGAGACTAATCCACACATGTAAGTTTCAAGAGAGACAAAAGAGATATTCAACCTCCTTTGTCCTACTTCGTCCTTCTTGCCCTTTGTTTTCTTGCCCACAAATTGACTTTATGTGTGTGAATGTGAATGCCCAAATGGAGGATGTCGAGTTACATTTATATAGTAGAATGTCTTGGGTGAATGGACACAGTGTGGAAAAATTAGAAGTCGGGATTAAATCGACATGGGTCCATAAATTGAAAAAGTCGTTAAATTCAGGAGGTTTTTGAAAAATTCGTCAAAATTTAAAAAAAATACAAAAATATTCATTTAAAAAAAAAAAAAAAAAGAATCTAAAGTATCCACAATATCAAATAAATGCATTTCCACATAAACATGAAAATAAAGCTAATATATAATATGTATATGAAGTCTAGTGCTACATCACATATCAAAATAGTGAATCAAGTCCTGAATCTTAAGTCACGTCTCAGTCTCAACTATCACGAGTCAAAATATCAACAAAAAATATAATAAATGTATATCATGAGTCATCTACATTTCATAAAGTAATCAGTCACTGAGATCCTCTGCCCCATTTACCATAATAGGGAATGGCTTTGCATTTTCCTCTATAGGAAGAAGGCCCTGCCCCTGGGGCTACAAATGGACTATGCTTTTCTCTAAAAGCCAATAAAAGAGGTATCCTTTGTCCTCTGTTGTTTCCCTTTCTAGATGGTGCCACCACCTCCTCCTCATCCTTCTTTGCCCCCTGACTTTTCTCCTCCTCTTATACCTATGTATCTCCCTCCCCTACAACTTCTACCTCCTCTTCCACTACTACCTCTGGATCCATATCTAACCAATCAGGTATCGATTCCATGGTCAACCTCTCACTCTAGACCCTCCATGCAACAATGGTATCAATATTGTCGAATCAAATGGCTTCCACATCAAGAATTTTCTAAAGTTTCTCACCCACAATCAAAGATTGTAGTAGACGTAGACCATGTCATTGAGGCATTGGGACTCTAATATGTATTAGGGTCATATATTGTAAATTAGTACTTATAAAATTTAAATATTAAAAATAATAAAATGAATTCAAAATTTTAATTTGAATTTTTTTTAGTTGTTGCGTTTTTGCTATGTATTTTGTCATATACACTCCAGTTGCGCTCACACCCAGATGAACTACATGTTTGGATGAGAACACAAATGCCAAGATTTTGGAGATGGGGTACTGTACCACTGTAGCTTTTCCACCAAGCATCTGCAAGTTAAAATAAAAATGTGTAAAAAAATTAAAAATTAAAAATTAAAAAAAAAATTGAAATTCTAAATTTGAAGCAAATTATGAAGAGACAATGAATTATGAAATTTGAAAGTTGAAAGTTGAAACAAACTGAAGCTTACTTTTCATTTTGGTCGACCTATTCTTAATAGCCATGGTAAAACCAAATGTGCAACCTGCCATCCTATATATCTCCATTTCTTTAGAAATATTTTCACATTCTTGCTCATATGCCACCATCCTCTCAACACAAGTGAGGAATCCATCCATCACCTCGACATCAAATATGAAACCACAAGAGTAAGAAAATGTGGGGTTTAGGTAGATACTTGCAACATGAATGGAGAGATGGAGGGTATTGTTCCATCGCCCATCAATCACTCTCCATATGACATGTTGTTTCTCTAACCCCTTGTCTCCCTTATATTCATAATAATCACGGATGGATTTTTGTCCCTATCCATGGCCTCATACAAGTACCCCATTGTTGGCTTGTGTCCATCAACCAACAGAAGAACCATTACCAAAGGTTCTGAAATGGCACACACCTCCTCTACTCCTGCCCAAAAGCTCTGATCATACGAAACTAGTCTTCATATGCCCTCTCCCTATGGTTTGCGAATAATAGATAAAACATTCCAATCTTGTGAAAGAAACATGCTCTTCACATCCCACACAGAATTAGATAGAGACTGAAGAGATATGAAAGTAGTGGAAAATCGTGTAATGGAATGACGCACCAACTCTTTGTTCTTGGTGAATCTTCTCATCAACCTAAGCACAAATGCATGTGTAAATTTTTTTATGCCCCTGGATGATTCAACAATATCCATCACAAGAGGAATCTTACCTATATCCTCCAACATCAATTCAATACAATGAGCATCACAAGGTGTCCAAAACAAGTTAGGATATTTAATGTTCCAAAACAAGAAAAACAATGCTATGCAAGGAAATAATAAATTTTACACCATAGAAATTATAAACCATGCAGTAAATACTCAAAACAATCAAATTCGTGGAAATAGCTCAGCCATTTTATTATAGAAACATGCAGGAGTACATATATATATAATAAATGCACCTGGGCTTGCCTTTTTGGAAAGATGAGCAAAGCCCAGATGAAACAATAATACTAAAAAACTACCCAGTTGAAGCTCTGCACTGTACGAGTCAATCTATAATAGTTGTTGCTATGGAATGGCTGAAAACCCCACTTCAGGTGCTTAGAAAATTCTATAATTTTATTCTCGGGCTCCTCAATCCAACCCGATCAAAACATAGAAATGGTTTTGGATGATCACGACCCTCCAAAATTGACCTCCATCAGGCCCTACACTTCCCCAGTGACTGCTGAAGCATTCCGTCTGCAGAATCACAAGCAAAAACTATCCACAACGCTCCAGCAATGCAACAAATAGCTCCACTATCACTTCCCTTATTTCTACCGGTAATCAACAACCCAAAAGGTTGAGCCATTATCTCCCCCATGTGTCCAACTTCTCTCCTCTATGCTGGACCCAGTGACTACAAAATAACTCCAAAATTTATATATCACCTAGCCTCAAAACTCACCCAATAATTTATCAAACTACTAACCTTCCTCCTCCAAAACTCTCCCGACAATAGACTCCTGGAATCAAACAACAATAGCCATAAAACAAACACTACTACGTCCTCCATAAATACACATTGCTGGGGAAAACTGAATGCAAATGCTGAAGATAAATCGATGAAACTCCCTCGGATGACAATGGATGAACCAATCTAGGGTTCCACTTGAAGTCTCCGGAAGAATGGGTGAGTTCTCCGCTTGGAAATATTGTGCTAAACAGCAAGTGACTTGGCTAAGCAGCTTGAGAAACAAAAATAAAATAGATAAGTCAAGAATTCCAAATTTAGTGAGCTTCCTTCCTTTTATAACTTTCATGGAGCCTTTTTACTGCCTATTTCCTCCATCATGGGTCCCTCACAAAGCCTATGTTGTTCCCACTCTTTATTTTTGAACTAGTTACTTAGGGAGTACGTATTTCATGTGTGGGTGTCCTCTATGTTGTCCTCTGAGATAATTATAGGTTAATTAATTATGCCAAAGCATCTAAAAAATTATTTTGTTTTTAAAGGGGCTTTTGGATGACCCATGGTATGAGAAAACTACAGGAAGATGTTTTAAACTTTCAATAGTATTGAATATTAATAAATGGCTGTTCTTTTACTTCAAAACAATGATTTGATTTTATATATGTGAATGACAGAAAATGTAAGAAACTATGATCTACTAAGTATTCAAGTTGAACCTTTAGTTTATCATAAGAAATAAAGGTTGACAAACAATGTTTACAATTAACAATATATATTTAACCTTATGAATATGACTAATAATTAGTAGATGTAGAGGGACTTATACCAACAAATAGTCTAATAAATCAATCTCTAAAATAGATGATAACTTCAAAGGATTTAAGATAGAATGGTATTCGGTTTTCCCTTACCTATTTATCTCCATAAAACTTAAATATATGTGGAAAAACAAAATGAAATGTAAACTCAAAAGACTCATAAGGAGGCTAGTTGTTTAAAACAAGTCCAAAATCCTTTCATTAATGATCAATGATCTCATCTCATACAATTCTGATTTACAAGCGTTCATCCAAGGGTTCAACCCTTCATAACTCGAATGGACAGTTATTTATACAAAATTTTATCTTTTAAGCATCTAAATAGATTAAAAAAATAGTATCAAAATATAGGAAGAGAAAAACTATTGAGTCGAGCTGGAATTGTCTTCAAGGAAGTGGTTGATGATGTGGCCCCAAAATGTGCTTCTTTGTTGTGCATCTATTAGAGATGGAATTTGCTTGATGGTTTCACATAATTAATTCCATCTTTCTTCACTTGGTATTTCAAGATTAATTAATTTTCTATAAACTTCATCCACTTCGGTGTATCTTTAAAAAGTAGGCTTATTGATAAAGAGATGTTTAATTTCATGTTTGATTATTAAATCAAACTCTAAAGCCTCCAGAAAATCCTTTCCTGTCAAATGACTTTTAATCCCTGCAAATTTGGCTTAATCAGATGCAATTGTATAAAGCTTTTTGCAATACTCCTCCATACTGATTAACCTATAATTTGGTGCTACTAATCCTGGTAATCCTCTTTGATTTAGCAAATTGAACTTGATATGAAACCTCTGGAAAACAGTGTCCAAAGTTTGGCACTTCGTTTCCAATTGAGTTAATAAATTATTTTTCTGCGGAACCTTTTTTATTTCTAAAATATTTTATGTTTTGTTTGTAATATGAATCTCCTCTAATTCAACTCTATTCTTTGAATTCAATAACTTAATCATATCTGAAGTTTTAGCTGGTTTTTGTTTAAGTGTTTCTTTTTCCTGCTCAATGGTTTTTTTACATTTAGTGATTAATTCTTTTTGTTCAAATATAATTTGTATGGAGGGCCATACCTTACTCATGGCCTAACTTATTTCTATCCAAATGTTTTCCTTGGCTTGGGCCAAGGTGTCTACCATCAATGATTCACTTTCGAAATTCTAAATTTTTTGTGTTAACTTGTGGGTCTTCTGCATTTCTTCCATATAAAGAGTATAATTCTTTATTTTTTGTGCTTATAGATTTTTGAATTTCTCTTGAAGTTTCTCATTTTCTAGCTTTTGAAGAGACAAATCCTACATAAGTTTGTTTGTATCACCTATTGATGATGTAGACTCTGCTTTTTTTTATGAAGAATTTGGTGTTGTCCCTGCAATTGTGACGGGTACAGCTGTAATTGGAATTAGAGCCATCTAAGTAGAATTTTATTTCTCTTTGAGTAGACCTTCAACATGTTCGTCCATCTTCTTAATTTTTATGTTCTATTCAATGTAAGCTTGAGAATTTCCTCTTTGTTTTTCTCACTTTCCTCTATCTCTTTGGTGTGGGGACCCTCTGTAGAAGGAAATTTGAGTTGTTTTCAAAGAGTTGCAATGTCTGCATTCATTTTCTTGAGGATTTCTTCTACAACTTTGACATCTTTAGGATAAAAACCAAATTTTATCACTAAATATTCTAATGATTTGAGTTTATTATCTTTTCCCAAAGAGGAAATCTTTTCAATCTTTAATTGTGATTGGGCATTTGAAAGAGTTTTTCTCAATTTTGATAATGACATGGTAGTGTTAGTCATGTAGAGAAAATCATTTCTCTTGAATATCTGTGCATATCCACTTGGTCAATAGGATGAATCTATTTGGCATTAAAAGAAAATATGATATTTTTGTAATCAGAAGGGGCCTTTGGAAAAGGAACTCGGGCCTCTAGGAAATCCATCTTCATCCTTCCCTTTTCACTGTCGAATGTTGTCAGTAGTCTATGCTATGAAGTGAAGGTCTGTTTCCAAAATTGACTATATACATTTGCCTGAAGAGCTTTATTATTTTGCTTAATTTCTAAGAATTTGGAGAAAATATTAGGCTCACCATGTTCACTTGATCATGTTGACTGTATAATCTCCATTGGCTCCTGTGAAACTGAAGAGGAGGATGGAGTGTTGGGAACATTTTCCTCTGATGTTGTAGAAACTTATGTATCATCCAAATCAATAATTTATGGCTCTTTCTGACTTTGATCAGTTCATATGGTGAAATATGTCTTCTACTTCTTTGGCTAGGCGATGAATTCCTTTGCAATACTTGCCGAAGATGATGGTTCTTCTCTATTCCTCTTCTCCCGGTTGTCTTGAGAAATGGGAGTTTGGAGAGTGGAGGTGGAGAGAATTTTATCCTCTGCTTCCTGCAGTGTTTTTTCTACCCACTGATCTTGGTTCATGTATTTTTCAATTTCTAGCCTAGGAGTGTGATTGTAAGGCTTTGTTTTCAGCTCCACCCTCAAGTTAGAGGTGATACTGAATGGATCATATGACCAAGTAAAATTTGACTGAAAATTCATCTTCTTGAGGATAGTATCTACTTCAATTCTTGTTGTCCTCATGTTTCATATGAATGACCCCACCTTAGTCTTTATTTTAAATCAAGATTTCCTTTTACCTAAAGCAAAATATAGCTCATCCATGTTGATCATTTGCCTAAAATATTCCAGAGAGAAAATTCTCATTGGAACATATTTAGGCAGCTTGTAAGGTGCCAATTCATAGCCATATACCCTGATCTTTGCATAATTATGGTAAAGATACCAGTCACCTATTTTTACTTGGTCACTCAGATAAAGAATCATTTTGATTTTTGGACCAATCCTAGGCTCATTTTGACTGCTTAAGAGCTGAGAAACTGGATGAATGAAAGAGTCAATAAAATATGCAAATGAAAATTCCGTTGAACATGACCTAACCAATGAAGTCCAATGTATGACTGATTGGTTAACACATTTATTATCTTGTTTGTGCAAGATTATTGGTAACAAATATCCCTGCTGAAAAGGAACATATAAACCAGTACAAAGGTGTAATTAAACATGCCTTGATTGGTTATATTCATCATCTGCTCATGCATATTATCAACCATGAACTGACTATAATTATACATGAATGTTGGTTGTCTTTCCTTGGAGAAAATTGAAAAGTAACCCAAAATAGGTTCATATACTATTATATCATTTTGGTAGCCTAACAAGAAGGATATTAGAGAAATTATTTTCCTGGTTGCTTCTAGGAACATAATGGATGGATAAGGAGGATTTATTTTTGGAAGTTCAACATCATCTGGAAGAAAAGTTTCAAATCTGAGCTCTCTGGGGAAAGGTAAGTTTATGGTATAATTCCATGAGGGAAGTTGTGGAAAAATGGCTAAGGGAGTCATTCTCTGGTATTAACAACATCTGGTTTATGGTTTCAAGTGTAATAGAAATCAGAATGTCTCTATTCTGAGCTACTATGGTTCTCTTAAGAGGGTCATATCTAGTTCGACACAAGGTGACTAAATCAAGAAACTCGTGGGTTTGAGGAAAAATAAACATGGGAACCAAGGTTTCCAAGAGTTTGACTTGGTCTTTCTTATCGAGGTATTTTTGCTTTAACTAGAGATGTTATTCATACAATTCGAATTCACATTCTGTGTCTGTGATTTTAAACAACTAGTTGCGGCTAATGTCAAGATATAGAGTGGTGGAGACATTAGGATCTTCTTCTGTCAGTGATTCCTGGCCCTTCACTTTTGGTTCCATTTCTTTCAATAGAGCACAATAAAATAGGATATTATGATAAAATGATACCTGAAAAAGAGTGGTATCTGCGAATATTGATAGTCCTGCAAATAACATTGTTAATAAGGGCAACAAATAGCAAATCCGAAACCTAAATTGTGTCTCTTTGAACCTACAATTTGACAGAAAGGTAGACAGAATCAAAGAGTGGCGCGAGGAGGGTGGTAGGTTTATTTACAACATGTAGGGGTTACCATTGTGATGGATGGCTGTTGGAGAACAAGTCATGGAGGGTTTTAATGACGAGTGGATAACGGTAAGGTAGAAACTATTTTTAAAATGTGTATGGTAGAATGTAACGGAAAGGATACAAGTAGCAAGATGTAATTGGGAGTCGAGAAATGAATGTTCGCGGGAAGTGAGTGAACGTTGAGAGGATAGGTGGTTTTCAGAGGGGTATATGATGGTAAGAAGTATGGAGCGGGGGTAGTGCGAAGTGATAAGGATTTGACACGTTTGCAAGGGGCTTGCCGAGATGAAACCACTTTTCAACACCCCCCCCGCCTTTTCCATTAATGAGAAACGAAGGAAGGGGGTGTGAAATATCTTCCCCGTCGTTGATCTAGGCAGGGAAAATCGCAACTGTTGAGATCTGCTTTAGCGATAGCGCAAACAAAAAAAATGTTTGTTGTGTTGCGAACTTTAGCATAAAATGGTAACATGCTATTTTATTTACAAAATAATTAATCACTTATGAAGCAATTAATCCTTAATAAAACATAATTAATCATAATCTATTTGTGCCGCATTTATTCTAGCTGCTAATTTATTTTTCCTAAGTCTACGTTCAACCAAGTTTATACAAATTGGTGAACTTTATTTTCTAATCTAAATACATAAATTTAAAAAGTTTGATCATGTTTAAACAATATGATTCAAACCAAATTATTTTTGGGTTGTGGCATTAGACTAACAAGTTGCACACAAAAATCTCTTTTTATTTTATTTGAAACAAAGAAATTTCAGTTCTTTTATTTCTTCTATCTATGCCTAGCATTTTCATTTTTTTTTGCTTTCATTTTTTTAGCACCTAATCCTAACATTTTTTGATATTCATTACTTTCTTTTCACATTCAATCCTAACATTTTTATTCGGATTTTCATCTATTCACATTCAATCCTAACATTTATTTTCCATTTTCCTAACTTATAAAAACAAGAAATGTTACAACATCGGCTCCAACTGGGGACTGCTTCCTCCTGTAGGATGCAGATAACTATCAAATCCAAGTGACTTCTCCTTGGGCTAATGGAGTCATTGTTGAAAAACAAACATACTTTGAAAATGAAACTAACCCGTAAATATAAAATGATGAATGTGTGAAACACTCTTTTGTTCTTTAATACTGAATGTAGTGCTTCAAATATCTTCTATTGACTGGAAATGAATAATATTGTCCTTCCAAGTTCTGCAAGATAAAATTGTTATTACCCTTGAATTCTACAATTATAAAAGGTCCAAACTAGAGGTTTTCAAACTTTCCATGTTTTCCTT
>JAXQQM020066544.1:0-69011 GCA_034641835.2 Pinus albicaulis | reverse complement strand
TGTTAGCTATCATTATTTTTCACTCGTTGGTGATGACTAGTTGTAACAAAATTTCCAAGTTTTCACAGCCTCGATTCGAAAAAATTATCAAATTTGCCAATCGGAAAACACCCATAAACATTTTTTTTTCCTCTTACCTTTTCAACCGCCCATGACGAGATGAAACCCCATTATCGAAGCTTATCTAGCCTTAGCCATACTAGCTTGTCCATCATCTCCAAAGAAAACAATCCAAATATGTCTAAAGAAGTCTCCCCTAAGTTAGGTAGTGGTGCTTTAGGCATTTCTCCCTTGGAAAACTATCCTAACGCCAAAGAACCTCTATCTGCTACATACCAGTCATAACAGACTTTACCATTCTGCAAATAAAGTTGGTTACAGCCCTAAGTCGTGCCACTAACAAGCCCTAAAGTCTCAGCAATGCACATGCCCTAGATCAAACTAATATTAGGTGGTTTTACAGTGTTTCAAATAGATATTTCAAGAGCATAAGTGTACCAGCATCCCAGAAGACAGTATTTGGCTCAACATAAGAAGACAGCTGCTTCTCATGTGATTTTCAGCCTGGGATGCAGCTACAGGGCAAAGAGTTGTTTCATTAAGCTCTTACGATCACAGTCAAAGGTTAGTAAATTATGAATGACAAAAAGTGCTTTGCAAATACTAACCAAACTGCTTGTGATGTCTAAAGAGGCACAGAGATATTTTAAAAGCAGAATTGCATGTCTCAGAGAAGTGCCCATCTTGACTATTATCAATTTTTCATTCCTCATTTTCTCAAGCATGAAAAGGAACTGAAAGGAAAAATAACATTGTTAAAAGCTGATGAAATGGCATCACTGAGAAAAACCTCCTTCATTTTATAAGCAGAGGGTTGAAGACTGAGAAAACCTCCTTCATCTATAAGCAGAGTGCCAAGGATAAAGTTTGTTTCTAATTTTTTCACTAACTGAAAAGGAAAACTTTAGGTACAGTGGAAGAAAATTGAAGGTCTCTGAATAAAAATGATGTTAAAGGCAAAAGCAAAGCAGTGGGTTTTTAAAAATTGTTTGCATGAGTGTCACTGTTATTGAATTACAATAAGAAACTAGTGGGTTGATTATAAATGAAGAAATATTATTAAGCAGATGACCAAAGGAGTCTTGGTCTCAAAATAACTTCTGCCATCATGAATAAAGGAAACCACTATCAGTATTTACATCAAACATTCTTCATTTGGTTGAGACAGAGGTTGAAAAGAAACCAGGCATCTGTCAAAAAATAGGCCTCCTTCATCTATAAGCAGAGGGCCAGGGACAGTGATTGACTTTAGCGTTTTCACTGACTGAGAGACAAATTTTAAGAACAGTAGGAGACAATTAAAGGCTTCTAAATAGAGAGATGGTGTTAAAAAGCAAAGAGAAGGCATGGGTACTATAATAATCCTAGAGGTTGATCTTATATCTTATCAGAGTTTCTTTCAAAAAGCAGTCTGGAGCCAACATGAAACAACCTTGCTGAGGTTGAGAGATGTGTTAGACACAGGCCAAAAAGTGATGATTGATTTTCAAAAAGTTCTGTTCTTCCTGTTCATAAGGAATTTTTTTTCAATAACTCATCATAGTGGACAAGAAGGCAACTTGAGCTTAGTTTTCCCAAAGAGGCATTGCAACTAAACACATAGGTTCACAAATGTGCAAGAAGGATAATAGCATGTGTTTCAGGTTCTGGAACAACATTCAAAACCAATAAAGCATGCCATCGTTACAAATGAAGGCATGTTCCTTATAAAATAGGTCAAAGATACCTTGTTGTTGCATTTTGAGTAAAGGAGATGTTTTTAAAAGAAGTTACCTTTTGATGGACAGATGATGTTAAAGCCTAGGTGAATACAACTAAGCCTCACCCACAGTCAAAAAGAAAAGTCATTTGGAGAATGCATCTACAGTCACTATATGGTTTTGAGCCAGGTTTCCCTCTAACAAGCATATATAAGCAGAGGAAAGACATTTTCCCCTTTTATAGGAAAACAATGAAAGGAGTTTGGCACTTGAATGATTTTCTTATAAGTAAAAAGGGTCATATCTATCAAAACTGTCCAGATATCATGCACAGCCTTTTTACCAACGTTATTTAAAATATGGGCCCCTTATAGCACGATCAAAATCATTTTGGTTTTTTCATTATGAACAAAGGCATTTGTTTTAAATAAATAAGCCTTCAGAACCCTCACAAATCCAAATCAAGGGTAAATTGACTTGTTCACTTTCAAAAGGAGTTAAATACTGTTGCCCATATCTATTTCACATTTCAAACACGAGCAACACTCCTCTTAGTTGTTCACTGGACCGAAGAAGGAGTTCTTGAGCGAAGATTTGCAGAATTTAAGGTTTGGAGACTGCGCGGCATGCCTGGAAAAGCACGTGGCGCGTTCAGGAGCAAGTTTGCGAAGAAGTTGTATTGCTGCGCGGCGCGCCTATAGGCTCCGGTCACGACTGCCCACCATCGACCCGACACCTTGTCTACTGCGCGGCGCTTACCCTGTTGAACGTGCCGCGCATGTTTTAAACGATCAAAGCGCCTCCAACAAGTCTTGAAGCTGCTCAAATCCTCAAGCAAAGGCCACCATCGATCTTCAAGGTATTTTGTTTGCCTCCTTGCTATATTCAAGCTACTAAGTGGTGATTTAAAAAGAGAAACTCTCGGTATAAATCAAGGTGTGTTGGGGTAAATGGTTTGAAGAAGATTGTTTCAGGTGGATGAAAGTGGAGTAGTCATTTTTGTTCAAAGAGCCTAGAGCTACCCTCAAGACTGTGATAAAACCATAAACTCTATCAGCTATATGTAGTAGAGGAAACAGTGGTAGGGAGGGTTGAGTGTTCGGTTTAAGATCCGAGATTGTTGTGGCTATGATTGCCCAAGGTTGACATAGTGATAATGGTGTGTTTTATTGATGTCAAAAGGCCTAAAAAATGCCCTCAAGACAGTGTTAGAAGGTGAAGCAGTGTTTGTAAGGAAAGCATAGTGATTATTTGAATAAGTGAAACAGTGAAACAATTGCTGCCTCATTTGTCCCATAAAACAAGTTGTGGTGAAAAAGCTTTCAAACTCAGTCTGGAAGTGTTTTATCCACCTGTGTATGTGAAACAGTGAAGAACAAGAGGAGTGTTTTTTGATTGGGAAGGGTGTGTTTTTTTCTGCAAGACTGCCTTGCTTACAAAAAAACACAAAGAGCTTTGTGACCTTACCCAAACACAGTAATCTTTTGACTGTGTGTACCTTTTATTTGACTGTGTGCTTATTATTATAACTACTTCTTGATTGGCATAGAAAGGAAAACACAGTATTCCTAAGTTGAAATAGTGAGCCTAATTTAACAACAGTGATCATACATAAATGACTTTGTCACTTTCAAAATTCCTCTCTGTGCGGTGAAAAGAAAAATCAGTGCTGCCTCTTTATCCATGAAACAGACTGTAGTGAGTGAAGTTGTTATTGCAATTTGAAGGTGTTTTGTCAAACTGTGTGTGAGAAATAGTGAATACAAGGAGGGTGTTTTTGATTGGGAGGAGTTTTTTGCCTTTGTATAAATACAAGGTTGTCCTGTTTTTATCAAAACATAAAGGATCCTTGTAAGCTTACCCAGCCACAGTAACATTTTCACTATGTTCTTGTTATTTTGATAACTTTTTGTTGATTGGCATACAAATGGAGACAGACAGTGTTTTGTAAGGAACAGGAAGTTTTGTGTTAAAGAATTATTTCACATAGCATTTGAAGAAATCTGCCTTGGTCAAACAGTGACTAACAAAGAAGACAGAGTTGTGTTTGAGAAAGCATTTGAAAAACCACTTTGAGGCAGCTTGGTGTTGCAGAGAGCATTCAAAACAAGATGCCTCCCAGGCAGGATAGTAGGAGTGGATTGCATAGGAGATTTTAGCCTGTTTCCACTGAAGAATTGAATGCCCACCCATCAGTCTTGTTCAATTTCCATGAGGTTGGGTGTTTATATTTTTTTCAAAGAGTGCAAGAGGTGAAGATCTTTTCTCCTTTGACACATCTTGGCGCTTTGAGGTTTCAAGACAAGCATTTCCAGCTAGCAGGCCTAGACTTCAAATTCTCCCCAAGGTCCATCTCCAAGGCCACTAAAATCCCTTATATTGGGGAGAAGTGGTTTAAACAAAGCCACTTGGACTCAGAAGATTACAAGCCCTTTCTAAAGCCCGAGCACAGAGATTCATGTCCTGCCATTTTCCCCTTCTCATATCTTTTGACTAGCTACGCCCCCCTCATGAAGATCATCATGAAATACTTCATGTGTGAGGGAAGATTCTCCCGAGTCTATGCCTATCAAATTCGATTACTCATGCATTTCACTAGGGCCAAATTGCTAAATCTTCCTTTCTTCTTACACAGGAGCATTGAAAAAATGGCCTCCACTGTTCAGAAGAAGCCTCCTTCACAGCAAACAGTCTGTCTCTTCCATCACTCTCTCATCAAAGTCATCATTCTTCATCAGCTTGAAAAGAGGGAGGTCTCTTGGGATATTTTCATCACCCATCTGGATTTCTCCACTGTCCCTCCAGTTCATACATCCCCTACACCTCCTACTCACCATCCTTCACCTTCTTCTAGCAGACCTATTCACAAAAAGCTCAAGTTTACCATAAAACAAACAAAGGAGCCTGAAGAAGGAGAAGAGCATGACCATGATGAGGAAGAAGGACATGGGGATGAAGAAGAAAGTGATGATGAGCAGTAGCAAGGGGATGAAGAATAAAGTGTTGAACAGCAGCATCACAGTGAGAGAACAAAACAATATACGAAAGTTGTCGAATAAAGACAGCATGAAGGTGCCGAATAGAGCAAAGACAAGGGTGATGAATAAGGGTGATGAAAGTGATGAATAAAAAGAACAAAAGATGATACACAGTAGCTACGTTAAATAAAGATGAGCAGAAAGGCGCCCCTGTGGTGATGAACAGCAGCCTCCTCAAGAGGAACAGTAACCTCAATAAGAAGAGGGGCAGCAGGATGAAAAATTGCAACACAGTAAGGAGGAAAACCCTCAAAGGGAAGTGCAAAAGGACAGCCAAGGCATCCATAAAGAACTCCAATATGGTGACAAAAATGATGGGCAAAGTGACAAGGGTAAAGAGCCCATGGAGCATGTGCTAGCTGCCTCTCCTAGGCAAGGGGCCATGCTCTCTTCTCTGAAAATCACCAAGCCTCGGACAACAAAGAAAAGGGTGCCTAGAGTTGTAACTCCAAATGTGACTAGGGCCCTCTGAAGCAAGGGAAAATTGCCCAAGAAACCCATGGTCGAATTTCCCAAGAGGAAGAGTACTAGAAGAGCCACCCAAAGCAAAGGGAAGGACAAGGAAGAAAGCAGTCATGAACAGGAAAGGGAATTCGACATCATCCAAATCCAAAGTGATGATAGTGATAATGAAGCCTGGATCCTAGAAAATCTCTTGATCCATAGAGAAAGCCAAATTGATGCCTTGAGGGCTGATCTTCATAGAGCTAGGAACTTCAATCACTTTTTGCAAGTCCAAAACAAGAAAATGAGTGTCCATATGGTTGTATATGAGACACGGGCCATCCGATACAAAAAGGAGGCCTCCAAAGCACAGGTGAGATTGGAAGAACTCATGGGTGAGTTCGAGGAAAGTGAAGGTGAAGATCAGCCTAGGCGAAAGAGGCCAAGAACCATGGGGCTAAAAAAGGCCCTTGAGAAACAAAAAGAAGAAGAAGATGCCCTTCTCCAATCTACCCCTCTCACTGCATTGTTCGAACAAGAGATAGAGAACAATCAGGAAGCATGGCTTGAGAGAGTTAATGATCACTTGGAGAAGAAATTGGAGAAGGAAAATAGAGACTTGGACCTTCAACGGAGGATGACCGGGCATTATAAAAAGCTCAATCAGTTTGCCTGACGGAAATTGAAGGCTGCACAAGAAAAACTCAAGGAGGCTAAAGGGAAGTGCTCGGCATGAAAATTGAGGAAAGACACCTCAAGGCTCCAAATTTTGGCCTCTGCTTCACAACATGTTTCTAAAAACCCTTGAAGGTCATGCTCACCAAGTTTGGGCGAAATTCGACATGTTTTGGTTTTTTGTCATTTTTGGGTTTTTGGCCAAAACTCATGGGCATCACCATTTCATTTTAGGGCATCATAAAAGAATGAAAATGGTATCATTGGATGCCATAATTTCAGGGGCACATACTCAACGATTTTCAGAACAATTGAAGATCTTTTTCTCCCCCAAAATGGCGAAAAACACTCACTTTTTCTACACTGCCCCGTTTATTAGTAAGGCCTATTTTCTGGTTTTTTACACACAGGTGTATTTTTTGAGGACTTTTAGTGGTTATTTGGGAGAAAAATAAACATTTTCAGAAATTAGACACTCAGAGCTTTCCAACGAGCCATCATGAGCCTCGTTTCGACATCGGGAAGGCCTCCAAAAGTTGCCGGAAAGTCAGGGGACCTTTTGCTGATGTATTTTTTGAGTATTTTTGTAAAAATTGAACCTTTCAAAAGTGACTTTTCTTCATGTGCGTTTAACTAATTTTCTACATGATAAGTTATGAAAAGTCAATATATTTCCCTTTTTTAGCATTTTTGAGATATTTTATTAGATATTTTGTGCCTTGGGCTTTGCAAAGCCTCAAGGACAAAATCAGATATTTTGGATAGGCCAATGAGATTGCAAGTTGAACTAAGAGGTTTTCCTCACTTTGGCCTATATATTCCAAAGGTTTTCATTGTAAACAAGGCTGAACTTGATGAATAGAATCAATATATGGTCATATAAGCTTTGGAAGAAATACTTGTCTCATGCTTTTGGATAGTTTCTTGGATGTTCTTGGATGATGAAAGAGGATTGTTGTTGGATTCCATGACTTGGTAGAATGGTATAGTGTCTCTCTCTCTATTTTGTTTCCTAGTTTTCATTCATAAATCCATGTTCTTGCTTGCTATAGGACAGTAGAGGAAAAATTTGAGACATGCCCTTGGAGGCACCTCAAATTTCCTGTTTCTTCATAGCTTCCATGTTTTCTTCATTCTTAGTCACATTAAAGAATTCTTGATTTCTCTTTAATAACTTAAGAATATTGTTTTCTTGTTTCATTCATGGTTTTATGCATGCTAAGTATGATTTACGGTATGCCCTGCTTACTCATGGCTAGCCATAGCTCCATCTATGAAACTTCTCTTTGATTGATTAGATTGTCATTTGTTGAACCAAGGAGGTCTTGTTCTGATCTTGCCCTTTGCCTAAGACTATGCAATCTTGTTTTCAAAGTGCCCAATAACTTGAAGTACTATGTTTAGGCATTCTGGCATAGTGATTTGAGTTGTTTGTCTGTCTTAAGTGTATTTCCCAAAGTCTGATAGCCATTTCCCAAAGTTAGAGAGTTATATATCTCTATGCATGGCTTGAATGTTTATTTCTATGCATTGATTAGCTTAAAGTTACATTTCTCATGATTAATGGTTTTCCCTACCATGTTTATGTCAGCTATTAAACTATTTGTGCTTGAAATCCTTTGTTATTCACAAACTTGATGTCCATATTACTCCATTTTTCCCAAAGATCCATTTTACCTCGAATCAAATCGACCCTTCAACAACCTTGTATCACCATCTGAAAGCTTTCTTGACCTTTTCGACCCCATAGCCCAGTTGATCTGACATCTTTTTACCTATCCTATATCTTTGATCAGTTCATCCCTCACAACCTAAAAACCAAAACCAAAAACCTACTTCATAACTAGCCTAAAATCAGAACACAATAAACAAACACACAGATATCCCTTACACAAATAGAGAGAGCCCTCTCTGAGTCCAGGAAGGCTAGGTCCTTGGGCTCCAAATATTGGTTTGATGTTACATTGTCATTTGGCTTGCCAATCAACCAAATCATGGGACCCTAACAACTTTTTGTAATTTTATTTATTTTGAATTCATGGGGATATTGTTGGGCCACGGGACATATCTTTTGGGCCAAATTTCCAGTCTCGCTAGTAAATCAAGCTAAGCCATAACCAAAATGATAAAAGGAAAATTTTCCTCCTACAAAGGGGTCGAATCAGAATTATTGGGAGAGTTTAATCATTGAGGGCCAAAATAATCATTTGTGGAGTGAGGAAGGAGACCATATTGCCAACTTCTCTCAAAAAAATTCACATGATATTGGAGCAGTGATATGTGGATGCTTCAAGTATTTAGAGCATGTATCCAACTATTCTCTCTTTTTTATTTTGTCTCAATTCTGAGAGTTAGAGATTGATTTTACGCAAAAATATCTCAGTAATGATGCTGGCCATCAACGAGATTTTTCTATTTAATTTATGTGAGCCGATACAAAGCTAGCTTTTTCCCATGTAGTTGGAAAATTCAGCCTCTTTTCGTGCGTTGTAAAACATTGAACGTGTGGAATAATTTGTCACTCTTGCAAGTGGGTCATTATTGCGTTGGACATTATTATTGAATACTGGAGGTATCATTGACTCTTTATATATTGCATTCTGCCATATGCGTTGTTAGCTCTCCATAAAGTCTGTGTAATATACATTAGGAGTTAATTTGGGTGTTAAATGTGCTGGAATGTGCCATATATGTGCATTAAATTATATGCGTTAATGAGAGTAGTTGGGTTGATTTAAAAGAAAGAAATAAAAAATAGTGACATTGTTTTGTAAGTGGATGTTTCTCTTTTCTCATTGGTTTATAGTTGTGGTTCATGTTTGAAGTGTAAGTTTGAGTTGTTTAAAAATATAAAAAAATGGCAAGACTTGGTGAAGAATTAGAGTTTATCAATACTTTGATACACTCTGCTATTGACAACACAATCCAAATCAGAAAAGACTCTCTTTTTTACATTCAAACTTTCTTACATGCTGCACAAGAAAATATCGAGTTTCTGCAATTAGAATCTCAACGTCAGCGAGAAGAATTAAAACATAAGAGTCATCATTCTGAACCTGTTTCTGTTCAGAACATTGAAAGAGACTCCCATAATTAGCAAGTCAATAATGTTGTGGTTGATTCACAGTCAATGCCCAATATAAGAGAATATTTTCACACATAAGAAAACATCCAGCTTGCACTTCCCAAGCCCATCATCAGACCTTGGGAAGAGCTTGTCCACAACAAGTACAGAATTGGTCTTGGATATGACAAGGAGTTGTCCTTTCATATTCCGGACTACTCCAAGCCCATCAAATTTCAGAGTGTTGGATTTCTTCATGACAGTTCACATTCAACTGTTCCATACCCTACTCCTCTTCGACAATAGTAACAACAGATTGTAAAATACCAACCCTGTGATCGAGTTGGCCATATGAAAGATCACTATTTCAATCTTAAACCATGTAAAAACTGTGGTCGGCACATGCATTCTTCACACATATGCTTCAGAAACAAGCCTCCTACAAGAACAAAGATTCATCTTGGATGGATTGCTTCTTGGAAATGTACATCAATAGCCTAAAAGATGTTTAAGTCACATGTCAGAACTTGTTCTAGAATATTGAACAAACTTGCAGTTGAGTTTTTGCCATCATCTCACCTTGTACCTAACAGGGGGGAAAATGGTGGTCATCTACAAGCTTCGAAGCCATATCAAGCAAGCCTGAGCCATAACCGATCATTCCATATTAAGATTTGTAACCAGAGACACAACACTTCAAGTGAGCCTGAGCCACAATCTGTGATTCCATATTCAGAGTTGTAGCCAGAGATGTGGATGCCCATGAGCATGCCTTCGGTTGATGGAAAACCATAAACCATCTATGCGAGGTTCATATTTTTCCTCTTCAAAGAATTCAGAGCACTTCCTCTAGCAGAATATTTCAGCTTCTTGCCAACTTTGGTAGAGTTCTGGGAAATGCATTAAGCATTCCAGTGTTGGTGGTCATCCTTAAACCATCACAAGTTGTAGACCTCCCTTCTTCTAGGTTGAAGGTCTCCCTCTTCAAATATGAGGGACACTTCCTCTAGTAGAAGCCCTCAGCTTCTAGCCATATTTGGAAGAGTTCTGGGAACTACAATAAGTGTTCCAGTGTTGGTGTTCATCCTTGAACCACCTCTTTATGCCAACATTTCAGAGAGTTGATTCAGCCTAAGTGTTGCCATCCATACTTTGCAGATTTGTATTACAACTCTCTTCTTGGAATCACACATACCCCTTCGGATTAAGGGGGGGAATGTTGGACACCTAATCCTCAACGAGTAGGTGTGGAAGGCGAATGGACAAATGGAATCGAAGAGACCACTTGGAATGAGAATCCAAGGGTCACACCAATAGTAATATAAATGTACATCTATGGTGAATAATAATATAACTCATGCTTATATTTCTGTTTATGTGTGTTTCCTATATTTCTATGTGTGTTTTCTCCATTTACCATGTGTGTTTTTAACACATCAAGCATATGTTATCCTCCTCAAGCTTGTTAAAAAATAAAGAGGTACTAGTCAACAATGACTAGGGAAAATTGAAAGGTGTTCACCTGAGCCAAGAGTGAATTTGTTCCTTTCCTAATACATGTGTTAATGTTGTTATATGTGTATTTATTAATTTAATCAATTCAATTTATTTAACTTGAATAGATCATATTTCCTTTATGTTGTTTTCTGTCTTCTGTTTTCCATTGCAGGTAGCAATCAAACAAGTTCAGTTAGATTGAGACCGACGAAAGCAACGAAGGGAGGCGAGGAAAAGAGAACATATTACAAGTAGTTTTCCTCCCTTTATCTATTCATTTTAAGGAAAAGGTCAGATATCTTTCTTTCTATTGTTCTAAGTGCACCACCACGCTTAGGGAAATCATACTTATCCGTAGGTTTGATTTCCATAAAACACATGTGTTTCTTTTGATTATTTTCATAAGCAACACGTCACACCTCCTAGAGAATACTCCAACACATTCTCTTGCACTAGATAATTCTATTTATCACTAGAATATGTGTTGAACACATTCTTATGAAATAACGCACATTTTGGTTTCATTGTGACACTTGTATCGTAAAGATACATCTTGAGTGTCGCACTTGGAGATAAGTGTCATTTCACTATTGTTTCACTGTATGCTTATTAGTTTTGGGTACTGTGTGTCTTATTGTCATATGACTGGATGTATATATGAGTGTGTGATCATGTTCGATACATATTATATGCTCTTACTCTCTTATGTCATTGATATCACACTTAGTCAATTTTGGAGTTATATTTGTCCTCACAACTTGTGCAATCAATGACCAATCCTCAACCCCAAGTCTACTATCCACTTCGCATTTCAAAGCCACTTTGATGAAGTTATTACCTCATGGAACTATGCACTGCTCAATCCTAGAGGATAGTCTCCCTGAACTATGAACTGCGAAATCCTAGAGCACAATGACTCAACCACTGAATGATTGCAATGATCAACTTTGTAGTCCCCTTCAATGTCGTCACCTTCACTTCACACTGTGAATTTCTAGTGGACAGTGAGGTCAGCCCTCAGTCCTTGTAGTTATCAACTATGAAATACCTAGTTCCTCTCCTTCAAGCACTCCAAATTGCGCATTCATAATGAGTAGCCTTGTAATTTCTTCCTCCCAAACCTACTAAACTACAGAGTCATTTCCCTAACTACCTACCACTACGCACTTCCAATTCCTAGTCTTGTCACTCTTGTATATTGTATTTATCAACTCTGCAACACATGGATCCTCTTCCTCAAGCAATGCACATTCAATTGTCACAGTGCCTAAGCTTGCTATCCTTGCCTTCTATAATTTATCAATGCCCAATCCATATCTTCCCTCTCCCTTGTCACTGCACATTTCACAATCACAGTGTCTAATCCCTCCCTCCTTTCCTCCTGAAACTATGCATTTCTATAAAGAAGGCTTCTTCCTCTCAGTCACTACGCAATGTTCCATCACAGCCAACATCTTACATGAACATGCAAGTTAGACTAGGTGATTTTTGGACTTATGTTTTCTTTCCATGAGTGAACTTCATTTGCAAGTTCTATCACCCTATCATGTCAAGATGATTCCCAATGAGGTTATCAAGGAGAGGTTACTAGAAGGATACTCATGGAGACAAGACACAAAGATTTTATCATGTGTGAGTAGAGGAACTATTGGACCACGACAGAGAGATGGTAACCCATGTTCACTTAGAAGGTTCCAACACTCATCCATACCCTTTGAAGGGAAAAGATGAACAAAATCCTAAATCAATCACCATGAGCAAGAGTGAAGTCATAACAACGAAGAAATGAACCTCACATAAGTACATTTATGTTATAGGTCAATTTGGGCATCATTCCCAATGACCTGGTTAATTGGACATCATCTCCAGGACCAATGAATAGGGTCTATCATTCCCTATCATTTCAGTTGCTACATGCCCTAAGACAAAGAACAAGACAAATCATTCATGACTTTCATCTGCAAGGGTTTCCAAGATTTGAAGTTTATAATATATCATATGAGAGCTTATCAACGTTGCCTCTAAAGGGACTAAGTGCATCGCATATGCAGGTAGCCCCATTCAAGGCTTCTCTGCAAAGCACTTCCCGACACTCATAGGTGCGTTGGTCACATTGGGAGCGAAATTCTCATTGTTCCGGAATCTTCACTTGGCCAATGCCTTCCAGAAGAGTTCACATGTGTCAAACTTCGAATCCATGTGTCCATTTGACATCTACAAGATTGGGAACATGTCTTACCTATTATTGTAAATTCATTGATTGTAAAACTACCTTCAGCTCCTCTAGAAATTGAGCACAGATCTTAGTGTTTGATAAGGAATAATTTGAGTAGAGAAATGCTGGTGGAATTTCAATTGAGGAGTTGATTTGTGTAAAATGCTGCTGGAGAAATCTGAATTGTGATGAGGCTGGGATGCTGTTGGAGATGGTCACTTCAAATCAATCACTGCGTTGTAACCTCCCCTTCTATCCGTTAATAAATATTGTTGCTTACTTTCCCACATATGTATCTATATAAGCTCATGTTTTCCATATTATGAATTCTTATATGATGTATATGGTTTATGCTTCATTGATTTAGCTAAATAACTTGAATATAAATATGTATTATTGCTATCTCTTGCTATTTAGTGTTCATTCTTGCAGGAAATATTTTGCACAGCTGGCAGGAATTTGAAGCTACAGCAAAAAGTGAACGAAGGAGACTTTGGAAGCGCTTGGACTCCAAGTAAGCTTCTTATTTCATTCTGTGTGTTTGTTCATAGTTAGGAAAAGTAGTCGCAAAGTCTTTAGTCTGTTGTTCTAGATAAGCACCTATCTAGGGAAGAATGATTTATCCGTAATTCATAATTCCGCATAACAAATTGGCGAATCTGCTGGGGAGTTTACCCTTCATCCTAGGTGTATTTGCCTTTGATTTTCTCTGTTTATTCACCCAGTAGCTTTTAATCAGAAATATTAGGCTTTTTAAAATCCAAATTTGCATTAGAAGTGTGTTAAACAGCTATTTTTTTCATTGTACACTGCGCCCAACGCACTGTTGGACAGGACACAGTGCTTTGCATAGCACTGTCTCCCTTTCAGGCCTGCGTTGCAGAGCACTGTCTCTCTTTAGAGACTGCGTTGCCTCCTGAAACCATCCAAATTCCATTGAGTTTTTCATTGAAATTTGTTTCATTTTTTTCTTTGCTGTGTTTTGAAAATTCTGAGCCTCATATTGACCAGTGATCTTATCTACCTCTTCCTCCTTTGAAAGAAAAAATTATTAAATGTTTTTTTAAAGCGATTTTCTTTATCATTGACGAATTAATTTCAAAGAATTTTCATTGTCGCATTAGATTCATTTTCTTTCAAAAAGGAAATTTTCGTAAATTCTTCGTTTCCTGATAGGATAAATTGTTGTTAAATTCCTCATTTTTCCTTCAAAAGAGAAATTGTTGATTATATTCCTCATTTCTCAAAATTAAAAGGCATTTGTTTTGTTGATTTAGCGCACTTAGTTTCTTTTCTACATTCATAACATTAAAGAAACTGAAAAGAAAAACACGCATTTGCATGTAGTGGATTGTGTGATTTACAAAAGGAACAATTAGGAAATCTGCATTTAGTTTGTGCTCTTTGATTTTTTTGCTCTCAAATTGATTGCTCTTTCCCCCTAGTAGCTAGGATTTTCATTGAAAAACTAAAAGTGAAAGATTGCTTATCATTCTTAGTTTTCATTTTAGGAATTTCTCAATACATCATCACGGTGAACCTTTGAAAGGAAAATTGAGATCAACTTAAAATTTATCTCAATTTACCTAACAAAGCGTTGAAACCATAACGATAACATTTAGAAGGTCTAGGCTAGAGATGTGTTCTAGCGTCATAAAACATAGCAGATTTCGTTAACTTGTTTGCGATACATTTCGAGTGTGATACCTCACTCCACGTATGTAAGTATATCATAGCTCGTCCATGTACTTTTGGGTATATAGGGCGGTGTTACAGTACGAAAAGTATAAAGGGGTTCTCTCACTGTGCGGTTTTGCATCAGACAATGCTAATACGGACTTGGGCCTCCATGTACCTTCGGGTATATTTGGGAGGACAAATTTTAGGTGCTATAAATCCATAGTGAGCCGAGTCGGCTGCCTTGTAAATTGTGATACACTGAACACAACATTCTGGGAGATTTCCTGCGGTTCGCCAGGAGGTATTCTGCAGTTCACAGTTTCTTGGTAGACCCTTTTGCCTAGAATTACCCTTTTATTTTGTTTATTTTTTGTTGGTTGAAATAAATCAATAATCGTGGAAGAACAAAATCCTTTCCCCCGTTGTTCACGTAGACTAGCATTAAAACCACCTTTACCACCAGAAGTTACTTCTGGTAGGTGAAGGCGATCACGCTATGTTGAATCAAGTATAATTCGTACCTCTAGTGATAATTCATCTCCCCATAAACCAGAGTTAGCTCAAGTTGTTTCTACACATCCCGGTTCGTCTACTATTGTCGAAACAGAGTCTTCACAGCTACCCGTGGTCACGATCCATCCAATCAGTGAGACCATACCTCCTGGATCTGATGTTGCTCAACCAGAAATTGATCCAGATCCTATCTCTTCTTTGCTAGAACATCTGAATCCTGAAGTCATACAACCGGAAGTTGTTCCTACCTTGGTCATCCCACAAATTTCTGTAGCCATTGTGTCTCCCATATCACACAGTCAACCACCTGAAATATAATTTGGGCTTGACGGTGAAATACTTCCACTTGGTTTAATTGCGATTGAAGAAATCCCACAAGACGAGACACCTTTAACTCCCACCCATTTTGGGGAGGACCTTTACCTGTATGAGTCTTTTCCTCAATCGTCACCATTTTCTTTTGTTGATCCTGTTCCTATTAAAACTTCCATTGATTCAAAAGGGTATACATTTGGTCAAGTAACCATGTCTAAACCAACATCTTCGGTTGGGCCATCTGTTCCAATTACATTAGCACCTACCCTCGCTACCCCATCAATGTTCACAACTTCACCAGAGTCATATTTTCATGGTGGACCTATGGTCCCATCAGGTTACAAATCATTATCTAGAATTTTCTCTGGTGCATCTTCAAACCCATGGATTTAACCAATGTCATCATCCGGTATTTTAACTGGTAATCCTATAGTGAGTACTGAATGACTTGATTCTTTATACACATCATCAGGGCAATATCAAGTCGGTCCTTCTGGGTCTATTACTTCAAATACCATATCAACTGGACTCCTAGCATTTGGAGAGAAATATTTCTATATTATTATCCTCCTCATGCTGGGGGGCAACCTTTGGTCACCAAATATGACAGTACTCCGTCACTTTTTGGTCAACCTAATGTCGAAATGAATTTTTGTCAATGGCATCCCACTCTTCCTATCCAACCACAAACGGTTGTACACTCGTATCAACCAGTTCAACTTGTTACACCCACATCATTTCCACTTGTTAATACATATTTATCCCTATTACATAATCAAAACATTGTACAACAACCTTATCAAGTGGGTCCTTCAACTCAATACCCTCAAAAATTGGGTCCACAGACTCAAAATCCTTCGGTTAATTTACAACAGCCTGTATCCATAATCATTTATTCACAAGCTGGTTTATCATTTTATGGGATGTCATAGCCAAAAACTGGTTATACCTATTAATTGAATCCAAGTTATTCTTATTTGGGTTATAACATTGGTGGATAGACGCCTTGGCAGCCTCAGGCGCAAATGCCTCAAACTTCATTTCAACAAGTATCATATGTAGGTTTTGGTCAACAGAATCCTCAAGAGTTTACTTATCAAAACAACCCATATCTGGGTTTAGCAGCAGATTCCTTATGCTGGTGCTCAAAGGCCTCTTTCTCAAGAAATTCCATCTTACCCTGGCTATGCTCAACCTGACCTTAATAGACAGTTTCCCTTTGTTGCAACTTTAGAGTTACCAGATTTAAATCAGCTTACTAATGATCCAATTAACTATGCTCCTTGGTGGCCGGTGATACCTCATAAATTACCCTCGGATATTCCTAAGTTCAGTGGAAACCCTGGAGAAGATCCGTCAACTCATGTTATGACTTATCATTTATGGTGTTCATCAAATTCCCTGAATGATGATTCTATTCGACTACGTCTTTTCCAGCATACGCTCACAGGTTCGGCTGCAAAATGGTACATTGAGTTACCTAGAGCTTCTTTTGATAATTTCACTACCCTAACTACTATATTTTTGAATCATTTCCAGTTACCCATACGATATGAAATTGGAACATAACTATTGACCAATTTCAAACAGACTAATGCTACTCACATTTCTGATCATATTCATGAGTGGCTTTCTCATCGTAGAATGGTTAAGACATTTGTTCCGGATCAGCTCCTTACTGAATGGTTCATTAAGTCCTTGTTACCATCTATAACTCAGGATGTGGATAAGGGTGGAATCGTCACAGAAGAGAAATTTATCACTCATGCCCAATATTTAGACATGATTTACATTCAATCTGGCACGGTCTATGAAAAAATTCCAAACGCACCGAGATCTAATTTTACTGTTCCTCCTCAATTAAAGGACTCTCATGCCAGATATGGCTTGATTGGTACTGCAAGAACACATCATATTACTGCATCTAATCCTGCACCTTCTTCCGAAATTAATGTCGTGTCGTTTGACAAGGGAAAAAGTGACAAGCAACTCGGAAGTAAGAAAAAGGGAAAATCTAAGAAAAAACAAACTTCTAACTCGCAGGAAAAAATAATCTGATCAATTGTCTGGACCTAGGAAACCTCATTATCCATGCATAATCTGTAATGAGGAACACTTTGTTAGGGAATGTCCTCACCGTGTTGAAGTCTCAAAAATCATCACGACTTCCCATGTGTCAGTTGTGTTGACAGACCCATTTCCAAATCCGGACATAAACATGGTTGCTATGGATCCAACTTCTAGTTCTCAAGTACTTATGTTATCCATCACAAAACCTTCAACAGATATTTTGGTGTCAAAACGTAATAAAGATTATGTTAGTCAGGCCACTAATCAACCTACTACATCGACTATGAATCCGTCTACAGAATCAACACCGCCTACTGCTATTCCTAAATTGAAAATCAAGCCACCAAAGGGAGAAATTCACAAATCGACATATGATCCTCGAGTAAGAGCTGCAAAAAATTATAATATATTTGAATATTTGGCTCAATCCCCTTCAACTATGTCTTCTCTATTGGGTTTGTGTTATATTCTTTCCATGACTAGTCACGCGTGGGGGGGTAACAGTGGGGGTAACTATGGTTATGTTCTAATCTAGGGTTAATGGATTGGGGTTTATGTATTCTTCGGCATGTATATGTATGTGTTGTAACACTAAAAGGAATATAATGAAAAATCAAGCTGGTCGTCCCGATTTGGGATCCAGGGGAAAATCTCTGTGTATATCTGTTTTATGTTTTATGCTCTCGCTATTGTTTATTTTATATTTTTAAGATTCGTTTGCAGCTAATTTATGTACAGGGTTAAAACCTACATTTGGTATCAAAGAAGTTTAGGCTTCAAGGGGACGCCTTTGCTGCTGAGGGGTTTTTTGCTTGGGCCTGAGGTAGACCCTGTTCAATGGGAGATCTGCGGGATCGATTCTTGCGGTGAAAGAAGATGGTGAGCGACAGGAAGATAGAGATCTAGAAATTTAATGGTCAGAGTTTTGAGTTGTGGAAACTCAAGATGGAGGATCTACTGGTTGATAAATATTAGTGGATCGCGGTAGATTCGGGTACTAAACCAACGATAATGTCAGATGAAGACTGGAAGAAGCTGGATCGAAAGGCAAAAAGCACAATACGGTTGTGTGTCTCAGATTCAGTATTGTTGAATGTATTTGGGGAAGCTACGATGAAGACCTTGTGTGAAAAGCTAGGGACTTTGTACCAATCTAATTCTCTGGTGAATAAATTGTTCCTGCAAAAAAAGCTGTATAACCTGAGGATGAAGGATGGAGACTCGGTGACAGAGCATCTGAACGCCTTCAATACTGTGGTAAGTCATCTGTCATATGTTGATATTAAAATCTTAGATGAAGATAAGTGCATCAGTTTGTTGTGTTCTCTACCAGATTCGTGGGATAGTCTGGTTATTGTAATAGGTAGCAATACAACTACCTTGAATTTTGATGACATTATCTCAGCCTTGTTGTTGGAGGAAATGATATGGAGAAATATGGAAGGTCAGAATGGAGATGCCTTATCTGTACGAGGAAGGTCCCAGAATAGAAACAATAATAATGTTTCGAGTTGGAGATCTAAATCTAGAGGGAGATCTAAATCTCCTGGAAAGTTTGTAAAGGTGTGCTGGAAATGCGGAAAGGAAGGGCACTACAAAAAGGACTTCAGATCTAAAGCTCCTGAGAAAGGAAAGGGATCTGATGATGCTCCTTCTGCAGAGGCAAAAACCACCTCGGATGAAGGTGGGGATGTGTATTTGGCTTCTTCTTCAAATAAACATGTAGATCATGAGTCATGGTTGATTGACTCGGGTGCATCCTTTCACTTCACTCCCCGCAGGGAGTGGTTCTATGAGTATGAGAAATATGATGGCGGTGATGTCTACTTAGGTGATGATAGGAAGGCTAGAATTTTTGGACGTGGAAAAGTCAAGCTGAAGCTGCAAGGTGGAAGGATTAGAACACTTCTTGGTGTTCTACATATTCCTGCATTGGCTAGAAATCTGATTTCTGTAAGCAAGATGGATGATGCAGGTGTAAAAATAGTGTTCGAGAAAGATACATGTAAAATGGTTCGGGGAGCACTGGTATTAATGCAAGGAGTTCAGATTGGGACTCTGTACAAGCTTCAGGGTAGCACTGTTATTGATGGGTGCAACAGTTCTGTGTTTCCTGAAAGTGGAGTGGAAAGCCTAGCAGTCTCTAGAGAAAAGACCATGCTATGGCATCAAAGGCTTGGACATATTGGAGAGAAGGGCCTTGGGATACTACATGGAAATGGTACAGTAGAAGGTATGTCTAATAGATCTCTGGATTTCGATTTCTGTGAACATTGTGTATATGGGAAGCATAATCGGGTGAGTTTTCCTTTTGGTGCTAAGAGGGCGAACAAGATATTAGAGCTTGTGCACAGTGATGTGTTTGGACTTGTGTCGGTTCCATTACTGGGTAAGTCTGTGTACTATGTTTCATTCATAGATGACTTCTGAATGAATACATGGATATATTTCTTTAGGAAGAAACTTGAAGTCTTTGACATATTTAAAGAATTTAAGGCTTTGGTGGAAAACCAGACAGAGAAGAAGATAAAGGTGCTGAGGATAGATAATGGTGGGGAGTTCTGCAAGAAGGAATTTGAAGAGTTCCGTAAGAAGTGTGGTATAGTATGGCAAAAGGCTACTCCATACACACCTCAGCAAAATGGAGTTGTAGAAAGAATGAATAGAACGCTGATGGAAAAGGCAAGAAGCATGCTCAGTGGTACCAGGTTAGGACAAGAATTCTGGGCAGAGGCAGTGGAGACTGCATGTTACTTGGTTCACAGATCACCTTCATCAGCGTTGGAGGATAATACTCCACATGAGGTATGGACTGGTAAGAAACCCTCTCTTTCACATCTGAGGGTATTTGGATGTGATGCATATGTACATGTTCCAAAGGAGAAAAGGAACAGGTTGGATAATAAATCTGAAAGGTGCATCTTTATTGGGTATAAGGATGGTTTAAAGGGTTACAAGCTTTGGAACCTGGAAAAAAGGAAGGTTGTGTACAACCGAGATGTGGTGTTTATAGAGGTGAAAGATATTGTTAAACATGAAGTCCTACCAAAGGAACCTAAGAAGATAGATTTTGAGCTAAAGGAGGATGAATCAGACTCTACAACAAAATAAGACTCAGAAGAGGAAGAGCCACAAACTCCAGCTGTGAGAAGATCAGTTCGGGAAAGGAGACAACTAGAAAGGTATAGTCCATCTGATTTTTGTTCAAATTTTTCTTTAATTATAACTGATGATGATCCCAGAACTGTCAGGGAGGAAGTAGATTCAGAGGATGGAAAACTCTTGAAGGAGGCCATGGTTGATGAAATGGCATCCTTGCATAAAAATGAGGCATGGGATCTGGTGGAGTTGCCGGCTGGAAGAAAGCCCATCGGGAGAAAATGGGTGTTTAAGAAGAAGATGAATGTAGAAGGCAAGATGGAGAAATACAAAGCTTGATTGGTAGCAAAAGGTTATTCTCAGGTGCCGGGAATTGATTTTGGTGATATTTTTTCTCCTGTTACCAAATTTACTCTATTACATTACTTTTATCTATTGCTGCTGCATTTGATTTTGAGGTAGAACAGATGGATGTGAAAACAAAATTTCTTCATGGGGATTTGGAAGAGGAGATCTACATGAAACAAACTGAAGGCTTTATGGTGAAGGGGAAGAAGGAACTGGTATGCAGGTTAAAGAAGTATTTGTATGGGTTAAAATATTCACCAAGGATGTGGTATCAGAAATTTGATACCTATATACGGGGACTTGGCTTCACCAGAAGCAAGGAGGATCACTGTGTTTATTTTAAATTAATTGGTGAGGATGTTATTTATTTGGTCTTGTATGTGGATGATATGTTTTTGATTGGAAATGAAAAAGAAATTATCCAAGATTTTAAGACCCAACTGTTATCCAAATTCGACATGAAGGGTCTTGGTGCTGCAAACTATATTTTGGGCATGGAAATTAAGAGAGATTGGGAAAAAAGGAAGCTCTGGTTAAACCAGAGGAAGTATGTCGAGACGATATTGCAGAGGTTCAATATGCAGGATAGTAAATCGGTGAATGTTCTAAATCCTGTAGGTACAAAGCTGTCTGCTGAATAGTGTCCCAAGACACAAGAAGAAGAGGAGGATATGTCCCATGTTCCATATGCAAGTGCAGTGGGTAGCCTGATGTATGCAATGGTCTGTACTAGACTAGACATTGCACATGTAGTGGGAGTATTGAGCAGGTTTATGTCAAACCCAGGGAAGGAGCATTGGACAACAGTGAAGTGGGTTTTTGGATATTTGTGTGGCACTAGTGATTATGGCTTGTGCTACCATGGAAGACCAGGATTGGAAAGAGTGTTGGACATTCGTGGTTTTGTTGATGTTGACTGGGATGGAGATCTAGACCAAAGAAGATCTACAAGTGGGTATGTGTTTATCCTATTTGGAGGTGCAGTCAGTTGGATGAGTAAAAGACAGTCTGTAGTGGCTCTTTCAACTACAGAGGCAGAATACATGGCAGCCACTCATGCAAGCAAGGAAGCAGTTTGGTTGCAGAGATTGTGTTCAAGTATGGGGTTGGTGCAGCAAGCTATAAGGATATATTGTGATAACCAAAGTGCAATTTTCTTTGCTAAGAACCCTGCTTATCATTCAAAGACAAAGCACATTGATGTTCAATATCACTTTGTGAGATATATGGTTGAGGCTCAAAGGGTGTTGCTGGTAAAGGTGGACACTTTCAAGAATGTTGTAGATGCATTGACAAAGTCTATGAGCACTCAGAAGTTCTATTGGTGTAGAGAAACAATGGGTATTGAAAATCTCGGCTAATGACTCAGCTCTCTTGTGGCCCCTTGCGGAAAGAAAACAACAAGTGGGAGAATGTTGGGTTTGTGTTATATTCTTTCCACGACTAGTCATGCGCGGGGGGGGGGGGGGGTGTTAACAGGGGGGGTGATAGCCCCCCCCTATCGGGGTCTGGGGCAGCGCCCCAGAAAATATTTTTGGTCCTTATTTTCTGGTGGGCAGACCCACCCATGGTTTTGTTCATGGTTTTGCACATGGTTTTGGGGCATGATGGTTTTCAGCCCCTGGTATTTTTTAGATCCGATCAAGGGAACTACAGTTATGTTCTAATATAGGGTTAATGGATTGGGGTTTATGTATGCTTCAGCATGTATATAAATGTGTTGTAACACTAAAAGGAATATAATGAAAAATCAAGCTGGTCGTCCCGATTTGGGATCCAGGGGAAAATCTATGTGTATATTTTTTATGTTTTATGCTCTCGCTATTGTTTATTTTCTATTTTTAAGATTTGTTTGTATATAATTTCTGTACAGGGTTAAAACCTACATTCTCTTGAGGTATTACAAAATTGTCCCTCCCACAAACATACTTTATTGTCGGCTATTGGTGGAATTGATCTGACTGATTCAAATCTTGTTGTCTATGTGCCGCAACTACTAGCAGAATTGGCATTCTCCATACAAGTAAATGTTCTCAATCACCTTGTTCATCGCACTATTATTGATGAGGGAGCATCTACATTCATTATGTCTCTAAATTGTTGGAAGTCACTTGGCTCTCCACGCTTATCACAATCATCAATGATGTTGAAGGCTTTTTATGGACGTACATATAAACCTTGTGGTATTATTAATAACCTGCATGTTGAACTAGGGGGAAAAATAGTGAATGTTGATGTCGAGGTTTTTGACAGACCCCTTGACTATAATATTCTAATTGGAAGGCCATGGGTATATGCAATGACTGCAATTGTTTCTACATATTTTAGAATGATTTCCTTTCCATATAAAGGTACTATCACAGTCATTAATAAGTTATCATTCTTTGCCTTCGCTTTGCAGGTAACTGGAAGCATTTTGTTTGTTCACTCACCCCAACTAGCACTTCAGAACATTTTTGTAGGACTCTTAAAGGATTCCACTCTCATGGGAACCTTTGCATTACCACTGCACACGATGTCGGAAAAAATTGCAAGTATAAAGACCTGCTACATGATCTCTTCCACTCTATCTGGCTTAAGGGAGAGTACGAGTGATTCTGAAATTGTTACGTTGTATGAGTTTCTGCCGCCCAGCCATATTGAGTTGGCATAGCAATAAATCTATCTAGCTTGGGCGAAAAATCTGAAATCAGCGTCGCCGAGTGTTTGGGCTGATCATTCCTTAGATTTCGGTACTCCCTCTGATCCTTTTTCCTCAATTTTCTTAATAGATGAGAATATTTTGGAAGCCATGATGGTAGAAGGAGAACCATGGGAAGATTATCATCATCGTTCCCATCTTCCTGATTATGAAGAAAACTATCTTAGTGAACTATATCACCTATCAATCAAAATTTCTTTTTGAATTCTTTACCTGTTAATGAAATTGATTCCGAGCGAAATCTATCAAATATTGAAGAAAACATTTCTATGATATTTCGACCAAACCTGGCTTTGTAGAAAATATTCATGTTGGTCTATCTTTTTCTCCATCAGAAATCGAAACATATCGCTCTTTATTTCGTGAATTCCGTGATGTATTTTCTTGGTCTTACAATGAAATTCCAGGCATAGATACTAGTATTGTTGAACACATTATTAATATGTATCCTAATGTCAAACCAGTGTGTCAACAACTTTGTCCTGTTCATCCGAAGAAAGCCGTTGCCATCAAAACAAAAGTTGAAATTTTTTTGCGTGCTGGTTTCATATACCCTGTTCCACTGACTGAGTGGGTTTCCAACATCGTTCCTTTCATGAAAAAGCAAGGAACTATTAGAGTGTGCATTGATTATCGAGATGTCAATCTTGCTTGTCCAAAAGACAACTATCCTACTCCATTTATTGACTAGATTATTGATGATTGTGCTGGATGTGAAATATTTTCGTTTATAGATGGATTTTCCAGCTACAATCAAATAAATATCCGCCCAGAGGATCAACATAAGACAACATTCATCTGTCCCTGGGGCACATTTTCTTATAGGAAACTTCCGTTTGGTTTAAAGAACGTTGGGGCAACTTTTCAAAGAGCAATGGATTATGCTTTCAATGACATCAAGCACATTGTTCAACCTTATCTAGATGATTTACCAGCGCATTCACGAAATCAGACTGATCACCCGATGCACTTGAGAGCCATATTTTTACACTGTCAACGCTACAAAATATGCCTCAATCCACATAAATGTGTTTTTTGTGTTGGTTCTGGTCGTTTTCTTGGATTCGTAATCTCAAAAGAAGGAATTCGAATCGACCCATTGAAGGTTTAGGCCATTCTTGATTTTCCCGCGCCATCAAATTTACTTCAGATACAGAAACTTCAAGGAAAGGATAAATTCCTAAGAAGGTTCATTCCAAACTACACCGAAATGGCCCAAGTATTTACTCGACTATTGAAAAAGGGGGTTCCCTTCCATTAGGATCAAGTTGCGCAAGCTTGTTTTGATGTTGTCAAGGATACTCTTGTCTGAGCGTCATTAATGTACCCCCCTAATTATCAAAATGATTATTTCCTATATATCGCCACGGCTAAAACAACCATTGCTATGGTTTTGGTCCAAGTAGAAGATGGAATTGAACTTCCGATCTATTATTTGAGTCGTAATCTCAATGATACAGACGCTAAGTATTCATACGTAGAAAATCTTGCCTTGGAAGCTGTTCAAGCTGTCCAAATATTTCTCCATTATATCCTGCTTCGAAAGACCACTATCGTTTTGGATTACAACCCCATGACTTATATCTTATCACGTCAATTGCTGGGGGGGAATATTCAAAATGTATTGTCATTTTGCAGGAATTTGATTTGGAATTCATCAAATCCAAGTCAAAGATGTCTTTAATTTTGGTTGAGATTCTCTGTGACCTTCCCTTTGATAGTACTGCAACTACATCAGAACCATCAATTCCTAACGAATCTCTGTTTCTGATTGGATCATCTGATCCTAGGTATGGGGATTTCATCATTTATCTCCAAACTCAAACTTTTTGACCCGATACCTCTCGCTCTGAATAGAAACGTATTCGATACCAAGCCAAAGATTATCTGATCGTTGGTGATACACTTTGTCGTCGTGGTGTCGATACCATTTTAAGGAGGTGCCTCACTCATAAGGAGGCTGAAAAGGTTTTAAATGATCGTCATGATGGGGCTTGTGGTGGAAATTTATTTGGATATGCTACCGCGCCGAAGATACTCTGCGCCGGTTACTTTTGGCGTACAATTTTTTTGAGACTACATCCTTGCGGTCAAAAGTTGTCATGCATGCCAGATTTTTTATCATAAAATCCGAAAACCACCAGTGTAAATGAATCATTTTGTCTCTGTGGGACCATTTTTGAAATGGGGTATTGACTTCATGACGTTAGTAATCTGATTTACATTTCATCGCAGATGTATGAATCTTCGGAACCCTTTGTTGGATATGCTAATGGTGCTAGTCGTAGTACATAGAATCTATCCTCTGCAGCGTGGGCCATTTTCGCTCCGAACTACGAGTTAATGAGTTTTCAAGGGATTTGTATTGGTAGATCGACGAACAATATCGCTGAGTATAGCGCATTGATTTAACTTCTCTCTAATGCCATTTCATTTTTTATTAACTGTATCATCATAAGGTTAGACTCACAACTTGTGGTATTACAAATTACTCGTGTTTATACTGTTAGAAATCTAAAACTAGATAGATTGTTCCTAAGAGTTCAACTTTTGGAAAGAAACTTTGATTTTATTCAATATCAACACATTTCCAGAAATTTGAACACATTGTCTCATTCTTTAGCTAATCAAGTTTTAGAAAGACATTTGCAACATATGTAAAGAAAACATTCACATCATTGAAGAGGATTGCACAATAAACATAGGAAAACGCTGAAATCATATAGATAGATAGTTACAGATTTTTACAAAAATTTGTGCCCAAGACACATTGGTCATCTAACCTCAAAATGTATGCAAAATGTCAAAAGTAAACTAGTGGTGCTCATGGTAACATGCTATAGATCTAGCTATCTTACGAAGTAACCACATCCAACAGTTAGGAACCCAAATAGTGTGTCATTGCAGTCGCATGGGTAACTCTTCGATCCGGAATTCCAGAATCTTAAAGGTTAATCCCTCTATGTGCTGTCAAAGCTCAGCCAGAGTCTCAGCCATATCAAGATCTTGAACGATTGCTCTCCCAACAACCCTCTCTGTTGGTGCATCTGCTTCACACTCTGGTTCCTCTAATGGTTGAACAAGACCAACATATGTGTTACATAAAACATTTAGTTTAGTCTTGGGAAAAAATGAAAAATAAAAAACATTGTATAAACCTTAGGAAAATAAAAAACATGGTCAAAAAATTCTTACCCATTGCACCCCACTGAGCGCCTTCTAGTAATGCTAAATCTGGATCTCCTTGGAAATCAACATCTGCGTATGCATACTCATCGATGGCGAAAATATGTCGTCAGAACCAGGCGAAGAATGCAGTCGAGAACACAATGGTCGATTGGCCTGCATGCCTACTCATGAGTTCTACCCATCTTTGCATCCGCGGATCTCTAGGATTAGACACATCTAGTGTCACATGTTGTGGCTACATCAGTGGAATTCATTCTAAGGAAAAGGATATAAGGATTGAACCATAACTGAAGTTCTTCTTCCTTCCTCCCTTTGCTTTATTTAGTTTTTCCTTTATCTGAGAAAGAACAACTTCAGACCAGTTGAATAATGTTGACTCGATACACTCTAGTGCGTATTGCATATACGATCTATTCGCTACATGTAGTGTAACGGTGCTAGCAATTTTTGCGATCGTGAAAATAATAGTTCTCAAAGGAAAATCTCTAACATCCCAGATGTTTATCTTTCCATCTTTGCTTGGCTCTACCCCTAGATAACAATGTTGCAAAACATAATCGCTCACTGTCTCTCCTCCAACAATAGATCCTGAGAGTGAAATGGGCAAGCCTCTCCTCGACAAACCTGTAAGAAAGTATACATCCTCGACTGTTATGGGAACCACTTGGTTCTTAATATGAAATGCCTCGATAGCTGGATCCCATGCTCGAACTAAGAACTCCAAAAGTTCTATTTGTTGCCTCATTCCTGACAATTTGAAGTACTTAAGCAGTCCACAATCTCTTAGGGCTCTTACTGTACCCGGGTCATTTAGGGAAATCATATCCTTTTCTTCATGTTCTCTTTCCTTCCATGTAATCATCATTGTAATCCAATGGAAACCTGAAATACAACCATAAGAACCATTAGATTCCATTCAATGCAAAAAATTGGGAAAATTTTGGGCATAATGCAAAAAAACAAAAATCTAGATTGCATCCAATACAGTCCCTAAAAAGAGAGTGTGTTTTGTATGCAAGTAGCCTTCAATTTACTTGCTATGCAATGTAGGTTTCGACATCCAGGGGTGCGTCGCCCTCCTTTTTGGCAATTTACCCTAGGGACCCCAAAACCCTAAAAAATTGCAGGAATTGGAAATGAAATGATTATAGGAAATAGGAGGTTCATATCACTAACCTAGATCAAATGCAATTTAATCCGTCCATAGAAATGATCGCAATTAGCAGCTGAAGTTTGGGGGAAAAATCAGGTTCAGAATTCCAAAATGCAAATGGTAACTATGGAATGGTAAAAATGAATAGTAAAACACTTTTTAATAGTCATTTAATTATTTACAAATCGAATTTATCGCTATGACTATGGTTTTATTATGTTTTTTTATCATGAAACAGGTATTTTTAATCCATTTGATGTTGTTCTGAACAGGTCTTACAACTCATGAACAGATTAGTCGTGCAGATTTATTTCAAGAATGATTTGACCACAAAGCATACTTTTTCTCCTTATTTTTCGAGCTTTGTTAAAAATGAAAAAGTATTTGAAGCGCACTTTTATCTCTTTTTCGACCTTCGATAACAGAGAAAAAGGAACCCTTGGAGTCTTCTTTCAGCTCTTTTCAGACTACGATAATGTGAAAATATTGTCGAGCACTTGTCTTTTCAAGCTCGTAAAAGTAAATGAATTGATATCTACTCAGTATAAGTTTAACCCTTTTTTGGACTGAGATAGGTTGTTTATGAAAAAGGAATACCTTGGTCGAACATGACTAAAGAGGTTCTCTCAAATATTATTTTACACATTTTCAGATATGAGTGACAACTTTATGAAAAATTACTTATGGAGTTTTATTTCGTCCTCTTTTTCAAACTCTCTAAATATGAAAAAGGACCGGGCTATCACTATCGTTAAGATCATTAAAACATAAAATAGCGACAGGCTTGTTGATCATGGCAAGAATCGAGTTTCATTCATATCTAGACTCGTTAAATTATTAAATAGAGATACATTATTCACCCGAAGGGTTGAATTATAGATCAAGAAAATGATATCCTCCTCAAGCTTGTTAAAAAATAAAGAGGTACTAGTCAACAAATGACCGGGGAAAATTTGAGAAAGTGAATAGAACTTTTTACGGTAGCAGGTTGCTCTTGAACATGACACTTCATTCCATCACCATGACTGTTTGGGTTGGGTAATCTTCTTGACGGTTCATTCATACCTATCGTTCATCATACCTTCACTTCAGTTTTGGGTCAATGCTTCCAACTCATCTCAGTGTCGCCGATATGTTCAAGAGAAGTCATCCAGTGAATACTCATCCTTCTACAATACTCATAAACCTTCATTCTCATGACCTTCATCCCTAAAAATTGCTATATCAAGTCATACCTTTGTCTCTGAAATCAGTAACTCCTGTTTTGAAATAAGGTGGCTTCCTGTCGATGACAAATCATTATCCAGGAAGTTCACTTAGAAACATTATGTTCCAGTACCATGAGGCTTGTTATAGCATTGTCAAGATCCTCGCTTCTGGACCTTTGACCGAAATATTTTGTTTGTCGTTCAACATCAAATCATCTATTCATGCCTTACGAAATGTACTTTAGTACCTTGAGGTCCATTGACATCAATGTTGGTTCTCTCGTGTTTGTTAACAGGTCACATCATTGGCTGGTAATCAAAAAATGTCTTTCCACGTTCGACTACAAATCATATATCCGCATGGACACACTTGTACCTGAATGATCGAGTGAACGAGATAAGAAGACCCCAGATCTAATTTCAGCCATCCGGGCTGTGATTTCAGGATTTTTGTACACATCATCTGTAAGGTGACCTTACATACAGATCGTCATCTGAACATGGGCCTATATCTGTAGGCATGTTTGTATTGGGCAACATTCCAATGTAGACGAATTTCTGAATTATGTACATGTTATTAGATTGTTTATGTGCTGAACATGGGAATGCCTACCCTCAACAATTATTATCAAGAGGATATATCATGATGTCATGTATTGTAAGATTTATGTAGGTGGCCACTCCGCTTCATCTCTAGCCCATCACAGTGTAAAGCATCTCAGCCAAAATAATGTTATTATTATTCTGACTTCATGCTTTAGGGGGGAAATTGTTATAAGTCAATTTGGGCATCATTCCCAATGACCTAGTTAACTGGAAATCATCTTTAGGACCAATAGGGTCTATCATCTCCTATCATTTCATTTGCTACATGCCCTAAGACAAAGAACAAGACAAATCATTCATGACTTTCATTTGCAGAAGTTTCCAAGATTTGAAGTTTATAATATATCATATGAGAGCTTATCAACGCTACCTCTAAAGGGATTAAGTGTGTTGCATATGCAGGTAGCCCCATTCAAGGCTTATCTGCAAAGCACTTCCTGACACTCATAGGTGTGTTGGTCACATTGGGAGCGAAATTCTCATTGTTCTAGAATCTCCACTTGGCCAGTGCCTTCTAGAAGAGTTTACACGAGTCAAACTTCGAATCCATGTGTCCATTTGATATCTACAAGATTGGGAACATGTCTTGCCTATTATTGGAAATTCATTGATTGTAAAACTACCCTCAGATCCTCTATAAATTGAGCACAGATCTAAGTGTTTGATAAGGAATAATTTGAGTAGAGAAATGTTGGTGGAATTTCAATTGAGGAGTTGATTTGTGTAACATGTTGTTGGAGAGATCTGCATTGTGATGAGGCTGGGTTTCTGCTGGAGACGGTCACTTCAAATAAATCATTGGGTTGTAACCTCCCTTTCTATCCATTAATAAATATTGTTTCTTACTTTCCAACATATGTATTTGTATAAGCTCATGTTTTCCATATTATGAATTCTTATTTGATGTATATGGTTTATGCTTCATTGATTTAGCTAAATAAATTGAATAAACATCTGTATTATTTCTATCTCTTGTTGTTTAGAGTTCATTCTTGCAGGAAATATTTTGCATAGTCGGCTAGAATTTGAAGCTAAAGAAAAAGTGACAGAAGGAGACTTTGGAAGCGCTTGGACTCCAAGTAAGCTTCTTATTTCATTCTGTGTGTCTGTTCGTAGTTAGGAAAAGTAGTCACAAATTATTTAATCTATTGTTCTAGATAAGCACCTGTCTAGGGAAGAATGATTTATCTGTAATTCATAATTCCCCATAACAATTTCCATCAAGACTCATGTCACAGTCAACAAATTATGGTCATTTAAAGTGTTAACAAAAGAGTTTTTTTTGGTCCCATGTATTTTGCCAAATTATTTGTGGAATATAATTATGTAGTTTCAAAAATTGAGAAAATGTAAAATGTGTGGAAGCCCAAGCATCCCACATGGAATGTGAAAATTCACTATAAAGTTCTAAAGTCATTTAGAAGCTCAAAGGTCACATAGGAATTTGAAAAGTCACATGGGAGCTCAAGGGTCACGAGGGAAGATTATGAGTCATAAGGAAGTTGAAGAGTCACCTCATTTGTTATATAAACACCCTCATAGCTCAAGAAAATTGAATTTTCACCTTGGATTCTCTAGTTTGGCATAGGAGAGAAGATCATTCTTTGGAGGAACAAGTGGTGACTTAATGTTCCACTATTGGGGCTAGTGTTACATTGTTGTAATTGTGTATCTTGGGACTTCCACTTAATATATGAAGCTCTTGGAGCCAACATACTTCAATGCAAATGTTTTGAATGATTGCAAGACTATTCTTTCATTATTTGCAATGTATATTTATGTTTACAGATACTAATGAAATGAACTATTTCGTTGGCTTTGGTATGCATCTTGTTGAATGTGCACTGCTATTTTCTTTTATGATCGTTGTTATCTTGTGAACTACTTTTCAGGTTGACTAACGATTCCTTACATGCTCTTGGGTGTATCTCTTTAGATAGTACTATTAATTTTCTTCTAGAGGCTTTCTCTCTATTCCCCTTCCATGAAAGTACCTTATATACATTGTAATTGTATGCTTCACAATGTCAACTTGCTTGTTTCAAAGGTTGTGTGCATAATATTTTATGTTGATAACTGTAGAAAAGGAAAATAATATATAAGAATAATGGTGGTTGAGCCTATTATCTGAATGGGGCTCCTACTCCAAACTGTGTGAGGTGTATTTGGGAAGTCATACTGCAGAGACCCCTTTGTTGGCGATTTCGTACACCGTCAACAAGTGGCGCTATAAGGAGGTCCAAATGACAAGTTGAGCCCGGTGAGTTTGTTTTGAATATCCATATTTAAATGGCTCATTCCAAAATCATAGTCCTCGAATGATTTTCTAATAGAGAAAATATTATAATCCATAGGAAACTAATTTATAACTTGTCTCAATTTAAGTTTGATGGTAAGGGTGAACTAACTTTCCTTGGACATGTGATTCAATTTCTTCATTTTTGTCTTTCTAATGGAATACATTTTAAGGATGTCATGGCCAAGTTTTTCACCCTAACCCTCAAAGGTCATGTTAAACTATGGTGTCATACATTACCAACCACTTATATTCTTTCATTCGAATAACTTGTTAAGGAGCTTTGTGGAGATTTTGACAGGTACAATTAAGATACATGTAAGAGGATCAATCAACTTAGAATGAAATCTGATGAATCATTAGAGTATTTTGTTGATATATTTATTCATCTTTGTTATGAATTTCCCAAAGAGGATGTGGATTTGGATTTCATGGGTGAAGATTCAATATTTGGTTTAAATCTATTTCAATAATTTTGAATCTGAATTCCCCATTGATGGTGGATTATCTTATAATGCTAGTAATATTCTGATCCCAAATTTGTTCTTTCCAACTTTTCTCAGTCACGAGACACCTCAATTCCCAGAGGAGGAATCTGCTACCCCTTTTTCTCCTTATCCCCCTCCCTTTTCATTTCTAAACAACATAGTCTCCGGTGTTGTTGTTAAAGTTGGAAAATCCCAAAACCAAATTGTTGATCCACTTATCCCACCTTCATTTCCTTCCCATGGAAAAGATCTTATCCATGAAAAATTTGAATGTTCTAATAAATCCGTGGAGCCTCAAGTGAATATTGATCCCTTGATTCTTGCAGACGATGTGCATAATTCAAATATTGAATCTGATATGATTGAAAGTATTTCTTATTAAAGGGACACCTTTCGTCCTATGTCATTTACACCTCCTGACCCTCTTTACCCTGATTTTCTTAATCAATTGGCTCCAACAGTAATTTATCTAGATATTTTTTATTCTCAATTTGCTACTTCACATGATAATTAGGTACAAGGTGGCCACATTTCACAGGTATAGGAACAAAAGGATGAAGATATTTTTAATATTATTCTCTTTTTAAAAATTCTCTATGTCAAAATGATGTTTCTACTTTCTTTGTTGATCAAGAATATCAACATCTCAAAAATCAATCAAGTAGTATTGAATTCCTCAACAAAAAATAAATCTTAGGAAACCATCACCCTAAAGACGATGTCTCCACTGATATTCTAGGGATGAGTGCCCAAGTAGATTATATGATATCTTGTTTTTGTAAGAAGACTTGGATTTGAAAATATTTGATCTATACTATGATATGATCATAGAAGAGTTTCTCATAGGAATTTCTTCCTTATCTCACCAAACCTTGTGTCGGGATGTGTGTAATGAAATTACTGATATGAAAATATTCCATGTTATTTAAACTCACAATCTGATGAATTGAATTCGAAGTTGACACAAGGTGGTAAGGATGCCCATGATGAAGAATATGATGCAGTAATCATTGAACATCTTCCATACAAATTGGGAAATCTATTTGTTGATGTTGACACATCCCATGAAATTGTTGATTCTATCAGCTTCCATCTAGTTCCTAATGATATTCTTCAAATAATTAATGATAGTTGTCTTCATAGAAATGCCGATCTGACCATACCCTCAAAATTTAATCATTCAACATTTGAAATTTCAGAGACTTGTCAGGAAGTCAAGGAACTTCAACTTCATTTGATGGTTATGTTAGGTTCTCACAATCTTGATAGGATATTTTAACTAGGTCATATTAGAATGATCTCGTATAATTCTTTTCTCAACATTGTGTCATTGGATGTAAGCTCACTCTTGAAGGGTTTTCAACATTTTCAAGTCGATTTTCTTAATACTCAAGATAAAGTCCCTGTTTGGATAGAAAAATATTGTTTGGTTAATTATTCTTCATGCAAATATCTTGTATCTAACTCAGGGTTGGAATGCATATATTTCACAGATGTACACAACTTTGAATCCTATAATTTTGATTATCAAGACAAATATCATCACCATTTGAAATATTCCTTCCTGTCAAATTCTTCCGTGAAAAATCGACTGCTTATCTATCTAGTGTATGCTATGAAGCTAATAATTTTTCTGGCACAATCAATATTTTTAAGTATACTTCAATGCTTGAATAATTTGGTGGATCAAAACCCTCATGCTAATACATATATTAAATTTGATTTAACATATGTTTCTAATCTTTCGTCAGGTTGGTATACTTATTGGTTTCCCGGATTTACGACTCCTGCGATCATTTTTAATCCCAAAATATATCATATTGTTGATCTATTATGTAATTAGATACAAAGGGAACCAATGGAGAATCGAGGATATTATATGTCAATTCATCAATTTGATCATAATACTAGTTCTAGAAATTTTCACTCGATTAATCACTTTCCCACTAGTACATTTGATGATAGTTGTTTTACATCGATTAATCCTATTGAGCCCATTTATATTTATGATTCATCATCTCACTATTTAGATACTTGTCAGATAATTGAGGCACTTCATATTTTTTTTTATGGTTATGCCAGGTCCTCATGATATTGGCAATTTTTTTAAATGAGATCAGGTTATTTCTTCCTTGCAAGATCCTCCTCATGATTCGATTGCACTGATGTAAACATAAGAGTCTCCACAAAATGAGGAAAGACCTCTCTTTCTCGTAAAATAAGTTTGGATCCCTCTTATTCCCTTGGAAAATTAAATTCCGATAAAGTTTCAATGAGCATAAATTATAAAATAAATAAAATGGTGAAATAAGAGAAAGGATTATTTCATAGAGAGGTGAAGAAAGCAACTTCGATAGGGTACTGAACAGGCTTACTAGCGGCAAAGAAATTCTCGTGATTAATTGAAGTGAATTCATTGGGGTACTATACAATCCTGATGGTATTAGATCAATAACATATATGATACTAAAATTATGAACATCTTAAACTCACAAAACTCATATACTCCTACTCCCCAATCAAAACCACTGAAGTTTGACTAGTCATGTGAAATGTGTTAAGCTGACAAGAGGAATATAAGAGTCTACATGTGTAAATTTGACAACTAAGGAAGCTAGGGTGATCAATAGGATGATAAAATACTTCTAGAAGGTTAGAACTCATACTTCATGTTAGAACTAAACATAGAAGTTGGAGTTCTCCCACTGTGTCACCAAGTGTTGTCGTTGCAACAAACACCCTCCAAATTTTTCTTACATTCAAATTTTGGAGCCCTTATGATCATGCCATATTTCATTTCAAGCTATTAATATCATGCTTATTCATGTTTCTCAAGTGTTCAAGTCTTCCTTTAAGAATTCTAAGTGTCGAAGCGACCTACTTTTACATGCTTATCTTTTCATGCCTCCACAACAAACTCTTCTAAGAAAACCTATTGTCAATGTGTATCATTGCAAGTCAAGCATTGCACAATCCTTAATCACAGCAAATGCACAGTGCTTATTGAAAATTACTACACAGTCTCTAGAGATAGTGCTTGCACAATGTTTGTAAGTAGTGCTTGTGTAGTCCTTAATGCCAGTGATTGCATAGTTCTCAGAGACACTAACTACATAATTCCCCAAGGCAGTCACTACACATTCCTTGTGAACCACTGATTGCACAGTTCCCCGTGACAGTGATTGTGCAGTTCTCAATGACAGTATAAGGGAATCCTTCACATATGGTGATTTCATACACTTTTTCAAAAATGAGAGTGCACTTCTTCAAATTAGTCAATTCACTCTTGGCTCCTAGTTTCCTGACATGCACTAATCACACTCACTAATCTTAATACTAATTGCATGTATGCTCTACTTGTATAATGAGTCTAGTCCAGAGCTGATCCTTATGTTTATATTTATTTTTTGATATCTGTGCACTATTGGAGTACGCACCAATCCTCAACCTTGAGTATACTACGCACTTCACATTCCTAAGCCACAATGATGAAGTTATTACATCCTCGAGCTATGCACTGGGAAATCCTAGAGGATAGTCTCCTTCAACTGCATATAATGAAATATTAAAACACAATGAATCAACCTCTTACTGCTTTCAATGCTCAACTGTGTAGTCCCCTTCACCGTCCCTGTCTTCACTATGCATTGCACATTTCTAGTTGACAATGTGGTCATCCCTCAGTCCTTGTAGTGCTCAATTGCACAATCCTTGGTTCCTCTCCTTCGAGCACTGTGCACTACACATTCATAGTGAGTATCATTTTCATTTCTACATCCCTAACTTTATCAAATGCGGAGTCATGCCCCTCACTCCCTTCCATTATGTACTATGCACTTCCAGTGCCCAATCCTATCACTCTTGTCTCTTTTAGTGCTCAATTTCACAATACATGGATCCTCTCCCTCAAGCACTGCACATTGCACAGTCACAGTTCTTAAGCCTATTATCATTGCCTCCTAGACTTGCCCAATGTTGAAATTGGAAACAAGAAGAGGCATCTAATTTAATTTTCCCTTAATTAAATTAGAAGGAAATTGTAATTCCACATCACATGACAGCTTGTATGAGTTAACTGAGTTGGGAAGAATTAGTTAGCTTAGTTAATTCGAGTTTTGGGTCAAACTGGAGGCATGTAGAGTTCACTCGAATTTATAGGGGGTCCGGTTTTAGTTTATTTTGAGATATAATTGTTTAACTTAATTATTTGATTTAAAATCAATTTAACTAGTTCTAACTAATGGATGAGCTAGTGAGAGGTCCAGTGAATTAAATAAAATTTAATTCACATTTGGTGATCAATCAGATAACTGATAATTCACTCTAAATAGCTATTGCATGTCATTTCTAAGCAAGGCCCAATTGAGATTGGATTTAAAGGGAAGTAGGCTATCAGTTGTATAATTAGAAAATTGTATAGGTCATGCATGAGGTCATCAGGATGCCTTGGATGTATTGCGCAATAAATTAGTTATAATTTAATAATTAATAGGGGTTCAATTACCTCAGGAATGCGTGAGAAATACTGGCCAGACACGAGCAAGGAATTGGTTAAATATTGGACCAAACCTACTCAGATCAGAGTGGGATAGTCAAAGATAGTGTAGAGAGCTCTCAAGCCTTAGAGAAACCTTGTATTGTTTCATATTATTAAATTAATGCAATATATATATATAGTAAGTTTTTTAGCTGAGGCTTTCCCTAGATACATATTTTTATTGTGTGATTGAAATTATTTTTCTTTCTTGTTCATGTGATTGTGCGATTGTAATTGGTTTCCACAATTTGTAGAAAATATTTAAGTATTTTTTTTAGCATATTACAATATCGGTTGAATCTATGTGTATTTTATACATGGTATCAGAGTAGGAATCACTATAGAAGAGAAGAACCAGAGTTTTTTTTGAACATATGAATCAAATTTACAGATATATTCTTTAGGACAAGTAGTAGAATAGGATGTATTTATGTGGATTGAGACTCAAATATGCCCTTGAGGGTAGTTTGAATTACATAGCTTGGAAGGATAGGATGGAGGTAGTGTTTGAGGACAACAAACTTAAGAAATTCATAGACAGTGATATTCCTGGGCCTACAACAAAAAATTCTCAAAATATTGATGCATGGAAGAAGAATGTAGAAAAGGCGAGAAGGATTATTTTAGAAGGAGTTTGAGATCATATAGTCTCAAACCTCCATGGAAAGGAAACTCCATCTGCTAAGTGGATGGCCTTAACAAATATGTTTCAGAATAACAACGACTATAAGAAGCTGGCACTAAAGGACAAGCTTAGAAATACCAATATGGAGAAGAGAGACACGATACCAAAATACTTGATGAAGTTCACTCAATGTTGAGATGAGATTGGAAGTAATGGTGTGACAGTTGTTGAGGATGATTTGGTGATCCTAGCACTTTTAGGCCTTCCCAAGAGATGGAAAAACTACCAAGATTCAATGAATGGGAGGGAGAATCTACCAGAGTGGAAGCGATTGTGGTTCGACTTGGTACAAGAAGAGATTTGACAGGAACACCAGAGATGGATCCTCATCAAAGGCTGATGATAAGGAGAATTGTGCCTTGGATAGAAAGGCGAAGAAAGGGAAGGTGTCCCATTCCAAATTAGATTTTGATCAGGTAGGCAAGAAGCGAGACTTGTCAAAGGTAAAAAAATTTCACTTTCATGAGCTTGGAAACTATGCTACAAAGTGTCCGCACAAGAAGACTGACAAGAAGCCCTCAAGAGGAGTGGCAATGAAGAAATTGCTTCTTATTTCAAGTTGGATTTCAATCTCATCGCATGCATGGTGTCATCAATGATGGGTTCGGTGTGGTAGTTAGATGGTGGAGCTTAATTCCATATGACCGACAACAAATAATTATTTAGTAACTTGGAGGATAAGGATCTCCAAACGCACATCGATATGGGAGATGACGGGAGGTATAAAGCTACCGGCATAGGTATAGTTACCTTTTAGAGGGATTCTGGTACTCCCTTCACATTAAAATATGTCATGTATGTTCTTGTTTTAAAGAATAATTTGATTTATGTTTCTATGTTGGAAGATCGTGGCTATGATGTGATATTTAGCAAAGGAAAGGTGTTCCTTCGTCACAAATCCACGGGATAGGTGAAGAAGTTTAGGGTTCAAAAGAAGAACCTCTACAAATTAGATGTAGAAAATTGTACTGCCTTGAGCATGAAAGTAGAGAAGGTGGAGAGCCAAGACATCAGTGAGTTATGACATAGAATATTGGGCCATCTACACCATGGTGCTTTGAATATCATGCAATATATTTCTATAGGACTTCCCAAGGGTGCACTTGAGCAGTGATATACATGTAAAGGGTGTACATTGGGGAAGTACACCAAAGCCACCTTTCATGATAAGGAAAGCCGAGAAAAGGTGATCATTGATAGAGTTCACTCAGATGTGTGGGGACCATTCTCGACAACTTCCACAATAAAATATAGGTATCATGTGATTTTAGTAGATGATTTTTCATGGAAGTGTTGGATATTCTTCGTGTTGAAGAAAGATTAGATGTTCTCAAAGTTTTGTGAGTTTTAATCAATTGTCGAGAAAGATATAGGGAAGAAGGTGAAGGCTCTCATAAGCGACAATGGTGGGGAATATGTCTAGAATGAATTCAAAAAATTCTATGTTTCAGAAGGAATTCAATGATAATTAATATCACCTCATAACCCACAAAAAAATGGGGTTGCAGAAAGGAAGAACAAACCTATTGTGGGAGAAACACGAGCGATTTTTCATGATTAGGGCCTACCATTACATATGTGGGCAGAAGCATGCAACACAAAAATATCTGTCCAGAACAGAATTCCTCATCGGATACTTGGGATGAGTACACCAGAGGAAGATTTTTCAGGGAAGAGACCATATGTGTCACATTTTAAAATTTTTGGTTCATAAATTTATTTCCATGTAACCAAAGATGCCAGAAAGAGGCTAGATCCATCAACTGAGTTGGGAATATTTTTGGGGTACACTGATACACCTCACAACTATCGGGTGTAATTTCCATAAAATTGGATGACAATGGTCATAAGAGATGTGAAATTTGATGAAGAGAAGGTCATGCAAATTTCTCTTGAGAGGGAGCTTCATTTTCATGCAGTTGCGGAGCTCTTGGCTCCAAAAGAAGAACCTCAAGATGTGGAGTAGCCACAATAACAGGAACTAAGAATGGAAGCACCCACTCATGCAGAGACATCATGAGATGGAAGGAAGCACATCAGAGATGAAGACAAGTTGGTGCTTGATTCTAGAGAGAATGTGGGAGCGCCCACATCACAATGCAGGCAAAGAAGGTCCCCAAAGCGGTACACTGGATACATGGCTCTTATGAGTGAGAGTGTATAGATAGAGCCATCCTATTTCGAGGAAGCAATGCAACAACCAATTTGGGTTAATGCCATGGTTGAGGAGTATGACTCCATTATAAAAAAAAATCATGGGAAGTTGTCCAAAGACCAGAGGGGAAGTCAATTGTAGGATCCAAGTGGATCTATAAGGTGAAGTAGGGAGTAGATGGGAGTGTGGAGAAAGTCAAATTTATGGCCAGAGGGTTCTATTAGGTGGAGGGGATTGATTATAGTGAGACCTCTTCACCATTTGCAAGGTACTCATCAATCAGATCCATCCTTACACTTTCAACGCAGATGGGTTGGAAAATATATCAGATGGAAGTAAAGGCAACCTTCCTCAATGGAGTGATTAAGGAAGAGGTGTACATTTAGCAAATATAAGGTTTTGATACCTTCGACAGAGAGTCACATGTGTGTAGATTCAAGAGAGCACTGTATGGGATGAAACAAGCACCTCATGCTTGGTACACCAGTATCGACAACTACTTCACTGGGTTGGGGTTCACCGAGAGTGAAGCAGATGTGAACCTTTACCATATTGTGGTACAAGGTAAAATTTTGATCAGTGTACTTTATGTCGATGATTTGATACTGATAGGTGATGAGTAGCTCGTCAATCATTGCAAAGAGGATCTTGCAAGAGAATTTGAGATGAAGGACATGGGGCTCTTACACTAATTCCTGGGATTGGAAATTTGGCAAAGAGATGGGGAGTTATTTTTATCTTAGGGAAAGCCTGCGAACAATATTATGAGGAAGTTCCACATGGAGGGAAACAAACTCATGGAGACTCCTTTTGCAGGAAACTGGAGGAAGGAAGATGCTACTTCAGGAAAAGTAGTAGATGCTACCATCTACAGGCATCTTGTGGGTTCACTCATGTATTTGGTGAACACACGACAAAACATATGCTATGCAATTAACCAACTTAGTCAAGCTATGGATAAGCCTACCATGTTTTTTGGAAGGCAAGAAAACATATGTTGAGATACCCTAGAGGCATTACAAATTTTGGGCTATGATACATATAGACAGAGGGAGTGAAGCTTCAAGGCTTAACAATGCAAACTAGGCAGGGATTCCATCCGATAGGAAGAGCACATCAGGGGGTATCTTCAGCATTGGATCAACACCACTTTCCTGGTACAATAGGAAAGAGAGATCAGTTGCACTCAGTTCAATAGAGGCAAATACATGGTAGCAAGTTAGGAAACATGTAAGGAAATCTAGATGAGGAAGATACTTTTTGATTTGTTTGGTCATCAGATGGATCCGATGGTGATTTATATTTATAAACAGAGTTGCATCAAACTCTCGGTTAATCCAGTTTTTCATGACAGGTCCAAGCATATTGATATACGGTATCACCATCTCAGAGATTATGTAGAAATGAGTATTGTGTCATTAGAGTACATTACAACATAGGAGTAGGATGCAGACATCTTGACGAAGGCACTTTCAAGAGGAAAATTTGAGTTCCACAGAGGCAAGACTGGGGTAGCAAACAATCCCTTTCTTGTTGAGAGGGAGTGTTGAAATTAGAAACAAGAAGAGGCTTATAATTTAATTTTCCCTTAATTAAATTAGAAGCAAATTGTAATTCCACATCACATGACAACTTGTGTGAGTTAATTGAGCTAGGAAGACTTACTTAGCTCAGTTAATTGGAGTTGGGGGTCAAAATAGAGGCATGTAGAGTTCACTCTAAGTTTTAGGGGGTCCAATTGCAGTTTATTTTGAGTTGTAATTGTTTAACTTAATTATTTGAGTTAAAATCAGTTTAACTAGTTCTAACTGATGGATGAGCTAGTGAGAGGTCCAATGAATTAAATATGATTTAATTCACATGCAGTGATCAATCATATAAATGAAATTCACTCTACATAGTTGTTGCATGTCAGTTCTAAGGAAGACCCAGTTGAGATTGGAGTTAAAGGGAAGTAGACTATTAGTTGTATAATTAGAAAATTGTACAGATGATGCATGAGGTCATCAGGATTCCTTGGATGTATTTCACAATCAATTAGTTGGAATTTCCTAATTAATGGAGGCTCTCCCTCAAGAATACGTGAGAAAGGCTAGTTAGACAGGGGAGAAGAATTGGTTAAGTATTGGACCAAACCTACTCAGATCAGAGTGAGACAATAAAAGATAGTGCAGAGAGCTCTCAAGACTGAGAGAAGCATTGTATTATTTCATATTCTTGACTTAATGCAATATACAGATAACAAGATTTTCAACTGAGGCTTTCCCTAGATACATATTTGTGTTTTTCGATTGAAATTATTTCTCTTGCTTGTTCACGTGATTGTGCGATTGTAATTGGTTTCTGCAATTTGTAGAATAGATTCAAGTATTTTGTTTTAGCATATTACAAGATTAGTTGAATCTATGTGGATTTTCTACACCCAATTTGCAATCCATGTATTGCCTCTCCCTTGTAACTGCACAATGGGCAATCGCAATGTACAGTCCCTCCCTCCTTGCCTCTTGAAACTTCACACTTCTTAAAATAAGGATTCTTCCTCTCAGTCATTATGCAATGTCCCATCACAGTCAACATCTGACATGAACATGCAAGTTAGACTAGATGATTTTGGGACTGAGATTTTCTTTCCATGAGTGAAATTCATTTGGAGGTGCTATCACCCTATCATGTAAAGATGATTCTCAAGGAGGTTATCAAGAATAGGTTACTAGAAGGACACTCGTGGAGACAAGACACAAAGATGTTATCAGGTGATAGTAAATGAAATATTGGACCACTACAGAGAGATGAAAACCCATGTTCACTTATAAGGTTCCAACACTTATCCAGACCCTTTGGAGGGTGAAAATGAAGCACATCCTAGATCAATCATTAAGAGTTGAAGACATAGTAGCGGAGAAAGGAACCTCACATTAGTACATTGCCATCAAGTCTCATGTCATAGTCAACAAACTATGGTGATTCAAAGTGTTAACCTAATAGTGTTTTTTGGTACCATCTATTTTGCCACATTATTTAAGGAATATAATTACATTAATTTTTTTTTCCAAAGAAAAAAATTGAACCTTCTATTGAGAGAATAAAAAGTTACATAGTATATGCCTATTGGCATTCCGATGGTTGTATATTCTTTCCTCCCCTATACAAAGGAAAGGAAAAAAAATCTAGAGTTTCATGTGGTGGTGCGAAAGGTTTATCACAACTCGTCCACCCCATCGTATCACTCGCTATTGCATATGAATAGAGAATCACAACAAATAACTAAAATGAACAAACCGTAACATAAATTTTTGACTTGGGCCTCCTCTCTCGAGGAAAAACATCCCAAACATGAGCAAAAAAAGATGGTTAAAGTGTTCCCAGCTTTAACATTGAGAAAAAAAATATAAGTGTTAAAAAAGAAAAAAACAAAAGGCATACCGCTGGTTGGGCCTCCATCGAAATGGAAAACAACTTGAATAGTTTAATGTTTGAAAAGTAACTTAAAACGAATATAGTTGCCTGAGGGTCATTACAAAGAAATAAAAAAGCGTATAGGAAAGTAGTAGTCCGAGCACTTGGGAAACAAAACAGGAAAAAAGCGGGAGGACCACAACATCATAAGAATAAATTTGAGCCTATCTAAGCCCCCGCATCCAAACTATAGAATTACAATTGACTTTACTCTGGGTGAAAGGTGGTTGATCCGAGTGGTGGATCAATTCCCCTTCAGCTTCTGTTATGGCCCAACCTCCTAGAACTTTCTCGTACGCCTTCTTTAGAAAGAGTGTCTCGCTTCCATATTCCACTCTGTATATATGACATACGGATAAATCATCAAATTATCTTTTAAGAGATAAAAATTCTTCTAGAAGAGGAAGCAATAAGAAAGTTTGACATCTAAATTCTGAATTGAACCATTTGATAACATTAAGAGAATCCCCAAAAATCTGATCATATCCTAGTCCAAGGTGGATGAGCTAGAAAAGAAGATGTTTCGTGGAAATTAATTCGCATAGGTATTAGTGCCAACCCCTAGGCCAACAAAGGCCGAGAGTGTTTTCCCGAGAAGGGAGGTGAATGGAGATTCCACTCAGCACGGTTTTTTGGATCTCGAGGCTCCGTCAAAATAGGCCCGAGGGGATGTCTCCTCCGATGTCTTCAATCATAACTTCACAAGCAGCCTCGGACTGTTTAGTGAGTGGGATGTTCTAAAAAATGGCGACCCCCTTGCACAACTATTATCTCCGGAACAAGGTTCTTGTCCCCGAACGTGACCATATTACGAGCTATCCATGTGCCCCTTGACACAATCAATGGGATATTTCTGATTCTCTTGTTCGAAGCAGCCGTTCCACCAAGAAATCCAAGCCTCCTCTGAGAAGGGCCTCCCCAATTGATGTTGTAGCTTGTCGAGCACTTAGTTTCCTTCCAAATCTCGGGGAATTGATGGAACAGCCTAGAAACATGTGATGGACAGCTTCCTCATTCCTCTTGCAAAGTGGGCACCATCCCTGGACCAATCTTACTTCTTTTCTAGAGGAAATCCCATGTTGGCACCTTATTTTTAAGAATATACCAAAAGAAAAGCATGGATTTCGCCGGCGCCTTGAGTTTCCACAAAGCCTTAGACCACTAGTTCGGATCATTCCACCCCTTTTGTGACATTATCCAATTGTAGCCAAATTTTGGGGCATATTTCCCCGCGAGGAGAGTGAACCCAGCTCGATGAGTCGGGACGCTCTTTCGAGTCTTACATTTGATCTATGAAGTTCCAATATGAAACCCATCCATTCCTCCACCCATTGTTCTTCAAGTTGAAGATCCAATTTCGATTTCTAGGCCTAGCCCCATATCGTAGAGTGGCCCTCAAGCTCTGAGCATGACTAAGGAATTTTATCCCTTTAGTAGATAGGTGCTCAATTAGTCCCCTAGACAGAGGGCAAAAGACCCGTTACATATCACCCAAGTATCTTGGCCTATTCTACCGCATTCTCCATTCCCCACCATCCACGCTGCACCTTGTCCGATGACATCAATGGACTCTACAAAGGGCTTTCAAAACCATTGAAGCATGTGGATGTTTCTTGTTTGGTGTTCTCGAGTCAATCATCCAAATGGGTTGGATCAACATACTTTATTTTGATGACCATTGTCCACATATTTTCCTTTGTGAGTAGATGCCGACCCAATTTTTTCTGCCGTATATTAAGCAAAATCTTTGAGATCCTTGGTGCCCCACCCTCCCCATTCCTTTGGTCTAGCCACTTTATCCCATGCCACCCAGGGAAGAACCGATTCATCTTTTGACCCCGCCCACAAGAATCTACTGCATGAGACGGTTAATTTTTTGAGAGGATACCTTTTGGCACCCACGTTAAAGCAATCCAATGAGACAAGGATGGCGAGGAGGATCGATTTAATCGTAACTATTCGTCCCGCCCGAGACAACCACTTGTAACTCCATTTCTTGATTCTCGTTTCAATCTTAGCCACTAGCCAATGGCAAGGAACTATGTGATAAGTATCGAGTTTGAGGAAGAAACCCAAATATTTGAAGCTTTTAGATAAATCCTTTGTTTCATAGGGGAGTTCTTCCAAGATCCTACCCATCTCCAAATCGATGAACCCTTCATCAAGAACCAAAGATTTTTGAATATTGATATAGAGACCTATAGCTTTAAGGAAGAGGTCCAAAATATCTTTAATCTATCGGGTTTCCTCTCGGGACCCTAGAGCTAAACATGAGTATGACGTCCACAAAAAGGAGGTGTGTGATACAAAGTTTTACCGACCACCTCAATCCCTTTTATATCCCCTCTTATTCTAACTTCCTAGATCATCTAGGTAAGGCCCTCTCGCCGCTAGAAGGAAAAGGAGAAGAGAGAGGTGGCATCCATGCCACAAGCCTCTCTCAGCTTTGAAAGAAAGAGGTTGTTGCCCCATTGACCAAGACTACAAACCGGCATTGGTGATGCATCCCATCACCCAATTGATGAAGGGTATTTCGAATCCTATATGAGTTAGGAGTAACCGGATATAGAGCGACTCCGTGGTCATATGCCTTTGAGAGGTCAATTTTGACAATTACACCTTTTTTGCCACTCCTCTTAAGGCTATGGAGGGTCTCTGTGCTACTCCGATTGCTTCATGAATTTGTCTTCCATCCAAAAATCAAATCTTCTCTTTAGAAATGTTCCTTGAAAGTATAACTTTTAACCGAATAGATATCATTTTTTCTATAATATTGTAAATAGAATTACATAGTGATATCGACGAAAATCATCAAAGGATTTAGGATCCTCCTTCTTCGGGATGAGGGCTACAAAGGTTGAATTGAAAGGCTGATGTATCGATCCTTTGAGCCTCGATTCTTCGACCACCTTTGTCAGTTCCTCCCCTAATGTATCGAAAAAATGTTGAAAGAATTCCACCGTCCATCCATCGTGCCCCGTACTTTTTATCTTTCTCGCATGTCCTCGAGAATGCCTTCCACCTCCCCCTTTTTGAGACGGGCAACATTATATTCTCATTTTCAATTTCTTCTACGTAGTGGGGGAAAAAAATAGGCTACTTTCGATCACTTCGCAATTGATGCTTCCGATGGATCTTTGAAGAGGGACTCGAAATGACTGGTCCCCATATTTGCAAGTTCACCAAAGGATTTCGAAGTTTGGCCATCTTCCATCATCTCCCATATGGTATTGATATTTTTTCCTTCCTTTTGCATAATTCTCGAATTTTTTTTGTATTCTTGTCCCCTATCGACAACCAGATGGCTCTACTTTTTAGATGCCATTGTTCTTCCCTATCTTTCAAGATTTTCCTTCGAACTGGCTTCCAGGATTTGATTACATTCCCTTTTTCATGAGTTTCATATCCATCTTCATCGGGGACTCCAAGTGATCTAATTCCTCTCCTATCCGAAGAAGGGATTCTTCTTCTTCCTTTTTTTTCTTGATCACCCATTCTATCGTTGCCTTCTTCATATTTTTAAGCTTACTCATAAACAAAAAAGCTTTTTTTCCCCCCTCCAATTCTCCCTCATCCTCCTTCCAGGATAGAGTGGAACAAATTGTTAAAAGACTCTTCGTTTGACCAAGAGGGGTTAAATTTGAAAGGATATCCCTGAGTTCTTATTCATTCTAGTGATCTCCAACAATATGGGCATATGGTCGGAGTCACCCCCTTCCCCGATCCGAAATGCTCGAAGATCGTGGCTTTGGCCACGAGGTCCTCTTTAAGAAGGAAACGATCCAATCACTTTGCAATTCTATCGCCCCCACTCTATTATTTCCCCAAGCTCGGTCCGGGCTTTATGGGTCAATATCCACCAATCCCGAAGAGGACAACTTGTGGATAAAACTAGTCGACTGGGGGTCCGCTAGGGCATTTGGTCCCCATGCTTCCGATAACCCCATATATAAATTTAGGTCCCCCCCCAATCACCGCATTTGAACTCCTCATCGATTTTGAGTATAAAGAATTCCAAAAAAGTGACTTTGTCCGAGCATGGTCCATAAATGTTAAGGATAAAGAGAGTTAGAGCAGAGATCACTTGAATAAACCTCTAGCCCTATAACATGATCCATTCCCCAAGAGTTTAAAAATTTTAGTCTCCCTTCTTTATATCCCACCGCTAGTCCTCCGGATCTCCCTTTTGCATCCAAGGTGGAGAAGGACCAACCTCGGGAAGAGTTTTCTTAGAGCTCTCTTAATGTCATTTCCAGATCCCAATGTTTCTTGGAGAATGAGCACATCCGGAGAGTATGTTTTTTGTTGGACATTGGGTTCAATGCTCCCCGTGTGCTTCGCGACATGGACTAAACGCCTCTTGTGGATCCTAACTTTGGCGATTGTAGCGAAGACTAATGCCTATGGGTTTTTGTCTAACGTCAATCGTGATTCCAACAAGTGGTATTAGAGCTACAAGTCTCAAGTTCGAAACTCACCCGGCTTGCGTTAGAGAGAGATTGTTGGACATTGGGTTAAACGCTCCTCGCGTGTTTCGCGACATGGACTAACCGCCTCGTGCATCCTAACTCCCGGCGATTGTATCGGAGACTAATGCCTACGGGTTTTGGTCTAATGGAAATCGTGATTCCAATATTTTTCACTAACTCTCTTAGCACTAGCTTCTTGGAGTTGCTAGCTAGCCCTCGGCAATTAAAGGAGAGAAAAATCATTAAGGACCAAAGGTGGGGGGATTTCATCGCTCTAAGAACCCCTAATAGGGAACGCTCGTTTGCCATCCGCTATGTCGATCTTGGCTCTTAGCTAGGATTTTGAGAGGTTGACTTCCTCCTCCGGTTTTCTGGGACCTACGACAATGGGGAGGGGAACCAATCCTCCCATCGCACCCCCAAGGAGGGGGTTTCTTCTCTCTTGGCCTCGAGATTATAGAGCATTAGAATAGAAGGAGGGTCGTGGGGAAAGTGATCCCAGGGGTGCGTAAAGATGCGACACTAAGAGTTTAAGTTCGAGGGATTGCCATAATGAGGCTATCTAAGGCTTCAAGCATCAAAACATAAGGTAAAGAAGGATCATGAGAAGGCTTGGGGGGACGAGGCTCGCAAGCACATAGCATAAAGAAAAAAATTCAGAAATTAAAGCATGGGAAGAGACTGTAACCGCACCCTTAGGATAAGGGGCGGGATTGCCATCTTCTCGGAGTCCCCCGCAGAGCCGTCTCAACTCCTTCGACCCCCGGGAGGCGATGACTTAGTAGTTGGTTCCGACATCACATTACGTAATCCCCCTTACATCCACTCGCTAATTTTCCCCTTCCATCCCTTCCATAGCTATCGCTTCTCCCTCGGATGTATTCTTGCTCTTTTGGGGAGCCACTATTGATACAACCTCCTTCTTTCCCGCCTTCTTTGGGTCTAAACCCCGGGAAATTATTTGTGCGAGATGACCATATGCATGGCAGCAGTGGACATCTAAATGGCAAGTGCTCGTAATCGAGCATCCGAGTAAAAGTAAAATCCTTATAAGTCAGGTTGATCTCATCTCGCAAACCTTCTTTAGGGTTTAGGGATACTAAATTCCAAGCCAAAATTTTATCCATTGTCTACTAAAATGAAGAATCCACTTCCAATAAATGCCCTAGAGAGTTCTCGATTGCTAGAACAACGAGTCCGTCCAAAACTGGAATGGCAACCCCGGGAAGCTTAACCCATACAAGTGATTCAACATTTTTTTTCTCTCGTGCATCGAATAAGGGATTCCATTTTTTGAACAGTAATAGGACGATTTTCCAGTGCTCCAATTTTGGTTAAGGACCTAGTTCGTAGCTTCCTTTGCTAAATTTGACCATGAACCAACCATGCACCAAAGGGATGTTACTTCAACCTCGTTTCTCCACTACTCGCTACCCAAGAATTTAAAGTCCATTCTTTGATGTATTTTTCCGAGAACTTTTTTCCCTTAATTTTTTCCAACTAGTATAGTATCCATAGCTTCCATAACTTCTTCGATTTGTAAATCAACCCCAAGAACCAGTTCTCGAGGGGGATATTTCCTTTTTATGATCTTAATCTTCTTTCTCTCGACCTCCCGTAACCCTATTTCCTCCGCACTATAATCCCGTGTCTTCCGAGGAACATTGAGTCCCTTTGCTTCGTGTGGTCTACGCCGACTAGATTCCAAGTCCCGGGAGAAACCCTTCACTTAGAGATTTGACCCCCCGAGTCTCCTTTCCCCGAAAATCATTGAGGCTTCCACCGAAAAGCTCCCGCCCCCGTCCTTCCTTTTCCCATGCCTACAAGGCCCGATTGGACTAGGTTCCCGATAGCTCGAAGGGCTGCGGTCCACAGCGAGCCCCTAAGGTCTCGAAAAAAATTATGTTCCTTTCTCGACCAAAGGGTCCGAGGTTCCCCAACCACAAACTAGGGGTGCAAGCTCACCTTCGGACCCTCTCCTTAATCCTTAACAGGATAAACCATGCTAATCGACTCCCCTCTCGGCTCCTTAAACAACTCTTGGGGTTTTGACCCACTCGAGCACAACCTCGGTGCCGAGCGTCCCTCGGGACTCCACAACTAGCCACAATATCTTCCAAACCTCGGTAAAACCAGAAAATTTTTGAGTTACAGGAGGTGAGAGGACTTACATGCAAGTGATAGCGATTCCTTTGATGCCGTATCCGGAAAGTATGGGAGTTTATCCAATTGTCCGCTCTCGCCTCTTTTCCGGAGTCCCAGGGATCGAAGGCTCGAAACGATATGCTTACTGTCATCTAACAAAACAATGTGCTTCTCCTTCCTCCAGTACCTCACCCAACCCTCGAGGGTTTACATCCGCAACCTTGGATGGCCGAAAAAAACCACTAAATGTTTTTCTCCGAAACGTCATACCTCCACACCGTTAAAAATATCGCCTGTGCTCCGGTCAAGGTCCACCGTATCCCATTCCTCGACCATGGTTATCCGCACAGAGGATGTGGGTAAACCTCAATTGGTAGAAAATTATATAGAGAAATGCTCGAAAACGTCCGTTGCAAGCTCCGATAGAGGGTGAAGGAAGTGGAAAAACAAAACCTAGTGCCATCCTACCGTAAATCGTAAGCCTTTTTCGTGTTGTGGCGGCTCGCGGTCGAGGTTTTCTCGCATGGTAGTCTCGTTGCCCAAACCGTCCTTCGTGCTGCGACGACCGGCAGGCCTAGCACCGACAAGCTAGGGCTCCAAAGGCCATAGAGACCGTACGTGCCTCGAAAATCCATGGCTAGGGTTTTGAGCCTCCATCCTCTCCATTCTAGTCCTCATTTTCAAAAAATCTCTAATGGATTGTTGTTATGCTCAATAGGTATGTTTATTTTAATATAATTACATAATTTAAAAAAAAGATAAAATGTAAAATGTGTGGAAGTCCAAGGGTCCCACATGGAATGTGAAAAGTCACTAGAAAGTTCTAAAGTTGTGTAGAAGGTCAAAGATCACATCGGAATTCGAAAAGTCACATGAGAGTTCAAGGGTCATGAGGGAAGGTCAAGATTCATAAGGGAGGTGAAGAGTCACCTCATTTGTTATCACACCGTAGGTGTAGTCTATATTGGAATTGGGCTTGAGTAATTTTAATTTTTAAATAAATGAGTGAACAAAATTTGATTTCAAGAGAATATTCTTCATCTAATACATAATCCAAAAAATGATATGAAAATTATTTGAACAATTTTTTAATTTCAAACCCAAAAATTACTTATTAAATTTAAATATGATTTATTTATGCACCTACCATTAACTTGATTGGAATTGAATCAATTGATTTCATTTCAATGTGATCTCAGTTTCAATATGATTGGAAACAAATCAGATTAGCTCTCTCTTGAAATGATGTATGATGTTAATATTACTTAGGAAAATATTACAAATTATATTTTCGAGACAACCTAGAGACATGAGAATCTCTTAAGTGGTGGCTACGTTTTGTAGTGTGGTTGAATGTGTCAATAAACTTGTTCTTCAAATCTAGGCTGACGTATTTTCTTCTTTGCTCCTTTTATTATTATTTTTTTTGGATTTTTTCTGTTAATGTTAGCTAAACCCAAATCTCTACTTCTTAGGGAAACTTAAAATGATTGGAATTCTTTAGTGAATAAAGTGCATTTAGGATTTTTATTTTTAAAATTTTGGCAAATGTTTTTTGGGTTTTTCTTTCAGTGATCAATTTAATTGTGGAGAAAATATATAAACTAGGGCTATTGTCGTTATAAGTTTGTAGAGTTCTGTCTACCCTAAACTATTTAGCTTTATAGAATATATGTACTTTAATGCAGAGTAAACCTTTCATGGCCATTTATTTAGCCGCGAGGATATTGAGATGTTAGTGTGTAAGTTTTTCATGCGTTACGATTTAAGATGTTCTGAATATCATTCTAATCACTCTTAAATGGAATACTTTGAATGGAAAACTGTAATTATAAATACTATGATTAACTAATGATATCATTACTTTTTAGTGCTTAAATGTTGTATTTAATTAAAAATATTATCTTGTTTCTTAAATTATTTATCAAATTTAATTTTGTTTTTTTTATAAATTAGAATTCAAGTTAATTAGGGTGAAAGGTGTAGTCTATTTAGTATAGGTTTCCATGATTTCAATTATTTAAAATATAAAAAATTTATGAATATCTAAATTTAAGAATGTGAATTTAAGAGTTGAGTTTATATTTTTTTGATGAAAAATTTATCTCTATGTTTACGACGTGTATCAACCACATTTATTAATGTGTTTGTGTTAGTTTATACACCTTTTTTAGCTCAAGAAAAATGAATTTTCACCTTAACTTCTCTAGCTTAGCATAGGAGAGAAGATTATTCTTTGGAGGAGCAAGTGGTGACTCGAATGTTCTACTATTGGGGCTAGTGTTGCATCACTATTGTAGTAACTCTCGCAGACAGCTCCTAGCTATGGGGAAACCATTTCATGAGACATCTTAATATTGATGGGAATTATTAAAATCAATGCCCGAAGGATAGGCCATGTAGGGCTTGCAACCAAAAAATTCTAATTCTGAAATCTAATTTTTTCCAAAACATAATGGCGGAGAAAATCTCATGTTGCAGGTCTTGGACTAAAGGAGTGATTTGAGGAAAAAGAAAGATGACAATGTTCATACCAGGAAATTAAGAATATGAATATAACTACTATAGAAAAGAAAAACTGAAATGTTGATAAGATGTGGATGAATTTACAACGTGGTGGAGCACCTTTTAAGGCTTCTTTAAATAAGTTTTGCAGGTAATATCTCGCTAAGAAAACAACATTATTAAATTTGTTGATAAAAATAAGCCAAAAAATTCAATACACTTACGCCAACAACATGAAAAAAAATTCATGAAGAAATGAAAACAAAAGAAAGGAAACATGACTGCAATTACCAAAAGATGGAATCAAAACCTGTAATGTATTTTTTAGATTTCAGAGAGAATTTCGATTACAATACTAGTCAGAGAACCGGACTCCAAATCCCCGAACCCATTACAATCGTTTATTTCTCATTTTTATTCACTTCCTAGCCTAACTATCAAAGAATTGGTTACAAAACTAATTGGTAGACAATTACATAACTCAGTCTTTTTCCCCTTTATAGGCAAAATCTCCTTTGTCTTGCATGAGACTTATTTTGATTTCGTAATACTTTTTATAATTTTAATAATATTAATATTATATATATATATATATATATATAATACTTATTTACATCCTATATTATTTTTATTTTTAAAAACATATAAGTCTATTTCTTTACAAAGTTCACTTTCGGGCCTTTAGAATTAGATCTTGCAAAAATATATATGTATAAATATGCATATTTCTCTTTTCTATAATACAACCTATATATTTAAATACTTCAATATGTTGGAATAAAAATGTTTCGTGTGGGTCCAAGTGTCTCGTATTAATCGAGAGAAACCACTTACAATTCCTCTAAACCCAACACTACCCCCGGATCACGTGAGGTAGTTTTTGGAAACAATGAGAGGTGATGTCGAAACCAATATGGACCATTGATATTTTTTTATGGTAGTTTGAGGAAACTCGCTCATGGGCCACTCTTTTTCTTAAGTTTCATGTAGTTTGTACCATCAGATCTTGGGGATCTAAGCTATAACAATAAAAACCATCGATTTCTATGGGATCCGTGAGAAAGGTAATGGGTGTAATTTTACCGAAGCATTTCAAAGCTAATCTTATGCATTTTCAAGGCCTAGTGTCATGACTTCATTCCCTTATCGATTACTCTTTACGTAGCTCTTGGAATTCCTTGATGAAAATAGTGCTCCATTCGAGAAGAACTCAAAATAATATCCCTATCTTGCTTCTCCATCTTAACTATCTAAAATATTGATTTGTTGAATTACCATATGCAACTAAAACTATCACATAATCTTCACTTATTACCTCTTGTAGCTTGCTCGCAAAAAATTGAAAGCTTACTATTCCTCCTAGGATTTGTACCCCCTGCATTTCCACTTCCTCCGAATATACCATAACTTTAGAAGGTTTTACCAAGCCCAAATTTTTCACACTCTGTCCACACCACATATAAGCAACTCCCTCGCATCCGAGACAACAAGAACACTTAGGCCCCCATCGTCCTCACCAAAAGTCTTGCAGGTCCAAAGCCACAACCAGATGTTCCATTTAAAGAACACATGAAAAAAACTCTAGTCCCATTGCTACCATCACATTTCCACATAGTAACGTGCCTCTCACTAGCAACATAAGAGATTATACACTCCCCATTTTATGTAAACAACATAGCCCTCACTGTAATATGGATGTCTTGTAAACTTCGCAATTTATTTTTTGTCTAACAAACTAAAAACTTTTAATTCAACACATGCAGCTTGTCAAAATTCTCCCATAATAAGAGATAGCCAAACAAGAAACCGCCATTTTAGAGGCTTTTAACTTTCCACCGAGAGGCCCCGTTTCTTAATCCAATTCACATACCATGCAATCAACCCGTACCGTATAAAACCCATCCGTTACTTGCAAATGAAACAAATATAACACCCCTTGTATGACAATCATTAAATCTCCATCTCAAACTCCCCCATTACGCGATATAAACCCAAAACATCACCGTCGATACCTTCCTTTTATTTTTGAAATATGTGAAGCATAGCTTTTTTTTTCTCCCGCAAATTTTTTTTCCTTGATAGAATGCACTTTTAAAATATTTGACATTTTAGCTATGCCTAAGTGAGCTACAACATCCGGCTCCAACTTGGGACAATGTTTTTTCCCGCAAAGCATTGAGAACCATAGATCGGTGGCCTTATTTAGGCATGGAGTCCAAAATTATGAAAAAATCTAAAATCTAAAAAATACAATATTACATTCTTGAACACCGAAATCCCTCCAAACATGCTTCCAACTAGGACTACTACCCTTAATCATCAACTAAAAACTAAACCGAATAACCGCAACTAAAAATAAAATTCTCAACGCTTGAGCTTATTTAGGTACATGTCCTACTTATATACATGGTTGAACTCCTTCAAGTGAAATCCACCTTCCAATGGTCCTCAAGCCGTAATTTGAGTGCTATGCGTAATGCCTCAGTCTGTCGCTGAAATTCGAAATTAAAATTGGAATGCACCATAAAAAAAATTTAAATAAAAAGTTTAGCACATACCCCAAAATTAATAACCGTTGATGACCAAAGAAAAAATGTCATATAGTCAGCCATTGGATCATAAAATTGATGAGATAATTTTTCAGCTACCTCCCTCTCTTGAACATTATTTTGATATGTATCTTCTTGAAAAGGGTAGTCACATTCATTTTTTGACTCTCAACTTTGGGTTGTATAACAACCAATTTATTTGTGCAGTGAGATAAAAAATGCTTTTGTCTCAGAAATATGTTTTCATAATTCCTTTTTCAATTCATCACATAACTCTCTTGAAGCCAAATTAATCTGATATGGAAAAATAATAAAATATGATGTATACTCTTCATTGACAAGTTGTTGATATGATAATTTTTTTCTAGAAATTTCACCATTGTCGCAGAAAATTCTCGACACCATTATATTTTGTAACAAACTTCTTGAAAATTCCATGTAAACAAAGTTAATAATGGAAAAAATAATAACCACATTTATGGGACACTTATTCTAAGTTGAATGTTGGGAAAAAACATCCTGAGTGTGGGTGTTTATTTGGTTTATTATGGATATGGAAATCGAAAAAGGCAATGACAAAGGCTTTTGGAAAGGCAAAATGACATTTTGAAAATTTATTTATGAAAATAATGGAAATTAGGAGAAAAATAAGGTGAAAGGTCATAGGTTACATGTGAGGAGGAAAATGAAGAAAATAGAGGCTTCATTTATAAAAGGCTTCGAGGATCAATTCATGGCCTTTTGTCGAGCTTTTAGTTTTGGAGTCTGTCTCTCTATTCTCTCTCTCTCTCACTCTTGAGTTGAAAAGTGTTATTAGGTCAGTCTTCATGTTTACTATGTAATTATGTAATTATGAAAGAGAAGAAGTCACAATAATATATATTATTGTTGTATTTTCTTTATGGGTTTCATGAGCATAATTTATTAAGTAGATGGAATTCTTCTTGATGTCCATTAGGTTTGAGTTAAGTGTCACATCTAGTCTTGCTATGTGCTCCAAGACCTTGTGGAAAAATTTCATAACAACCCTCAATGAAACGATGAAATACAAGCCTTAAAAGCCGTAAAAAATACCTCTCCAACACTGGAATAAGCCCTATCTAGTCGGCCTAAATTCACCATGGAAAAGTTAGTTGTATGGTCAGTTTATTTAAGGATTGTACCATATATATATACATGTGTAATGCGGTCATCCTTCAATCAAGAAGAGAGGACATCTCCGAGGTCACACAGTACGGACAAGAATAAGATTACAATGCGGATTAGAAGGAGGATACAATGCGGATAAGTAAAGGAATATTGTGGATAGCATCGAACCTAATGCGGAACAATATCGTGAAGATCTCGTGGATAGAATCTCGTGAAGACTCTGCGATAAAATCTCAGGGAACATTGTGGATCAATCTCGAGTATATAAGTGCGGATGTATATGAACCTAAAGTGGACATCTACGAGGAGATAGTGCGGATATATACTAGAGACAAGTGAAGATAGAAGGAAATATTAAAATGCGGATAAGTCAAGGAAAAAATTGTAGAAAGTAAGGATAATGAGGTACGATATGCGAGATATCTCTGAAGTTTAAGGAGCATACTTAAGAAGATTAGTATAAGAATAAGTTGCTTATATACATTGTTAAGGCTGTGATAGCAAGATAGAATTAGCAGAGGTTGAGACAGTTGATCATAAGGAGAAGAGGCAAGATGTTGTGAGGAAGGTAAATCTATGATTTACCTTCCTACTGTTCAAGAAATTCAACTACAAGCATATGCAAGGTGAAGATCAAGGTATCCAGTGCCGATGCATAACTCGAGAAATTTGGTGAAGAGAAGATTCAAGGTTGAAGAAGTCGAATCAAGGTCTTGGAAGCATATCTAGGTCAAGGGTCTAAGTCCTGGTTATGGTACTTGTAATTTCAAGATCTATAAGAATAAATCTTTATGGGTTTTCCTCTCCAAGAGGGAGAGGTTTTTCCCTGGCTCTAGAAGCCTAAATTTTGTGTCTTGTGCATTTGATAATTGACTTGATGAAATATTAACTAAACTACAAGAAGAAGAAGACATAAGTATCACAAGTAAGGTCACAATTAATTATCAAGAAGAGAATTTGTATTAACCTCCAGCCCTCCAAATTCTCAACATGGTATGAGAGCTAAGGTGTTGAACACAAGGGTTGATTATCAAAAAAATACACTCAAAGAAGCGAAGATCAAAGTTTGGGCTGGAAAGTCAAAATCGGTTTGCAAGGAAAACTATCTAGCTACTTCAAGGTTCAAGTACAATAGCATTGAGGAAGCTCCTATCTTAAAGGAAACCCTTGACTTCATTTTCAATCATCATCAAGGAAGTCTGTAAGCCAATCCACTCAAGTAAGTATCCATGACCCCTGTCCGTCAAGATGCGTTATTGTAGAGAAAGCAACAAAATGGTTGGGTCATCAAACTTTAGTGCATGGAAGAAGACGACAGTACTTGAATCTAATTGAAGATGAAGTAATGGACTATATCAGAAAGGATCTACTCGTTCAACCCCAAAAATAAGATGATCCAGCCCATGCCAAGTACATGAAGGGAGAAATTATAGCCCGAGAGGATTCTCATAGAATCCATTAAATACTCTCTCATTCCCTATGTATCAAAACTAAAGACTCGCAAAACAAATATATGAGAAATTGGTGGAGCTATTCTCTCGTGAGTATTGCAGAGAAGAAATCTCTTTGATACAAGAAATATACAAAATGAAATTATCAAGGGAAGAAGGAATCACTCCATAATTTATGAGGATTTCTAAAATAAGAGATCAACTACAGAACTAGGAGAAGTAATGTTTGACACCGAGATGACTACAAAGTGGTGCTGAATGCTCTACCATAGGAATGGGGAAACTTCACTTCTAGTCTATATGGGAAGAAAGAAGCTACCATGTTCCATGATTTATGGTCTCTATGTAAAATTGAGGAAACAAGACTAAAGGCTAAAGTTGATACAAGATCCATGTGAAGAGAATCATGCCTTTGTAGCCTCATACAGAAGAAAGGAAGATTCGGAAAATTTGGCCCTCAAAATAAAAGAAGAAATATGGACAACATACGATGCTTTGGATGTAATGATCTTGGGCATTATAAAATATATTGTCCTAAATTTGGAAAGGAAAAGAGGAAAAAGGAAGAATCCCATGTCACTAATAAAAGAGAAGAACTTGATGCTAAAATATCTAAGAAGGAGGAAGCGAGAGATCTCTATTATGATTGAGATCTGACCTTTCTCTTTAAGTGATCTCTCGATTGGTTGTAAAATTGTATGATATAAAGAAATGTACATTAAGAAGCATCTCGATAGAAGCATGGAAGGATATCTCAATGAAATAACTTCCGGAAAAGCTCTCTACCTAAGTAAAGAAGTCATGAAATCAAGGGTCATCATGGAGACAAAATTCTGGGATGTGATGACATATTGATGGAGCAGGTCCCAAAGGAATGAAGCTCTTCATTCTAGAGAAATTACTACAGATGAATCGAGGGAAATAGATATGAGGTATGTAGACATATATGTTGATATTGGATGTTGTGAAGTCATTTCATATGGTTGCAAGTAATATAATTCCATATTTATAAGTATGATCCATGAAGGAGGATCTCGGTGCACCGATGATGAAATCAACATAATATGTCCTCATAGAATATGAGGTGGTTGTACATAAACAAAAATTGGAAAATTTGTAAGATCTTGGGAATGAAGAATGTGCAGAGAGGAAGAGATCATGAAATACAACCATGTCAAGAGGCGGTTATCATCTAGAGGCCAAGAAGATGTTACTAGGAGATCTCCCAGGGAAGATATGTAGACTCACGAAAGTCCGATAAAGAAGAAGACCCTTGGCAAAACATATCATTAGGAGATGTGTCAATTTGTATGAAGGATGTCGATGCCTACAAGAAGATTTCATGGTGAAAGATCATCACTAAGGTAACTTTTGTTCTAAAAGTTCATATGTATATGAATTTGTGCAGGGGATGCTAATCATGAGAAAGGATGTATGATCCTTGGAGATTATTTGAAAGAAAGCAGACATGGCATAACTGGGGTGGACCGATAAGGAATTATGATGAATCACTTTCCGATAGTTGACATGACTCATAGATGAAAGTGATGGATGATATGTGCCCTATGAAGCTAAAAGTTGAATATTCCTCAATATCGAAATCCATGAAATCGAGGACATGAATTCTTCATGAGAAGTTGGGTGTCTCACCATTGCTATCGAAGGTCCCCTCGGTTAAGAGGGAGATCGGTGATAAGTTTCTTACTTGGAAGAAACTTTGTAACTCCTAATAATGAGCTTAGGTACATTCCTTGTATAGGAATGAGTACATTCCCTTGTGGAATAGGTCATCCCTTGTTGAGAGGGAGAGGTAGACACATCATTCTCGTCTTCACTTGGGAAGACAGAATGGAGGATTGGATAATCATTTGGCATTCGATACTCTTTGAGAATGTGTTAGGGCATTCAAGATAAGGGTAGTCGTGGACTGATATTCTATGAGGGCTAGCTACCCAAGAGAAGAATAGTCCAAGAAGGTCATACTTTGGGAACACTCGGGTGGAGTATGTACCTTGCAGATACAATGGCGATGGTGTCTATAAGTCATGTGTCTCGCCATCATTGTAGCCCATTGTCTTGTTGAGAGATGGGGTTGTTAGTCAATGCATTGCACTAGGACAATGATGGTTGATATGATGCTATACAAATGCGATTACCAATCTGATTCTTCTTATGATATTCTTCGCTTTGAAAGTGACCATGTACTCGTATGAATACCTTCCTAGTTAAGAGGGAGTTTTGAAAAAGTGTAACTAGGTCGGTCTTCATGTTGACTATGTTATTATGTAATTATGAAAAAGAAGAATTAAAAATAATATATATTATTGTTGTATTTGCTTCATGGATTTCTTGAGCATAATTTATTAAGTAGATGGACTTCTTATTGATGTCCATTAGGTTTGAATTAAGTTTCGAGATCTAGTCTTGCTATGTGCTCCAAGCCCTTGTGGAAAAAATTTCATAACAACCCTCAATGAAACGATGAAAGACAAGCCTCAAAAGCAGTAAATAAATGCCTCTCCAACGCTAGAATAAGCCCTATCTAGTCGCCCTAAATTCACCATGGACAAGTTGATTGTATGGTCGGTTTATTTAAGGACTGCACTCTATATATATATACATGTGTAATGCGGTCATCCTTCAAGAAAGAAGAGAATACATCTATGAGATCACAAGCAAGTAAAAACAACAAGATTACAATGCGGATTAGAAGGAGGATACAATGTGGATAAGTGAAGGAATATTGCAGATAGCACTGAACCTAATGCGGAACAATCTCAGGGGAATATTTGCGAATAGAATCTCGTGAAGACTTGTGGATAAAATCTCAAGAACATTGTGGATCAATCTGAGTATATAAGTGCAGATGTATATGAGCCTACAATGGACATCTACAAGGAGACAATGCGGATATATACCAGGAGATAGTGCATATAGAAGGAAAAATTACAAAGGTGGGATAATTCAAGGACAATTTGAGGGATAGTTAAGGATAACGAAGTATTGTGCGTGATATCTCCGAAGTTTAAGGAGAAGACTTAAGAATATTAGTATAAGAATACGTTGCGGATATACATTGTTAAGGGCTGTGATAACAAGATAGAATTAGCAGCAGGTTGAGACAATGATTATAAGGAGAAGAGGCATTAATTGTGAGGAAGGTAAATCAATTATTTACCTTCCTACTATTCAAGAAATTCAACTACAAGCATATGCAAGGTGAATATCAAGGTCTCAAGTATCGATGCAGTAACTAAGAAATTTGGTGAAGAGAAGATTCAAGGTTGAAGAATGCGAATCAAGGTCTTGGAAGCATATTTAGGTCAAGGGTCTAAGTCTCTGGGTCATGGTACTTGTCATTTGAAGATCTATAAGAAGAATTCTTTGCGGGTTTTCCTCTCCAAGAGGGAGAGGTTTTTCCCCCGGATCTAGGAGCCTAACTTTTGTGTCTTGTGCATTTTGATAATTGACTTGATGAAAGATTAACTAAAAATAAAATAAGAAGAAGACATAAGTATCACAAGTAAGGTCACAAGTAATTATCAAGAAGAGAATTTGTATTAACCTCCACCCTCCAAATTCTCAACATCTTGGACACTTAGATTTTTCTTGGAGCACTTCATCTTTGGATCAAGAATGGTAAAGAAGGAAAAAGACAGAAGGAGATATCAATCAAGGAAGAGTAGGATCAAGTAACTATAATGGGTTTACTTGAGTGTATCAATTTTCATGTGTGATTTCCTTGCCGGATTTTGCATGCATGGTTATGTATGTGTGTTCTTGGTTCTCTTGTTGTCATTGGCATGTGTTTTTATAGGTGTGACATTGTTCTTCAACGTTGCCTTTCCATTTCAGGATAGCCATGGTGTGATGGGGTTCTCATGTTTTTGGTGGAGCTGGATTTCAGATGGATTCAAAACTCGAGTAAGGTGGATTTATGAATGAAAGAACACATGTCCTAGGAATCCCATAGCTAGAATTTGGATTGTGGTAAAGCCACCGGCCTAGTAAGCCTTGATCGGACTATGGACCCTGTGGTAAAGCCAAGTATTGTGTGCCTCAGTAGATTTAGGAACCCTCGACCCGATGAATGGCAGGATATACGGTAAAGCCTAGAGGTGGGTGCTCTCCATTAGGCCTAGGAATCCTAGGATGAGATTTACGGTAAAGCCCGGAGGGTGGAGTCTCGCTTAGGGCCTCACCGATATGATGTGGATTGTGGTAAAGCCCAAAGTCTAGTGTCTCGAGATATGTCCTAGTGATCCCTAGATTATACTTTGGATTGCGATAAATCCTAGAGACTATGAGATAGGAAAAATTCCTCAAGGTGTAGGTGGAGAAATATGGTGGCATCCATGCTTGTTTTCCGTCTTGTGATCTGGTGAGGATTGTGGTGAAGCCTGGTTCTATTGATGAGGGTGAGGTGGTTTAGCCTCAGGAAGCCTTGGTTGGTTCTTTTGGTTTGAGTTCCACATTCATGCTTCGAATATGGCACAAGGTTGATTGGATGTGTTGTCGTTCCTAGAGATAGCCTAGAGTTGTGATAGACCAGTGCCTAGGACATCTTATATTAGCAAGGAGCATATGGTATAACAGAGGAATTTATCAAAAAGCTCTCATGCTATCTCTTGTAAAACAAGGAATAAAAATCTGAATGGGACCAAGACCTTCAGAAATTGACATAGAGAAAGGAATACTGCAGAGGCAATGTGCAAAAATCCAATATAAAAGCAACAGACAATTCAGAGACAACTTACTGTAAAGAGGGCCAATTCAGAAATACCTCACAGAAATAAATTATTAGAAGGTGTATGTAGTGAAAGAAATATTTAGAGAATACTAGTTGTCATTGAGCTGATATCCAGATACACAATACCACCATGTATGGGCTTACCAATCTAAGAATCCATACATGATAATAGCGTTTTAAAAACACCCTCCCAAAGAAACTAATATAGAAGAAATACGGTTTAGATGATTAGTGGAACAGAATATCATGCCTGAGCCATATTTAAAGCGCTTGAATAATCCGAGCATGGGTATCAACTAGGATAAATCCATACCAAAAATCAGTGAGCCACTCGCATTCCAGAAACATGATACAGGAAAGATGGATGAAATGAAATGATCTATTAAAATAACACATATAAGAGAAAGTTACAAACTGTGAAATACCAAAGATCAGAATCCTCTTTAACAGATGGAACTCCTCTTCACTGAGACCTTACGGGCTCTGAGCCTTCAAACAAGAGTTCAACAAAATGTATACAAAAATCCTTTCACTGCATAATTTTTTGATAAAATCTGGAACCCTAAATCATCTGTTCTTTGGGAGCTTTATAGGAGAAAAAGAAAGTTCGAAAAGGGAGTAGGTGATGAATATTTAATATGCTTCATAAAGACAGGATGGCTGAAACGTGCACGCCCATACTGCTTGATAACTCTGTAATGTTGTTTGTACTCTATGGCCTGCTTTCTGAAATAAATGCACTGGGTAGAAATCTCTTCAGGAACACGGCAAAGAAATAAAATCACATAGACATTCCGTCCTTTCCTGAAAGAAAATGGTGCTGAAAAGAAAACCTTGAGGGTATTGTTTCCTGTGCATTATACCCTCTGCCTTCTAAACCCTGAATTAAGGTTTAAGATCTTCAATGTTGAACGTTGAATTCCCCGATCATTCACTAATGTTTCTCTGCCGCTCCATTAATGTCTTCATCGACGCAATCTGTGCTTTAAGTGACTCTAGAGGGTTTGACAGATTTTAACCATACTTCTTTAATGGAAGTCTTGTTGGCATACCTTCCCTGGCCTTTCTCCATAATTACAGCTTCTGAAAAATAGTCCTTTGATGTGTTCTCTGTTACTGTAATAAAGGCTGTAAATCATGGCCGCTTTCCGCCGCTGTAACCGACGGACACGTGGAGCGGGTGATGTGGAGGTACGGAGTCCACTGGCGGAGATGTAAGTGATCTGGACCGTCAGATCTCAAGAGGAGATCGACGATGGAAAACATATCAGAGGGCGATGAAATGGTGGGCCAGGGGCACTGTTGACTTGGATTAACACTCGTGCACCTTCGTAGAGCGACTACCGTCAGATGGATCACCCTAGATTGGACGGCTCACAGCGATATCGCGCCACATCCACTGCCGAACTATAACGTGCGATGAGCAGGCGGTTTTGAAATAGTGCGCGAGACACGCATCGCGCGATGTATGGAATCGCTCCGAAAAATAAAATACCGCATGCTGCCCAAAGGTGGTGCGATAGAAATCGGGTGGATTTTGAACAGTGTTTTTTGGGCGCAGGGACCACAAAGGTGGGTGGGCTACAGACCGTTGATTTTTGGTCTGATCAGACGGTGAACAGGCGGGCTATGGGTGCAGCGCTGATCCACGAAGGCCATCCAATCTGTACAGATCGATGGATAAAACTGCACCCGATATCTGCCTGCGATAAGCATTTCTGGGTTTAGCGCTTGGTCTGGCACCCAGGTTACATGGAGAAAAAGACTGAGGGGCTAGGGCCGAAAGGTGCCAAACCTTATATATTTTCAAATGTGGGTTTTTGGCCATTTTTAAAGCAATTTTGAGGCTAGGCAAAGGTAACGATGAGCAGAAAACAAATTTCTCAGGGAAAAAGAGGGGTTTTGAAAGGTTTAAGCGAGGTTGCTTATCAAAATTTCAATAGAATGCTGATATGATCAACATTGGCTCCACCTGGGGACAACACGTTCATCCCTGGACATGTCGAGAACTTCGTAGACCATCTGATGATCTTCTACGCGGACCCTGATCTTCATCTTCTATCAGAATAGCATTCTGATTTTCCATTACTACAACAGTTCCATAATTCTGTCCTCCAGTCTTCTCTTTGTTCATCAGACACCTCAGCTCATTCTTGTTAGTTTCGAAATCATAAGACCTCAATGGTCTTACTTGATGATTCAGTCACCATTTCTTTCCTCAGAAATCCTAAGTTTCATCCAAGACCCAGAAAGTCCTCACTATCTTCATTCCCTTGTATCTTCACATTCTGCAATCCCCAATTTTGAAATTGAGGTTCTCCCTTTAGAGGAATTTTATGCTACATTATGTTGATGTCAAAATTTTTTAGGTCCTGATATGACCATACAAACACATCTTTGCAAGACTGAAATAATTTGAGGTACAACTCCTTATATTCTTCTGGGACCTTCTTGGATAATCTCACAATTTTTGCACACATGAAAAGTAAACCTATTCTACTTCTACCCTTATTACTCCATGAGACCAGATTAGACTGTTGGTCTCATATGTTTCTCTACCTAATCTAACATCTGCTGGGATTAGACTGTCTAGTAGATTTCTTCTCTACATTCTAAGACAGAAATTAAAAAAACTGTCAAGCCAGGATTAGGTAATCTGGCTTGCTGGACTTTGCAGAAATATTAAAACAACTAACTACATGCTCACAGACTGAGCTTTATTGAGCTTTTCCTACCTACCCTACTCTAACTGGAATATTTACAAGTCTAGCTTACAAACATTGTCTTCCAATGTAACCAGTCCATCAAGTGATCCCATGACTGGTCCTTCTTGCTCAATTCCTTGAGCAGGCTGGAAAGGCAGGGCAACTCCCACTCTTTTTGTTCCATAATAGCAGCTTTGAAAATTTTTCTTTCTGTTTGCAACATGCTGCTCGAAAATACCTTTGATCCTTCCATAAATGTTTGTAGGAAATGGACATAAGGATCATGAAGAGATACCTGGCTATGAATATCTGGCAGGCAGGCTTCAACCAGGATTTCTTCTTCTTCCACTGGATCAAGAAAAATACTCTCTTGAGAGAGGGAATCTCCCTCATCTTCTTCACTTTCTGAACTGGAGGACTCATCATATATTGCAGCTGAGTCCTCTTGGAGCTTTGATATGTTTTGCTCTAATGTGCTGAGCTCCGTGAAAAGATCTATATATCCTTGAGCAGTGGTTTGTTCCATTTCTTCTTCCTTTTCAAGAGAAGGCCCCTTAATTTCAATCTGCTCAAGAATTTCTTTTTTTCTTACCTCCTCATCTTCTGAAAAGGAAGGCTGATGGTTTCCAATCTCACTGATGATCTGTGGTAAAGTAGAATGAAGATTCAAGGAATCTTCATCTGTTATTATACTATCGTAGCTCTCCCCATCAGTATCATAAATAGCCTGCATTGGCTTATTACTCTTTGAAAGTAAAGGGAAATGATTTTCCTCCCATAGATCTACTAATTATGACACTGCAAGATAATATTCTATTTGGGAAACATCATTATCAGATAGATCGGAAATAGGAAAAACATGAATATAAGTAATACTGCCAACAGAGAATACTGGATTATCAGCAGGTTCTTCTTCACTTTGATCCACTGAGGAGCTTTCTGGATCTGTACAATCAAACTCATAAGATGAATGGGCAAGAGTGTGTGTTCCATAGAAGATTTCTGAGGTGGCATGCTAATTTAATATCTGATCAATCTCTTCTTCTGTCAAAGGGGAAGATTGTTTTGTGTTCCTTTGTGCAGAAGAGTAGCAGCTCTCTGTTTCTTGTACTAGCTGATTTGGAGGCAGGATGTCTTCTTGAACCTCTTCTAGAGTATCTTTAGTTATGCTTGTAGGAAAAACTTGAGGATCTTCTAATGTTTCTTGATCTCTCTTTGATTCAGACCAGTCCTCATGAACCTGATGATACTTGGTTAGACTACAAGGCTCATGAGTGGTTTCTTCCTCCACATCAGATTCTGCATCTTCTATGTGGTCTCTTGTTTCCTCCAAGCAACATTCCCTATTTTACTTTCATATTAGGTCCTGATACTCTCTAATCAGCATAACACAAGACATGGGTAAGCAATCAGGCAGTTCCTGATCGCTTTCCTCCTCACCTTCCATAGGTTTTAAAGCATCATACATGTCTTGCTCATTATCTAGGTCTTGATTTTGTTCTTGTTCTAGAAAAGGCATGGGATGTTCTAAATAATCCTCATTTGCATTCATATTATCCATATACATCTCCAGCACTTTATCAAACATTTATATTAATTCATATAATTGATCATATAAAGCATCTAGCTTTGTATCCCTATCCATGTTTCTGCAAAGATGGTCACTACATCTTCTCAACCAGTTCAGAGTCTTCTACCAGTGGTGTCATTTGGTCTTTTGGGAGTTATGGAGTGAATTTATCTAATACACGAATGTGGAGTCGCCAAGGTGAGGGATCTACAACTCTCAAATCTCCATGCTCACCTACTTGAAGAGTGAATTAGGTTTTGTCCAGGCCCAGGGATTTAAATTTTCTCAACTTCGTTCCCCGGCAACGGCGCCAAAAAGATGTTGTCGTTCCTAGAGACAGCCTAGAGTTGTGATAGACCAGTGCCTAGGACATCTTATATTAGCAAGGAGCATATGGTATAACAGAGGAAGTTATCAAAAAGCTCTCATGCTATCTCTTGTAAATAAAGGAATACTAATCTGAATGGGACCAAGACCTTCAGAAATTGACACAAAGAAAGGAATACTGCAGAGGCAATGTGCAAAAATCCAATATAAAAGCAACAGACAATTCAGAGACAACTTACTGTAAAGAGGGCCAATTCAGAAATACCTCACAGAAATAAATTATCAGAAGGTGTATGTAGTGAAAGAAATATTGAGAGAATACTAGTTATCATTGAGTTGATATCTAGATACACAATACCACCATGTATGGGCTTACCAATCTAAGAATCCATACATGATAATAGCGTTTAAAAAACACCCTCCCAAAGAAACTAATATAGCAGAAATACGGTTTAGATGAGTAGTGGAACAGAATATCATGCCTAAGCCATATTTAAAGTGCTTGACTAATCCGAGCATGGGTATCAACTAGGATAAATCCATACCAAAAATTAGTGAGCCACTTGCATTCCAGAAACATGATACAGGAAAGATGGATGAAATGAAATGATCTATTAAAATAACACATATAAGAGAAATTTACAAACTGTGAAATACCAAAGACCAGAATCCTCTTTAACAGATGGAACTCCTCCTCACTGAGACCCTACGGGCTCTGAGCCTTCAAACAAGAGTTCAACAAAATGTATACAAAAATCCTTTCACTGCATAATTTTCTGATAAAATATGGAACCCTAAATCATCTGTTCTTCGGGAGCTTTATAGGAGAAAAAGAAAGTTCGAAAAGGGAGTAGGTGATGAATATTTAATGTGCTTCATAAAGATAGGATGGCTGAAATGTGCACGCCCATATTGCTTGATAACTCTATAGTGTTGTTTGTACTCTGTGGCCTGCTTTATGAAATAAATGCACTGGGTATAAATCTCTTCAGGAACACAGCAAAGAAATAAAATCACATAGACATTTCGTCCTTTCCTGAAAGAAAATGGTGCTGAAAAGAAAACCTTGAGGGTATTGTTTCCTGTGCATTGTACCCTCTGCCTTCTAAACCTGAATTAAGGTTTAATATCTTCAACGCTGAACGTTGAATTCCCCGATCATTCACTGATGTTTCTCTACCGCTCCATTAATGTCTTCATCGGCGCAATCTGTGCTTTGAGTGACTCTGGAGGGTTTGACAGATTTTAACCCTACTTCTTTAATGGAAGTATTGTCGGAATACCTTCCCTGGCCTTTCTCCATAATTACAGCTTTTAAAAAATAGTCCTTTGATGTGTTCTCTGTTACTGTAATAAAGGCTGTCAATCGTGGCCGCTTTCCGCCGCTGTAACCGACGGACACATGGAGCGGGTGACGTGGAGGTATCGAGTCCACTGGCAGAGATATAAGTGATCTGGACCATCAGATCTCAAGAGGATATCGACGGTGGAAAACGTAAGGGCGATGAAATGGTGGGCCAGGGGCACTGTTGACCTGGATTAACACCCGTGCAGCTTCGTAGAGTGACTACCGTCGGATGGATTGCCCTAGATCGGACGGCTCACAGCGATATCGTGCCACGTCCACTGTCGAGCTATAACGTGCGATGAGCAGGAGGTTTTGAAATAGTGCACGACACACACGTCGCGCGATGTATGGAATCTCTCCAAAATATAAAATACCGCCTGCAACCCAAAGGCGGTGCGATAGAAACCGGGTGGATTTTGAATAGTGTTTTTTGGGCGCGGGGACCACAAAGGCGGGTGGGCTGCGGACCATTGATTTTTGGTCTGATCGGACGGTAAACAGGCGAGCTATGGGTGCAGCGCTGATCCACAAAGGCCGTCCGATCTGTACAGATCGACGGATAAAACTGCACCTGATATCTACCTGCGATAAGCATTTCCGGGTTTAGCGCTTGGTCTGGCACCCAGGTTACATGGAGAAAAAGACTGAGGGGCTAGGTCCGAAAGGTGCCAAACCTTATATATTTTCAAATGCAGGTTTTTGGCCATTTCTAAAGAAATTTTGAGGCTAGGAAAAGGTAACGATGAGAAGAAAATGAATTTCTCAGGGAAAAAGAGGGGGTTTGAAAGGTTTAAGCGAGGTTGCTTATCAAAATTTCAATAGAATGCTGATATGATCAACAGGATGAATGG